>LPNX010478515.1:163994-215939 GCA_001517045.1 Pseudotsuga menziesii | reverse complement strand
TCTTGTCTCTTGTGATGTGCTTATGTGATTGTTGTGCTTGTTATTCTCTCAGTGAAAAGATCTTATCATAATGCTATCTTAAATGTTGAAAAACTAACACTGTCTGCTACAACAGAAAAGGATACTATGGGCCCCTATTCTCCATCTACGATAGGAAGGAGGCTTCGACCCCCTGCAGACCTATGGCCTGCCCTGGCACCACCCTTCCACCCTAGACTGATTTTCTCATCCTTTTAGAATAGTTGAAAAACTATTCACTTTGGAATCTATTAGGTTTTCTAACAGAGATTCCTTTATTCTTTACACATTCATTTAATAAATACCTTTTACCTATTACCTACCAACGTATCTTTCCATAGTTGCGTTCTTTTGTTTTGGATCGTGACTGTTTACTTACAGACATACCTCTTCATCATCTACCCGTTCAATTATCGCATCATTTCATCGTTAAGTTTAAGCAAATGCACCATTTCGTTCTTCTCACAGCTTAGAATTCATTTCTGCATCCATGTTTATCGTTTTCTGGTGCTTCTGTAATCTTCTTCTCCAGATACAATCTGGACCGTTGATCTTGTGTCCGAATCTCTCCGGACAGTTGATCTACTCTTCATATTTCCTCTTGAAATCATATTTCCACACCAAGTTTTGGTTTCAATGATTCCCCACTGTTGATATTCATCAAAATTATCCATGAGTGTCGATCTTCAGATTTGCGGGATGCGGGATGCGGGATGTACCATTTCCCAAACTCATATCTCAACTTTTTGCAACCTTCTTTCCACAACAATAATTCTGCGTCGTTGATCTTTTGCGGGTGTTTTCCTGACCATTGATTACCGGATTTGCGGGATGCAGATTGCGGGTTCATAAAATCTTTAGACACAATTCCCTTTTTGCATTTTTCTTCTGTATCATTGATCTCTTTTAGCAGAACTAATCTCAGTCATTTGATCTTGATCTTTTTGAGGAACTTTGGATTTTCCAACTATCTTTTGTGAAACTAATCCCTAGCTGTTGGATCTATGGAGGGACTAACCTCTACCATCCAATTTTAGTCCTTTGCGGAACTTCAACCTCCTACCTATCATTTTGCGGAACTGATCCTCAGCCATTGGATCTCGTGCGAGATGCTTCTTGACCATCGATTTCAAATCAAATTCGGAATTAACCATGACTTTGCAGATCTTCACGATTTCTTTGCGAAAATCCTCTGTGATAGTTCATTTAGCAACAACATTGGATGATCGATCTTTAGTCGTTCAACTTTCTATAGGGTTATTCATCTGTCATTTACCTCGCAACTTGCAATCTGTAACAACGTTATTCCTTTTTTATTCTGGATACCTGCAACCTTCAGTCTGCCACCATATCCACTGATTATCCTTTGTCATTCATGAACACCATTGAAATCAATGACAACTATGTACTCAACAATATCCCCATTTGGCATTGATGGCAAATTCTTTAATCATTCTCCCCCTTTGAAACCAATGACAAAGAAACCTCTCTGTCTGACAGCTCCACCTATCATCATATCTCCCCCTGAGATGGATCTTTCACTTCTTAGTACTTTTGTAATGGAATTACTCCCATTTTCTGTCTAAGATGCTCATAGGATTCCTTAGGTAGTGGTTTGGTGAAATGTCAGCAATCTGTTCTTTTATGTCAATGTATTCTAATTTGACAGCTTTTTGAGATACATGTTCTCTCAGATAGTGATACTTGATTAGTCTTTGTTTTGTCTTAGAATGAGTGATAGTATTTTTAGACATATTTATAGCACTAGTGTTATCACATTTGATTAGTATTGGATGTTCATATTTTACTAGTAGATTTTCTAGGGTTTTTCTCATCCAAATAACCTGATTTCAACATGAGGCAGCAGTAATATATTCTACTTCTGCTGTAGAGAGTGAAATGGAGGATTGTTTTTTACTTGGCCATGATACTAAATAACTACCCAAAAAAAATGTTTCTCCACTAGTACTCTTTCGATCATCAACACTCCCTTCCCAATATGCATCAGTAAACACCTTCAAGGTAAAGTCTTGTCCTTTGGGATACCATAAACCATACTCCATAGTACCTTTTAGATATTTGAAAATCCTTTTTATTGTTGTTACTTGTGTTTCTTTGGGAGTTGACTGGAATCTAGCTACCAGTCCAATAACTTGCATCACGTCTGGTCTTGTGGATGTCACATATAGCAGATTGCCAATAATGGATCTAAACATGGTATGATCTACTTCCAGAGATTCATGATCCTTACTTAACTTGCAACCAATGAACATGGGAGTAGCAATAGGTTTGAAATCTTCCATTTTAAAAAATTTCAGCATATCTTTGATGTACTTAGTTTGATATATGAAAATTCCTTCGTCTGTTTGGTAGACTTGCAATCCCAAGAAGAATGTCAATTCACCCAACATTGACATTTCAAATTCTTTCTTCATTTCAGAGGAAAAATATACACTTAGGATTTGAATATTGCTTCCAAATATGATATCATCCACATAGACAACAACAATGATCATGTTTTTATCTTCAACCTTTAGGTAAAGATTACTTTCAGTGGCTCCTCTTTTAAAACCTTGTTGTTTTAAGTAACTTCCTAGTCTTGAAAACCACGCTCTTGGAGCTTGTTTGAGACCATAGAGAGCCTTTTTCAGTTTACAAACATAGTCTTTATTCTCTGACAAGAGAAGCCCTTCAGGTTGTTCAATATATACCTCTTCTTCTAGTTTTCCATTTAGGAATGTAGACTTGACATCCATTTGATATACTTTGAAGTTTTTATGGCATGGCAGTGCCAAAAACATTATGATTGCTTCAAGTCAAGCTACAGGAGCATGAGTTTCTTCAAAATCAATTACCTTCCACTTGGGCATACCCCTTACAAACCAATCTTACTTTTTTCCTTATTACTTGTCCATCTTGATTGAACTTATTTTTAAAAATCCATTTGGTACCTACAATGTTCTTATCTTCAGGTCTTGGGACAAGTTCCCAGGTCTCATTTTTCTCAATCTGATCTAGTTCTTCATTCATGGCTTTGACCCATTCATCACTTTTGCTGGATTCTGTAAAGTTCTTGGGTTCTATTATTGAGAGTACGGCTTGTTCCATATCTGGCAGTTGTCTTCTTGTTTTGACTCCAACATTTTTATCACCCATGATATGTGACTTGGGATGATCCTTTTGTACCCTACTAGAAGGAGTTTTAGTGTAAAGTCTAGAAAATTCTTCATCATCTTCTCATGTATCTTCCTTTTCTTTGTCTTCTTCTTCGTTATGAATGTTCTCATCCTATTGTAAGTCTTTTATTTCATCATCACATGTATTTTCAATACTGTCAAGATTTTTCTCTTCCCTTGGTTTTATATCATCTACTTTCACATCGGCACTTTCTACAATTTTATGAAACCTTTTATTGTAACACCTATATGCCTTTTTGGTGGATGAGTATCCTAAAAAAACTGTTTCATTAGTCCTAGAGTCAAACTTTCCAAGGTCATCCTCGTTTTTTTTGATGTAACAATTACTACCAAACACTTTAAAATATTTGACTGAGGCTGGTCTTCCATACCACAATTAGTAGGGGATCTTATCCTTATTCACTATGAGTTGTCCTATGTTAAGTATGTATACAATTGTGTATATGGCTTCTCTCCAAAATGAATCTGACATATTTGCTTCATTGAGCATAGTTCTAGCAGCTTCTTGGAATGTTATGGTTTTCCTTTCAACAACCCCATTCTGTTGAGGAGTTTCTGCAGCTGAAAATTGTCTCTTAATTCCATGACTTTCATAGATCTCATTGAATTCATTTGAGGTAAATTCTCCCCCGTTATCTTATCTAAGACACTTGATTTTGATACCTGACTCATTTTCAGCAATTGCCTTGAATATTTTAAATTTTTCAAAAGCTTCTGATTTTTCTTTGAGGAATGCCACACATGTCATCCTTGTGTAATCATCAATGAGAAACATGAAATAGTGATCTCCTTGCTGGATTTTAGTTCTGGTTGGTCCACAAAGGTCTGTGTGTATTATTTCCAAAGAGTGTGAGGTCATATGTTCTTTTACTTTAAAACTGGCTCTGGTTTGCTTTCCACGTTGACAATGTTTACATACAGAATTTAGAGGAACTACAATTTTTTGTAGATCTCTTACAGCTTCCTTTGTGCATATTTTGGAAAGATTGTCAAAACTTAAATGTCCCAACCTTCTATGCCATAACCAACTTTCATCTACCATACTTAAGTAGCTTTGGTTATCATTTTCCAAGATGTATACATTGTTTGTATTTCTTATAGCAATGCCGATGACCTTTCCTGATTTCTTATTCTTGATTTCACATTTTTCTGAGTCAAATATGCAAATGTGTCATTGGTCACATGTTTGACTTACACTCAGAAGATTAGAATTGAGATTTTCAGCTAGCAAAACATTTTCTGCTTTGATCTTGCTGTTGACAACAACTGTTCATTTGCCAATTATTTTGGAAGACAAACTGCCTCCAAAAGTGACTTTTCCCTTATTACCTTTTAGTGTTATGAATTTTCTTGAGTCACCGGTCATATGTTTTGAACAACCACTATCCAAGTTCCATAATTTTTGGCTTTCGGTTCCACATAAAGAAATCATGGAACTTTCCATTTCTTCCTTCTCTTTCTAATACTTATTTTGTTTGGTGTTTTGAGGTTTGATTACAACAGTATTCCTTATATGAGTCTTCAGTTTACAATCTCTTGCCATATGTCCATGATTATTACATTTATAACATTCTATGTCATATTTTTGAAGTAATTGTTGGGTAAAATTATTGCTACTTAATTTACCTTCAATTTAATTATCAACCAGGACACGTAAACTTTGAGTCACTACACCATGTGTGCAGGGCAAAATGGTTTCAAGCTCATGCCTAGGGTAATTTTGATTTGCTCACAGACAAAGAAACAAAATGTAGTCTATGGAACTAACTACTCTATTGAATAATCAATACCAAAAGTTGTTAAGTCTAACCTAAGGAAAGGGAATCAGCTTGCTGAGCACTATTTTATAGTCCACAAATTTGTCAAATCCAATAAAATCTACAGCAATCTCAAACTATGCTAATTATTGATCTATTCTTTAGAACGAGCAACCAAGCAAGTAAATAGGTCATTAAAGGAAACCCTACTTTCAAACTTGCCTACACAATGAATACTTTTTGAAATGGTCTTACACCTTTTTAACACCGCCTCTAAGACTGCACTCATCATCCATAAAGAATCTTATGCTAAACATAATGGCTCTTCTTAACCCTAATTCATACCAACACTATCATTCACAAATAATTACTAGAGATAAATTTGTCTTTTAGCTAACAACAAACACAACTCCACTTGCATTCTATGCTCACAAAATTATATTGGGACTATTCAGACAAAACCACATTTCATTCTCATTTGTCTATCCTACAAGATTTATCTTCGAACCACAGGAAACAAACACTGTCAAATATTAATGAACTATACTTCCTCTCTTTAATCTCATTCAAGATTTTGAAATAAACAAGGCATAATTCCAATCCTCTATATAACAAATTTGAAATGCTATCTTGAAAACCCTACGAACTCTATAAACTTCTAAAACCTCTGTAAATTCTATAAACTTATAAAACCTCTATAAATTCAATAAATGTTGCAAGTCCTTTAAATTCTTTAAAACTCTACAAATCTTTGAAACACTCTAAAACCTTGTAAATTCTATGACCTAAAAGAATTCTGGACAAGAAATTTAACCATTCAATAATCAGTATCAATTTTGGAAATGAAAGAAATCTGGAAATCTAAATCCAACACATCTCTCTACTCTCACTACTCTTCAAATATATATTCTACTAAATCGAACCTACAGACAAAGTTGGAAGTAACTATTTTATCTAAAGATGTTGAGTAACGCAATCAAGCTTATCACACACATTTCAGTGGCATCAATTAACTTAATGTAAGCATGTATTCAATTCTCAAATCATGAGTTGTTAAAACTATTGGCATACATCCATAAAAGACAGTATCAAAAATATATATTGCAAATTTACTTACAGCAGTTAAAAAACAACGCTACACACAGATAACCAGAGTTGAAGGTGGGCCCTGCCTTCAACACCTATGAATCTGAAACTAAAGCTTTAGGAAAGTAAATGCAACTGTTGATCAATTAATAAAAAGTCAGAGTTTTACAATGTCTTCTCTCTGTCCGCCCTTAGGGTTTTAAAGTCATATTTATACTTGAACCACAAAATGAGTCGACCATTGAGAAAGGATCGACCCCATCCCAACAGATCTACACCTATCCCAATCAATAATGCATAACATAAATCAAAAGATTGGATTCGGATTTCCTGAAATCCATACATTACTGAAGATTGAGGGCAACGATTTCTTGAGCAAATGACAGCTACAAAACAGCACCGGGTAACTTCACATGCATCCCGGAAACGATTTGAAACCAAACAAGACATTATATTTGGCAACAAAATCCCCCAAATTTCTGCATTAGTCAACATATACTCTTTAAATGTCGGGACAAGCGTCGAATCGAACAACCAAAAAGGACCACTACGTGAAAAATAAAGGCTTGTCAATTGACCAATTTTTAAGTAAAAACTAAAGTTTCATTTTATAAATTAAAACCCAACAAAATAATAAATAAAATAATAATAAAATATCAAAAATTCACCTGTTAGAGCACCTTGTAATGTTACCCTTGAAAAAGGCATATTCAAGCACAAAACACAACTAGATAAAGTTGAATATACTTGATCTCATGGAACTTTGAACTAGAAATAAGGTGTTGAACAAGAAAAAATAGGAGGCCATCATCTCCCCCAGATTGAAGACCTTGCATGTCCCAATGCAAGAAATTTTTGCCCCAGGCATACAAAATTGAAACTCAAAATAGATGACCAAACTTTGGGTTAAATTCCATAAACCGAAGCTGAAGTGTTAAACAACACTTGTACTTGAGGAGGAGATGGAGTTGTTTTCTGTTGTACACTGATCAATTTTTCAAGTTGTTTGTCCTTTTTCTTTAACTGCTTCCTGAGACTACGATTGGACTCAGTAATGTCATCAACTAAGGTTTGCAAAGATGCTACCTTAGCTTTCAAAACTGCATTTTCTTGTTTGATAAATCGGTCCAATCTAACATATTCCTATAATTGTTTGGTCAACTTAATATTTCTTTGTCGAAAGTATTCAACTCCCTGAGCTGAAACATCTGACCAGTGATATTTTGCAAACTTCAAACCAGATTTTAAAGGTGATGCTGGAAATGAAGGCTCGTTGACAGAACTCGGTATGAAGGAATGATGATGGGAGCCATGTGAATCAAAATTATCGTGGGCAGATGAAGAAGTGGATGAGGACAGCTGAACATGTACAGGTGTCTTACCTTTGGACTCCCTCTTCTTCTCTTGAACAGCCATACTACGGGTTGATGAAGCAGGAAAATTTCCACCATCAGACTGACCTTTCCCCCCGCAGACTGAGAGTTTACATGCTGCCCTTTTGACCCCCGAGGCTTCTTGATATGGGATGGTCCTGTCTTCTTACAGCTCTTGACTTCATGTTCCTGAATATGACTAGTTTGGCGTTTAGAAGCATTGACAGAGGATGCTTTGTCAATAATATCAGGGATAAGAGGCCTACTTGGATCATTACCCAAAGGTGATTTGAGATGGGAATTGGACAATTCATATATAAATTGTTCCCATTCTTGATTCTTTTTCTTCAACTCAGCTAAAACAATCATCTTGATAAGCCCATGATGATACAGGCTATGAGTAGGATTCTCTACGTTTTTCCTAACCTGCAAGTCCATCTTACCCAAACTTTTCCAGAAATAAAATGGAAAGTTAAGAAGCTTACCGAATTCAAAGTGAGCAAGCAGTCGAAAGTGACAGGATTTGAAGGTAGAGAATCAACCCTCACACGTGATGAGCTTGGTGATGATCACTAAAGAATTGAGAAATTCTTCTCTGATCCAAATTTTTGAGAAGCCTTTTTCACCTTTCACAGCCAAGAATTCAGGTTTAAAGACGTAGTCGTAGTCTTTGCGCGGCACCCGAAAATTTTTAAACCATCAATCCCCTGTGCGTGGAAGTCCGATAGCCTGCGCAATTGATTCCTCCGTAACTTGAAATACCAGTGATCCGACCTTAGCTGTGTTCCCATCAAACCCTAAGGTGAATTGCAGGGAGACGGCATCATCATGCCCTTGTAAATTGGTCAAGAAGGGATGCCACCCGACTCTAATAAACAGCTCATTGCAGGCTGAAAACTCAGGCGTGGCCAATAACTGTCCATACTCAGTGGTTTCATGTCTATTGAGCATCGTGGAGACCAGGAAGAAGATGAGAGAGAAAATTAACATGATGAGCACACAGTAATTAAGAGACTTCATCAATTTTTCTCCCGCTGGCAGAGATGAAAACTGGAAATAGCCCATTAAAAAAACATAATGGCAAAGGGTGGCAATGGCAAAGGCGGACGTGCAGAGAAAATCATGGCATACTAAGGCATGTACTTCCCACATTGCCTTGTATTATAATGATATGGACACGTTTCAATAAACTCATACCCTTAAGACATCTAATGTCAATCTTAACCATGGCGTTCAAGAACTTCAATTGGAGTATATTAATGACATAAATTACATTAAAAATGGCAAACTAATAATTAATAATATAAAGTGAAATGTTGCCAAAGGTCAATGTCATTAAATTATTTACAAAGGAAAGGTGGTGTATCGACTATATAATGTCATCAGGGTAGATCCCACAATTTATCAAACTTAGATTAAAAACAAAAACTTGGTTTATAACGGTTAAAAATTATCCCAGCGTTCATTACCTTCACCATTTAATTTATCAGTTTCCCAATTTCATTCCAGCACCTCATCCAGCCCCTGGTCCGGCACCTCATCCAGTCTAGGACACAAAAGTATTTTCAAGCTGGCAAGGGTGAAAATGATTACCAGCATAGTGATGATATTAAAGCAAATAACTTTCTCCAAAATATACCACTTGTATGAGATGAAAAGGCAATTAAAACTACTTGAAAAATTGTTTTACCCAACAAGCTCATGGCACAATTACCTTATTCCATGGTTACTTCTTCATCTGGCCACACAGAAACAAAGCAAGTCATAAAACCACTCTTTATTATCAATACAAAAACAGAATTAAATACAATCCATAGACTATCAATCTCACTCCTGTATTCAAAACTTCAACCATGAGCACAGACTTCTTTCTCTTTATTCATATAGAACTTTTTTCCACCAGAATATGTGCCTTAAAAACACAAGACAAGAGGAGTACGAAATGAGGCCAATGGTGTACTGGCCAACTTGACTCGGCTTCACACGAGACGATTTGAGCGGTGAAAAGAAAAAACAAATAATGAGGTTCACAGCTATGTTCATTGAATCAGTAAACGCCAGTACACTCTAGAGGCATAAACCTTTTCTTCTAGTAAGGATCAGATAAAAAAAACATAGAGCATCTGAAGATGATTATCAATTGGCTATTACAAACAGTTCCCTTAGATTTTCATTTAACCAACACATGACCTCTCTTTAACATTTACACAGGTAAATTGTTCACATAGACAAGTATAAATGAGGCTTTTAAAATAGATATTAGAGTCAGAACCCACTGCCAGCGAGCCTGTTCAGTACTCCGGTGGGGTAACTGTAATATCTAAGAAGCTTCTTCCCCAGGCAGAATGCCCCATTGCCAACAGGCCTGTTCAATACCCTGATGGGTTTTCCTATTTATACCACAGGTCGGTACCCGTTGCCGGTGGACATGTTCAGTATCCTGGCAGGTTAACCTCTTACACCCTTTTTCTATCAGAGGCCCTTGTCCCAAATTCATCTTAAAGATAAATTTTATGATTTGCTTATGCATAGATGAGTGGGGGAGCAGCTCTGAAAACCCTCTAGGAGTGGGATGGTATTAAAATTGGAAGAGTGTTCTTGAAACATGCCTGTAAAGATTTGTCCAAATGAACAACTAACCCCTATAACTATATAAAGTGAAAGACATGAAGTGGCTGGACAAAAAATGTATATATATATATATATATATATATATATATGTATTTAATACAATGGAAGCCAATAGATAATAATCAACAGATTGCTCAGTCCTGGAGACCATTCCCTATAATGGTGCCTGTCTGGATAATAACTCAATGTCCATAGCTGTTACTACTTGAAAAAAAAATATCCTCATTCAATCCAGTGTGAAACCAAGTCAAATGGTGCTAGTATCCCATGAGTTCATAAGTAAAAACCCCTTTTGAAGCTTAAATCACTAATGGAGGCAGTGCTAGGTAGATAGGTACTTGTATGAATAAAGAGGACAAGTCTGAAAAAAAAAAAAACTGAGCAGAACACACTTTCATTTACTTGACACAAGCATTCCAGTTACCCAGTGAAACTAAAAATACTCAAAGTGTTTCTCAAAAATTAATTCAAATTAACACAGTCCTTGAAAATTCTTTGTAAAAGGAATCAATGGTCTGAAGTAGGAACGGTAACAGAAAGACTTCCCTTTTTGTTAAAAAAAATACCCTGAACCTACCCAAAGAGAGTACCTACATCATTCAAAAGAACCTATTGATAAAAAAAACTCTTGTACATATATACAAAGAAGCAATTTCATTGGATGTCACTGCAAGAAAGTAGGGGATGAAGAAGTCATTTCTTCACGTACCAGCTCTAGTTCAAATTGCTGACTCATATTACAAATGAATTCTTGCTTAGAAAGAGGTTTATGATATACCTTCAACCGATGTCCATTCACCACAAATGTAGCTTGTTCTTCATCTATTGTCTTTATCTTGACAAAACCATTATAAAAAACAGTCACAATTTCATATGGTCCCATCCACCTAGTGGTAAGTTTACCTTTGAAGTGTTTAAACCGTGAGTCAAACAACAGGGCCCAATCACCTTCTTCAAAAACTTGTCATGCCATTTAGTCCTCTGATTCTGTATTAAAGCAGTTCGTTGGACAGCATCTTGTCTAATTTCATCAAGTTCATTTAATTGCATCAACCTCTACTCCTGGGCTTCATCTAAATTCAGGCTCAATTGTGCAGCAGTACGAAAAGTCTTCACCTGAAATTCTATAGGGAGCAACACCTATTTCCCATAAACAAGCTTATATGGAGTATGCCCTGTGGTGTTTCTCCACGTAGTTCTATAAGCCCACAATGCCTCTGGAAGCCTGTCTGCCCAATCCTTATGATGCATCTGCACAGTCTTGGTTAAAATGGCTTCTAACACTTTGTTTGTTGCCTCCACCTGACCATTTTCTTGGGGGTGGTAAGGAGAGGATTTATAGTGTTTAATCCCATATTTCTCTGTTAGTGCTTTCATTGATTTAGAGACAAACTGTGCTCCATTGTCAGTTACGATTTCGCGAGGAATCCCAAAGCAAGTGAAAATTTCTTCATAAATAAACTCTATGACTAATTTCTCGGTGGCCCTTAATAGAGCTTTTGCCTCCACCCACTTGTCACATAGTCAGTACAGACTAATATATATCTCTTATTTCGTGACATTGGTGAGATTGGTCCAACAAAGTCCAGTCCCCGTTTTTCAAAGGGTTCAATCTGTACCTGGGCTTGTAAAGGCATTTCATCAGCAGCAGTGGGTCTTCCCATTCGTTGGCAAATGTCACAACCCTGTACATATTTTTCAGCATCTTTGAAAAGTGTGGACCAGTAATACCCTTGATGTAACACCTTGTATGTTGTCCGCTTGTCTGAAAAATGCCCTCCACAGGGTCCATCATGATAGGCTTGAAGGATATCATACATCTCATCCTCCCTTACACATCTCCTAATAATCAAATCTGGACCAGTTCGAAAGAGGTCATTACCTGCCCATGAATAATTAGCACTTTGTTGTATGATCCTTCATTTTTCATATGATGACAGATGAGCAGGTATTTTTCCTGTGACCAAATAATTGGCTATATCTGCAAACCATGGTGTTTTAATAGAAACAACAAATAAATGTTCATCAGGGAGGGGTATCATCTACAGGAACATTATCATCAGTATGAGTCAATCTTGAGAGGAAATCTGCAACCAGATTTTCCTTCCCTGGTTTATCAATTATAGTAATGTTAAACTCCTGTAGCAAAAGAAGCCATCTAGTAATTCTGCCACTAGTTATAGGTTTATTCATCAAAAATTTAATAGCAGAGTGATCAGTGTGAACAAAAACATCATAGCCAGTAATATAATGCTGAAATTTATTAATGGCATGAACTACTGCTAGAAATTCTTTTTCAGACACTATATAATTTAGTTCTGCTGGTGTTAAATTTTTACTGATGAAATAAATAGCATAATAAGATTGATTTTCTTTCTGTCTAAGCACTCCCCCTAGGGCAGTGTCCGAAGCATCAGTTTGTATATGAAAGGGAAAAGACCATTTTGGCCCCTGCAGAGCTGGTGTTGAAGACAATTATGTTTTTAAAGTGTCAAAGGCTTCCTGACAATGTTGATCCCAACAAAAACCAATGTCTTTGGCTAATAACTTAAAAAGTGGAGCTGCTATCTTGGTAAAATTGGCAATAAACCTACGGTAGTAACCTGCATGTCCCAGAAAACTTCTAACTTCCTTTTGTGTAGTTGGTGGAGATAAACCGATAATGATTTCAATCTTTGTTGGATCTACCTTGATACCTTCTGATGAGATGTGGTGCCCTAAAACAATGCCCTCAGTTAACATCATTTTACACTTTTCATTACTTAAGGCAAGATTTGTTTCTTGGCACCTAATTAGGACTTTCTCTAGGTTATCTAAGGCTTCTTTGAAATCATTACCATACACTGTGAAATCATCCATATATATTTCCACACAATCATGGACTAAGTCAGCCAGAATTCTTAACACTGCCCGTTGGAAGGTGGCAGGGGCGTTACACAACCCAAATGGTAATACCTTGTAAGCATATGTTCCCCACGGGAAAGTGAAAGTAGTTTTTTATTGGTCCTCTGGGGCTATCCTAATTTGGTTATACCCACTGTATCCATCAACAAAAGAAAAATATTGTTTTCCCGACAAAGTGTCCAAGACCTGATCTATGAAAGGAAGAGGGAAGTAGTCTCTGAGAGTTGCTTTGTTTAATTCCCGGAAATCTACACATATTCTCCACTTACCTCCCTTCTTTGGGACAATCACCAACGGAGATACCCATTTACTATCAGAAATGGGATAGATAAAATATGCATCAAGCAATTTTTGTAACTCATCCTTCATAATATCTTTAAGAGCAGGGTTCATTCTCCTCTGTGGTTGCCTTACAGGTCTAATGTTTTCCTGAGTGTGAATATGATGGATACATGTGTCAGGGTGAATGCCTTTCATATCTGTATAAATCCAAGCAAATGCCCCAGACTGTGCTTTGAGTAACTTAACTAACTAGTTTTGTTGTTCTTGAGACAGATTTGCATTAATAAATAAAGACCTTCCAGGACTAATCTCCATTAGTATGGTTGAGGCTCCAACTTTTTCATCTATAAATAAAACTACTGATGATGAGATGGTTGAAGGGTGGTACCGTTCTTGAAAATATTCTGTGAAAACATGATCTAAGTCATAGAAGGATTGGGGAAAATCAATACTAGTAGTGGCTGAGATAAATTGATCTAAGATATCATATTCAGCCTGGTCTTCTAGCCCCCTAGTTTGACTGATGGATAGTAAGGGTTGTTCCACATCCTCATCTCCGTAAGGAATCTCTAACCATAACATGTTTTCTGTTACAGGCTGCGCTGGTGGATAAATGATAAGGTTCTGTAGAGAAGTACCATTTGATATAGTTAAAATACCCTCTCTACATCCTATAAAGGCATTGGCAGTTGCTAACCAAGGTATGCCTAGTATAACAGGATGTTCCCCCATTGGGTGTTTGGTTTGGAGTACCAGGAAATCCACTGGATACTCCCAAGAAGCTATAGTGACAGTAATGTCATCCAACGCCCCTACAGGTTTAACTGTGCTCCTATCAGCCAACTCCAAAATGGTAGGAGTAGGTCTGAGGAGATTGTACAATTGAATTTTTTGCATTGGTGGCCATATACATGACATTAATTGCAGCCCCCAGGTCAACTAGAGTGGTTCCTATTGAAATTTCATTAATACAAATGGTCACAACTGGGTTCCCAGGATTTGCAAATTTCAGAAGTAAGGGATGGTCTGAAATATAGTCAGACAGTTGGCCTATAACGTGTATTGTGGGTGGATATTTTTGTTTTCGACCAGGTTTCTTGAAGCATAATTCCCTTACCATCTTTGAATAAATAGGGACGTCTCTAATGGCCTGGAGTAATAGAATTCTGATACAAACATTTTTTAACTCGTTTTCCAAATCAAATTGCGAATGAACCACAGGTTTCTCTATTAATAACCTCTCTGGATACGGGGGGGTTTTACTCAATTGTGGCTGAGCAGATGATTGGGAACTTTGAGTTCCAAGCACTTGAGTGTTTTCTAAGGCAACTTGCACTTCTTCTTCCTCTTAAATTTCTTTTTTAGAAATTTCTTCTCCAGACTCTTCTTGAATAATCACTGCTGGAGGGGTTTTATTTAATGTTTTCCCAGACCTTAATTGTATTTCCTGTATAGGAGCTGAATGGATCACATAAGTTTGGGCCTTTTGTATTTCACCATTATGAAGAGGTTGGGATGGTCTGTTATTAGGGTTTGGGATAGGTTGAGCTGGCAACAACGTGGGTCGAGGAGGGTTTGGATTTTGATACTGTTGTGTAACTGGGGGTATAGGAGGAAGTGCAGGTGGTGTAAAACCAGGTAACAATTGTTGCATATTTGGGGGCATTGGACAGTAACTAGGAGGAGTATGCAATGGAGTTGTTCGCTGTGTTCCTCCATAGGACTGTCCCTATGGTCCTCCATAGGACTGTCCTCGCCAGCCTTGCTGCCATGGTTGGGTTTGAGTAGGCTGAGAAGGCCAATTCTGCCACATTTGTGGACTCCATGGCTGCTGAGATTGTTGCATGGGATAGTAATATGCAGGATTTGGAAAAATAGGCTCTTGGTACATGTTTTGGGGTCTAGGCTGCCAGGGCCTTTTTGATGCATATGATGGATCCATAGGTTCACTATTAAGCTTGTAAAGAGCTTGCAATTCTGGTAATGAAGGGCAATTGTCAGTGGGGTGTTTATCAAAACAAAGAGCATAGACTGAAATAATATTAAGGGGACACTCCTTCAAAGGGTGTCTTTTTCTGCATTTAGGACAGAATATGTGTAGTGCTGCTATGTCCTCTTCTTCTTGCCATTTTTTTGTTTTCAATGCATCAAATTGGGAACTCAAGGTGCCTAAAATATCAGTTTTGAAGTTTTCCAACAAGTTCCCCAATTCAGTTCTTGTGACTCCACCAGTTCCTGTTGTCTTAGAAATGCAGGAAGGACCTTCCCTTGTGCTTCTTCCAGCCTTGGCTCTACTTCTAGAATATTTTCTACATAATTCAGTAATTTCTTCAAAGGATTTATGAGACACATCACCTGATGCCATGAGGTTGAGGATTTCCGCATACTATTCCAGAATCCCTTTTAGAAAAAGAGTTCTGACCGCATCTTCTTATAGAGCATTATACTTAGACTTCTGTAATACAAAGCTAAAGCGTTCCAAAAAATCCTCAAGACTCTCTTCTTCATGCTGTTGCATTTTAAAGATATCGTTTTGAGAGTCTCTAGGTCCACAGTAGTCTCGGTATTTTTTAAGGAAAGCACTCTTCATCTCATCCCAACTTCGAATGGTGGATTCCCTCAGACCCATAAACCATCTAAGTGCAGAATCTTTAAGGGTGGCCGAAAACAGTTTTAACTTTTGTGCATCATGTAGATAATTATAACTCCTACATAGGATGTCAAAATCAAATAGAAAGGTATCCGGATCTTCAGTACTTTTCCCGTAAAAGGTAGGTAATGAAGATGCTGGAATATTTTTCATATTGACGTCACATGCAAGATCCAAAATGGGGAAGCCAAAATTTGTTTCAGTTCGTCCTTCGTGTTCTCCCTCCCCTTCCATATGGTGTTCAGTTTCCTGGTCGCTCATAACAAGAGGATTCCTAAACCAATTGACACCTAACCTGTCTCTTCTTGGGGATGGGATGAAATCCCAATGTTCTAGCCTAGGCTGATGTTGAAAAGGTGAATTTTTGGTAGATTCCACTTGAGAAACCACCAAATTCTGAGTATGTCCGAAAAGGGAACTCACTCTTTCTATGTTCACTGTGTCAACCAAATTGGAATCTTCCTTTGTTGGTGAAGCTTGTAGGGTCTGTGGAATCTCCACTGAGTGTAATTGTTCACTGAGTGTAACCTCAGTTCCCTCTGGTCTGGTCCCTAATTCCATGGATTTTTGGGTGTTGTTGCTTTCTATCTCTTTGTCGGTATTCCTATCCCTAGGGTTAGTGAGGGGTGGGGTTTTATTTCCAAAAAGATCGGAATGAATTTTAATGTATCTACCCTTACTATCTCTGGGTCTCATCAAAAAAATTACTGTAAATAACAAGACTTCTGATCAAATAAATCAAAATACCTACGCTACAGATGGGTTTGAAGGAACCTGTTATAACAGATGCGCAGGTTCTTACCTCTCATCTTACCGCCCCTTCTCCTCCAATCTGCAAAGGCTAATCATACCAAAAGGAAACAGTCAACAAATCAATAGAAAACAAAACCGATAAAAAATGTCTAAATATATTTACGTATCTACTTCTGCTATCGCTAGATTTTGTCAAAAATTAACTCTAAGTAACAAAACGAAACAATCACACACCTATGCTACAGGTGGGTTTGAAGGAACCTGTTATAACAGATGCGCAGGTTCTTACCTCTCGTCTTACCGCTCCTTCTCCTCCAATCTGCAACAACTAGTCACACCTAAAAATGCTGTGAAAAAATGAGCAAGATACCAGCTTACCTTAGAGCAACTCCCCGGCAACGGCGCCAAAATGTTGGGTAAAGTTATTGCTACTTAATTTACCTTCAATTTAATTATCAACTAGGACACATAAACTTTGATTCACTGCACCATGTGTGCAAGGCAAAATGGTTTCAAGCTCATGCCTAGGGTAATTTTGATTTGCTCATAGACAAAGAAACAAAATGTAGGCTATGGAACTAACTACTATATTGAATAATCAATACCAAAAGTTGTTAAGTCTAACCTAAGGAAAGGGAATCAACGTGCTGAGCACTGTTTTACGGTCCACAAATTCGTCAAATCCAATAAAGTCTACAGCAATCTCAAACTATGCTAATTATTGATCTATTCTTTAGAACGAGCAACCAAGCAAGTAAATAGTTCATTAAATGAAACCCTACTTTCAAACTTGCCTACACAATGAATACTTTTTGAAATGGTCTTACACCTTTTTAACACCGCCTCTAAGACTGCACTCATCATCCATAAAGAATCTTATGCTAAACATAATGGCTCTTCTTAACCCTAATTCATACCAACACTATCATTCACAAATAATTACTAGAGATAAATTTGCCTTTTTGCTAACAACAAACACAACTCCACTTGCATTCTATGCTCACAAAATTATATTGGGACTATTCAGACAAAACCACATTTCATTCTCATTTGTCTATCCTACGAGATTTATCTTTGAACCACAGGAAACAAACACTGTCAAATATTAATGAACTGTACTTCCTCTCTTTAATCTCATTCAAGATTTTGAAATAAACAAGGCATAATTCCAATCCTCTATATAACAAATTTGAAATGCTATCTTGAAAACCCTATGAACTCTATAAACTTCTAAAACCTCTGTAAATTCTATAAACTTATAAAACCTCTGTAAATTCAATAAATGCTGCAAGTCCTTTAAATTCTTTAAAACTCTACAAATCTTTGAAACACTCTGAAACCTTGTAAATTCTGTGACCTAAAAGAATTCTGGACAAGAAATTTAACCATTCAATAATCAGTATCAATTCTGGAAATGAAAGAAATCTGGAAATCTAAATCCAACACATCTCTCTACTCTCACTACTCTTCAAATCTATATTCTACTAAATCGAACCTACAGTCAAAGCTGGAAGTAACTATTTTATTTAAAGATGTTGAGTAACGTAATCAAGCTTATCACACACATTTCAGTGGCATCAATTAACTTAATGTAAGCATGTATTCAATTCCCAGATCATGAGTTGTTAAAACTATTGGCATACATCCATAAAAGATAGTATCAAAAATATATAGTGCAAATTTACTTACAGCAGTAAAAAAACAACGCTACACACAGATAACCAGAGTTGAAGGTGGGCCCTGCCTTCAACACCTATGAATCTGAAACTAAATCTTTAGGAAAGTAAATGCAACTGTTGATCAATTAATAAAAATTCAAAGTTTTACAGTGTCTTCTCTCTGTCCGCCCTTAGGGTTTCAAAGTCATATTTATACTTGAACCACAAAATGAGTCGACCATTGAGAAAGGATCGACCCCATCCCAACAGATCTACACCTATCCCGATCAATAATGCATAACATAAATCAAAAGATTGGATTCGGATTTCCTGAAATCCATACATTACTGAAGATTGAGGGCAACGATTTCTTGAGCAAATGACAGCTACAAAACAACACCGGGTAACTTCACATGCATCCTGGAAACGATTTGAAACCAAACAAGACATTATCTTTGGCAACAAAATCCCCCAAATTTCTGCATCAGTCAACATATACTCTTTAAATGTCGGGACAAGCATCGGATCGAACAACCAAAAAGGACCACTACGTGAAAAATAAAGGCTTGTCAATTGACCAATCTTTAAGTAAAAACTAAAGTTTCATTTTATAAATTAAAACCCAACAAAATAATAAATAAAATAATAAATAAAATATCAAAAATTCACCTGTTAGAGCACCTTGTAATGTTACCCTTGAAAAGGCATATTCAAGCACAAAACACAACTAGATAAAGTTGAATATACTTGATCTCATGGAACTTTGAACTAGAAATAAGGTGCTGAACAAGCAAAAACAAGAGGCCATCAGTAATGTGAAAAGATTTGTATTTCCCTTCGACTCATTACTTGATGACTTTTTCTTGCGTTTAGAAACCGTTCTTTCGGTTCTGCAGTTTAAAGCTTTATGACCAAAATTATTACAAGCAAAGCAGTGACCCAAAAAGATCTGTAGATATCTATTTGGTCTTTTAGGTGCTAGATTATTTCTATTTTTATCTTGAGAAATTAAGCCAGATTTCTTGCTTCTTTCCTTCTTAGCTGGAGTCTTTAGCACTTCAACATAGCTTTTCTTACTTCTTTCTTGACTTGTGACAGGAAAACTCTCTGGCTTCTTTTCTTTAACGAACCCCAAACCAGACTTGTCACCTGATGGTCTTTGGCTACTCCGAATGTCATCTAGAATCCTTGAGATATTCTCAAACTTTGATTTGATAGATCCTTCATCAAGCTTTCTCTTGAAGTGCATTATTTCTTTTGCAAGCTTTTCATACTCCTATATTCTTCTTTTGAGCTATAGGTTTAGGTCCTCCTCAACCTTTTTGGCATCTAGGAGTTGAGCTTCCAACTGATTGATGTCAATATTTGACTATCTGTTCATTTTCCTACAT
The DNA here is from genome assembly GCA_001517045.1 of Pseudotsuga menziesii. Taxonomy (NCBI): domain Eukaryota; kingdom Viridiplantae; phylum Streptophyta; class Pinopsida; order Pinales; family Pinaceae; genus Pseudotsuga; species Pseudotsuga menziesii. The sequence goes on along the minus strand of LPNX010478515.1, from coordinate 196,239 downwards.
TTCTCAAGTTCTTCAAGGGCGCTAACAAGTTCATCTCTTAGGTCTACTTCTCCTTCCATATCTGAGGCACTATTTGAGGTTTGAGTATCTAGGCCCATAAATAAAACTTCAGTTTTCTTCAACTTCACTTCCATCTGAATCTTCACTGTCTTCCATGGTGTAAACAATTTTCTATTTCCCAAAGGATTTTTTCTTGTCTCCTGTATTTTACCCTTTTTGAATTCTGAAGTTTCATTTTCTTCATTCTCATCTTATTTAGTGTAGGTGCATTTAGAGGCAAAATGTCCAATCCTTCCACAGTTAAAACACTTTAAAGGTAACTTCCCCTTGCATTTTCCAGACCCTCTCAAGGCTTCCTCTTCATTTGGGTTTTCTGATTCATTTTTTAAGGAGGCTTTAAAAGATGCTTCTTTTCTTGAAGATCCATTTTGTCCTGTTCTCATTTCATACACAGTGAGAATTCCATGTAACTCATCCATTGTTACATTTTTAATATCATCTCGTTCTTCTAATGTAGATACCTTTGGGTCATATCTCATTGGTAATTTTCTTAGTACCTTGCTTACTACTTCCTTTTCTTTTAATTTTCCCCCAAGCCCTTTGATCGCATTAACAACTTTGTCCACACGAGGAAGGTATTCACCAATGTTCTCTTCTTCTTTCATTTTAAGACTTTCAAATTGAACTTTATATGTTTGAAGTTTGGATTCTTTAACCTTAGATTCTCCTTCATAGATAATTCTCAACGTGTCCCAAGCTCGTTTGGTGGATGTGCATTGCATGACATATGACAACCATAAGCAAGATTTTTTCTTTTTTTTTGAGGGGGGGGACTGAATGGGTAGAAAAACAAAAACAGAGAGGGTTTTAGAAAAAGAAAATTTTGAGTTGGGAAAAACTCGAGTGGGTAATTGGGGTTGACTAGGTTTTGGACACTTTCTAAGGGACAGGGAAACAAAAAATGTGAATTTCAGAAGTGGGGTGAAAGAATGGGAAAATTTGTCAAATAGGGACAATGAAGCAAAATTCAGAAACAAACACTGTCGAAAATTTGAAAGCGATTGGGTGAGAATTGAAGAAGTTATAATAAACCGTAAAAATAGACAAATGTGGAATTTCGAGCTTCGAGAAGTGGAATTTGGGATAGGGTCCTCAATGAATGAAATATGAAGAATGGAATGATAGGGGTTACAGTGAATTTTCAAGAGAAATAGAGCTAAAACAAAGAAGATATGGGAAAAATCATTTTTTTTTATCTGGAAATGATACGTGGCGGCTTTGGAAAAATGTGATTTAACAACCAGAAAAAGATATGGACCCCGAGGTAAGCTCGGCTTCCTAAAGGTTCGGGGGATTTACTCGGCCACCAATGTTGTCTAACGGCTTGCGTATTGGGGCAATACCCTTCATTCCATGGTTCAGGTAAAAATGATAACTGCTTTGCCATAAACAACAGCTCTTGTTTTACCTCACGGGTGAAAACTAGTCAATCAGGTAGGGTTCGTTACCCTTTTCGCTTGGCAGGTCCTCTCAATGGCCAACTACTTTAAGGTTCCTGTGGTACTCATCATAATGAGTTTTAGGGCTATGCTCAAGTACTTCCCACAGTTAAGTGGATAGGGTTTAGTCCCTGATCCAAATGAATAATACCGATGCAAGGAAGAAGCACTACTACAATAAGCACCATGCCAAGAAAAAAATGGCAAAAATTCCACCAACGCCCAAAAACACCCGTAAATAGAGCTAGGGTTTTGAGACAAAAATTTTAAAATGAGCATAACCCAGTCTATATTTCTCAGAATCGCTATTATAACCTGTTTCTGGAATAGGAACAACCACTCTTCTTCTTCCCATTTGATCCGAATAGAAATCTAGGCACCAGGTCAAAAGATTTTCGCTCTGCAATTTCCGCGGCCATCACCGAAATTCTGAAAAATGGCTGCTTTTAAATCCACGATATCTCCACTTTTGGGACTTCAAACGAGATGATATTTTTTTTGAAACTGTGTATTTTTGGAAGAGGAATTCATATATGCAATCTGTTTCTTCTGATTTTGTGCATAAAGTTTCAGAAATTGATCTAAAAGTCGCTGCCCAATTTTGCCCTCTTTTTTTTTGCCAAAAATAAGAGAAGAGAAAAACAAATCCCACTTGTGCCAATGAAAGTGGTCTGATACCAGATGTGAAGAACCTCCTGAAATAAACAATGAGAATGCACGATATAACATAAATAATGGATCACATAAGAGATTTTATTAATCGTGGGCCACTTTGAGGGGGAAACCTCCTTTGAGCAAGCTCAATACAAAAATACCCTTCGATGATTTCATTGGCCTCAACACTTACTTATATACTAAGTCTAATCTAGAAAACTATTACTCCCCATGAATGTGGGATAATACAACATACTAATTGGATGACTTACCATCAATTATTAATCCCCCATGAATGTGGGATAATACAACATACTAACAGGACGAATTACAAAGCATATGCGTCCAACAAAATATACTAACAAAATAAAGAGGAGGGTTGACACAGGATCTTAACAACCAGATCCTGAAGGTAGAAGGGGAAAATGGATAGCAGTATTACTTGAGTATGACTTGGAGATTAAGCCCCCAAAGCTGATTAAAATCCAAGGACTAGTCAAACTCATGGCACAGTCAAATTGTGATTTGCTCATCCTACACATGGTTGCTGAATTATCAACTGAAGAGAAAAACCTCGAGGAAGGACTAGAGCTACAAGTGGCTGAATATTTCCAGTCATCCTCATGGTATACTAACATCATATTTGTGTTGCAGCACCTGCAAGTTTCGCAAGATATGGACAGAACAAGGGCCAGATTCCTCAAGCAGAAAGCAACAAAGTTTTGCATTTTAAATGGGAAACTATATTGGAAAGAGCCAGAAGGGGTTCTGTTGAACTGTGTAAATGAACAATAGGAAAAGAAGCTCATTGAAGAGTTTCATGCAGGAGAATGTGGAGGACATCATTATTGGAAGACCACTGTGAATGAAATTCTGAGAGCAGGATTTTATTGGCCCACTATCTTTTCTGATACCCACAAAGAGATTGTTGCCTGCTATAAGTGTCATATCTTTGAAGGGAGGAGAAAGCTTTTTCCATTGCCTCTGAAGTCAATACATGTCGAGGACCCTTTCCAACAATGGGGATTGGATTTCATTGGAGAGATAAACCCATTGTCCGCAGGGAAGCACAAGTGGATTCTCACTGCCACTTATTATTTCACCAAATGGATTGAGGCCATCCCAACTAGACATGCCATTGAGACAGTAATTATTTAGTTTTTGGAGGAGAACATCCTGTTGAGTTTGGAGTTCCTAGGAAGTTGATCACTGACAATGTTGTTGCATTTAAATCAAAGAAAATGGTTGAGTTTTGTTTCAAATATCACATACATTTGGGACATTCCACAGTCTATTACCCACAGGGAAATGAATTGGCAGAATATTCAAATAAGAGTCCGATGAGGATCATCAAAAAATTGTTGCAAGAAAACAAAAAGGCTTGGCACACAAAATTGATTCATGCTTTGTGGGGTGACAGAATCAGTGTAAAGAAATCCATTGGCACCTCACCATTCCAGCTAGTGTATGGTTCTGAAGTAATTTTCCCTAGTTCTCTGAGTTTGCTAGTGATGCGGTTGTTATAGCGATGAGGTTGTTACAGGAGGAAGAGGCAGAGACCCACCCAACTCAGAGAAGGATGTATCAATTGGTTGAACTGCAACAGCAAAGGGAGCATCTTTTTGATAGAACTCAGAAGTTTCAGGATAAAATGAAAGACATCTTTAACAAGTGGACAAATCCTAAGGATTTCCAAGATGGGGATGTAGTTTTGCAATGGGATGCACCCCATGAAGAGAAGGGAAAACATGGAAAATTTGATCACCTATGGAAGGGACCTTACAAAATTGCAGCTTTCAGAGGGAAGAATGCCTACATACTGGAGGAGAGGGAAGGTGGTCTTGTGTCAGGAGCTCCTGTAAATGGGAGGTTCCTCAAGCACTACTTTCTTTGAAGTAAGTTTAATCTTCCATATCATTGTATATACCATTTTATTTTAACATTGCATGTGTGAATAGCTCTTTGGCAGACTTCAAGCCCGAGGTGAAGGCAGTAAGGTCTCCAAGAAGAGTTATCATTTGGTTTTCTTTTCTTTTTTGAATTTGGAGTTAAAGGAACTATAATAAATTTTGAGGCAATGGGCTTTTGGGATAAAGAAACAATGTGCAGTGGATTGGAGTTTTTCAAGCACCTCAAGGCTCAATGGATCAGGCACTTGGTCTATTGTTCTTTGCTACCTCGCAGGGAGGATAGCATTCCCAATTGGAGTCATTGTTAGCACCATGTCTAGGCTAAATGGTCAGGAAATGGGTTAGACTAGAGTAGATGAAAGGGGGTTCGAAGTTGTTTAGAAGGCTTGTTCCCAAGTATGAAGTATCAGAATAGTAAAAATCCTTAAGCGCTACCTTGGAAGTAAGTCTTATATAAAAAATACTCATTTGATCCCAGATCGACAGCTAGAGTTGAACACGGAAAGAAATCAATGGTCTGGAAAATGGCGAAAGGAAAAGGCAAAAGTTCGAAGGTGAAAGTTGGAAAACCCACAACCCGCAATCCGTGAAAAGGCAGAAAGGAAAAGGTGGAAGTTGGAAAACCCACAACCCACAATCCTCTAAAAGGCAAAAGGAAAAGGAAGAAGAAATAAAGGTGGAAGTTCGAAGGTGAAAGTTGGAAAACCCGAAACCCGCAATCCGCGAAAAGCCGGAAGCTAGAAAGGCAGAAGTTCGAAGGAGAAAGTTGGGAACCTGAAATCCGAAATCCACAAAATTTGCGGAAAGGAGCTTGCGGGGCCACATGATCTGACGGCTCAGATCAAGGCCCATTTCAAATCGACAGATGGTGATGAATTCGCAGATTAAAGATGCATAGGTGAATTAAGACTTCAAGGATCAGCGAAATGTGGAAGAGGCTGCAAAGCAGATAGTGACTATACGACCAGTTTCTTCACAGTCAAAGAAGAAAGGGGTTGAGAATCCTTTATTCAGATATCAGAACCACTCCACCTCTACAGCAGAAGGCCGTCAAAGATGCTATGAACAGTCATTTCCATCAAGCAATCCTGAGACCCCCAAATGTCAAAGTTTTTCATTTTGATCAGTCACACGTAACACAACGTGCTTTCCTGATTTGTTTTATGATCATGGCGAATCCGCCCTCTTAGAAGTTGTTAGGATTTTGTACTTTTGGGTTTGATTCCCATGATGTATCCAATTTTGGCACTCTGTTTCGAGGTTGGTCTTGGGAACCGCTCAGAAGACATCTAAAATTTGTTTGTCTGTATATGCAGGTAAAATGCACTGACAATCTTTTGTGTTCAGCAAAGCCAGTGACTATGGTGATTACTGACGAATGCCTTGGTGGCCCATAGTCTAACGGAGAAACACACTTTGATCTCAGTGGTACTGCCTTTGGCCATATGGCATCTGATCCTAATAGAGCTTCGCAGATGCATAATGCTGGAGTTGTCTCTCTTTTGTTCATACGATATTTATTATTTATTATCTTTTTTACATGCTATTTATCCCTAATATTATATGGAATTAAGTTGATTTGAATCAAGATGAATGGAAAAGTTAAAACTAATTACTGGCAAGAAATCATTTTGAATAATGAAAATTGAGTGAGCTCAATGTTTGAGATTTGATTTGAATCAGAATAATAACAAATTCTGTTGCCACCTACAGCTCAGCAACGCTGTGTATAAAGTAAGGTGTAACGCTGTGTATAAAGTAAGGGAAGATTGGAAAGATATAAAGTAAACTGCTGGTTATTCATACATCAACCACCCCCACCAATGAAATCAATCTGTGCTGGACAATACACATACACTTGTGTGAGAGTATGTCTGAGAGACATTTTGATGCTTTTCTACTGAGACATTTTGATGCTCAAGTCTGAGATTTGACGCAATCTACGATCAGTGGAGATCAACCTCCATCCACTTATAAGTAATAAAAAAAGTTACAAATGACCTCCACTTAATATATATATAAAGTTTATCTTCTGGATGTATCAGATACATTCATGTTTCTTAAACTATGAATATATGATGATTACAGTACAATGCATCTTTTTATTAATCACTTGTTATTGTTATGTTCCACAGAGCACCTTGCGAGTATTCAGGACAAAAGATTCTCTTCCAAATTAACGAAGGCTCCAATCCTTATTGGTTCGCATTCCTTGTTGAATGTGAGGATGGAGATGGTGATCTTGGAGCAGTCTCTCTAAAGCAAGTAAGTAGATCAGCCTGTCACCTGTGTTCCTAAATTGTGAGGTGTCTTAATGTATTAATTCACATGCAGTGGATATAGTTTCTGTTGTTGTGTGCAGGCAAACTCTAATTTATGGCAAGCAATGCGGAGAAATTCAGGTGCAGATTGGTATATCAGTAGTAGCCAGCCTTCATGGGCTCCGTTCTCTATTCGTTTGACTACTCTCTCTACTAGGAAAACACTCGCAGTAGTTAATGTCATTCCCCAGAATTGGAAACCCAGTGCTACCTACAGATCAATTGTAAACTTTGACTAACTATATCGGATGACCTATTAGCTGCACCTTTCATACCAGGGAAAAAATATGGAGCTTTCATAGAACCGGTCATGTTGCAAAATGAAAGGACGAAATAATATGTATTAGTACATAAACCACATTAGTTAAATGATGTCTTTTCAAAAGAAACCAGCAGTTATATGGTCGTTTAGAAAGAAACCAGTGGTATATAAGACAAAAACTATTAGTTTATAAAACCACTGGTGTATAGGACAAAAGCTATCAGTATATTTTCAATGTGAAACAGATCACATTGTCTGCAAATGATCTCTGATACTATGTAAATGTTATTTTTAATTTGTTCTCCTGAGTTAACAGCCCATGGCAAGGATCAATATGTGAATGAATAAATTCAACACCTAGATATTGTCTCTAAAATTTCATTAATGGATCTTGACAACTACTATACTGTAATGTTTCCATTTCGAATTTTGATACGTTATGTCGAAAATGCCTACTGCGCCACAATGAATGTCCATAATAACATCCCAAGTAACAACTAATAAAATGTCCAAATAACATCTGAAATAACAACTAATAAAATGCCCAAGAAAGCATCCACGTTAATGTCTTAATATGAACTTTTACTCTTCGTCACTCTTGCATCCCATCAAATGTCCTAAACCTATCAAATTAATGCCCCTACTTGCATCCAACCTTATGTTCAATTTGGGTGTTCATAATTGCATCAACTTTATGTCCAATTTGGGACTACACTAAGTTGTTATCCCTAAAGTGACTCACTAAGTTCAATTTGTTAGACTAAGATGCATTGTTTTCTGCCGAACACCTTTGTTTTTTTCAATATGTATTTATAAGTGTAATTATAATGTTAGTTTGTATCAATAATATTTTTTCTTGGAGCGAAATTTATATTCATTTATGAATCACCCCTTACATTGGTTTTATGTTTTGTAAACAGCCAAAAGGTTAGATATATGTTTGAAAAAAACACTTTTATCTTTTGCATCAAAACAACCGAAGGCTTGTATGTAAAGACCAATATACAAGATTAATCAGCTTGGAAACTTTACATAAAAGCTATATAAAATTAATCAGCTTGGTTTGCCTCACAAGCTCATAGGGAGCAACAATTTTTTTGGCAAAGGTAAAAACCTCATCATCGTCTAAGCTCTGAAGCCTTCGTATATCACCTAATACATACCTCACATGTCTTAGTGCCTCAATAACATTACCAGTGCCAACTTCTCCTTAAGTCCTATTTATTGCAACTCCTTCGGCAATCCTTCTCACCACCTCACCAAGGTTCTGACATCTACAAACAAATGATACACGGAAGTTATGTTTGTTGATATGGTGCATGTCATCTGCAATAGTGAGCAATTCATTCTCATCAATGTAATCAATACTAATTGCTTCAATAATTTGGGCTTCAACAAAATGACCTATTCTTGCCTTGGACATGACAGGGATGGTCGCAACAGGCTTAATTTCCTTGATGAGCCCACGATCACTCATCCAAGCCACTCCCCCTTGAGCTCTAATATCAGCTCTCAAACCTATTTACATTGTTAAATTTTAAATAAAACCTAAACAAAAATTATATATATAAAACAAACCGTTTTTGTTTATTTGTTGTTGATCATGGAAAGATTCGATACTAAACTTTATGGAGCTTTGAAGTTAACCTGAAACTACATGTGACAATGTCGGGAACATTGCCACCACGTGGCTCTCGTTAAACTTAACTCCGCTAAAATGAAAGGGACTAGTACAGTTAATTCAAACACCATTTTGGGTAGTATGAGGCATGGCTTTCGCCCAGAGATGTCATAGACATTCACCGTCCCTTTGTAAAAGATTGTTAGCTGAGAAGGCAAGCAATAGGGTTTTGCCACGGGCCGAATTGAGTCCATGGTCATCTGCCGAGGTAAAGATTCCACCAAGTGAATCTGGCTACATAATGCCTCAGATTCTACGGAGAGCTCTGTGTAATGGCGCTTACCATGAGTGGACTTGGCCTTTCTCAACAAATAGCATACAGACAGTTCGATTGTTCTTGGACTGGGTTTATAAGTTTAATAAACATTCTTGGTTTTGATGGCGAGGCTCAAGCTATAACGACTTCGGGGGAATATAATGAATTTATCTCAACAATGTCTTACAGGTGAACCTTTTAATAAAAGGAGAGCTACAACTCCTCATTGCTAGCTTTTGTTTAACAACCAGCAATATATACGTATCTTATTCAATGATCACTTTACTTTGTTAGCTTTTGTTTAACAACCACAATATATACCTATCTTATTCAATGATCATTTTACTTTGTTAGCTTTTGTTTAACAACCACAATATATACCTATCTTATTCAATGATCATTTTACTTGTGACTGTACTAGTTATAAGTTTTTTTCCCAAAAACATGTTTGTGCTCTTTATCTTCCTTTCAGATCTTATAAGAGGGGGTATGCTTTCAGATTTGTAGCTTGCCCTTGGTTTGCCCGCTGTGGTTGGACTGTGCCCACAGGGTATGAAAATTAAATTGAGAACCAGAATGTATGGAAAAAAATTTCAAGCATAGGGGTAAGGAACGAACTGGAGGAATTTTCATACAGTGACCAAGCTTGAGGTAAGGAACGAAACTTCCTCATATCTTAACTCCATTGTACGTTACTTTTCCTACAGAAAATTATGAAGAGTACATAAGTAACTCATTCATGTACGCCACTTATCCTGCTGTAAAATTCTGTGTACTTTCCCCGACGCCGCTACTATCAGTATCTTTGCGTGATTTCTACTCTTTCTGATGATTCGGAGTCTTGGGCTCATTGTTCTGCTACCTGCCATAACTTGGCAATCTTGCCCCAACTGCTAACACGCAACCTGCAATTTCAACAAAATCAATTATCTGCAAATTTGTCGGCCATCGAAGCTGTGGAGGATTTAATTTACCTCTCTATGCCATTTCTCGCAGTGCATTGAAAACTTAATAACAATACCACGATCGATACGAAAAGTAATTCAACTTACACCGAAAAGTTACTCAATCCAGCGACGTCCTTAAACTACCTTCCGGATTTGTGCGAGTTCATCAATGACGAAAAAACACAGTATAAAAATTAAAGAGTTATCAAATCAAAAGGTGCTACACAGAGAGTTATGAAATCCAAAGAAACTTATAACACAGATTAAATGTCATGCGATACCACATATCACTGTTAAACTTTGGTTATTAAACGTTAATAGTAAAATGCAGCGAAACCAACAAATTTAGACCATACATTTGGTATTCAACTAAATAAAAAATAATATGCCAACCAGTGAAGGCCAGTAAGCTTGATAGCTACACTTAGATTTTATGCAAACTTTGTGCATTACTTGCCATACAAACTTCCACAATCTCATTGTCAAAGACTAAATTTCTACACTTCCCAACTGGCAGTTGCACAATGATTTGGTCAATTTCTTACTGCTGGATTTTATACCAATTCCATAACTGGGCTCACAAGTATCCACAATTTCCATGCCAAAGACTAGATTTCAGTATTCCTAAGTTGCAGTTGCAGACTCAACTGGTCAACTGCTTACCGGCCATGATAAGAAAGGCCTTATTTTACATCAGTTTTAAATTTAAAAAGTTTCGACATTAACGCTGAGATTCGAGTTCAAAACCAGTACGGAGGCAAATTTTGAGCTCATCAGCGTTTAGCAAAGAAAAAACTGTAAATTATAGTTGCTTGGAAAAAAAAAAAGTTTGAATCCACTCTATTTTAATGATTTACCTCCATAACTGCATACTATAATTTAAATTTACATGAAAACCCTGGCCTGGATATAATGAAGAAATTACAAGATTTGCGATTTGTTGACTATTGCTTAATTGCTGAAATCGCCTTCAGAGAAATCTTTAACCTGGCTCTGTAAATTGTTAACCATATCAATTCCCATGGAATTAATATGCGAACTAGATGTTGCACTGCTGACTGAATAAACAGAATTCTCTGCTAAATTGTTCCAGAAAGCTGCTGGACGCAGATAATTAGGGCGAGTGCCAAATAAGCCGTTTATGGCAACAGGGTGCCCCAAGGATGAAGAATCGAGAGTTGGCAGGGTGGAGGGTATGATACTGCTGCCGATTCGGCCGGGCCGCTTTGGCTGTGGCTTCAACAGAGAGGGGACCGCCCTGCTTCTGTTTTCCAGGGGAAAACCCGTCATTTGTTGAACCATTGCTTGGAAATCAGCGGGATCTGCCCTCACAATCGTGAGCGGAGGCCTGTTTTCCCTTCGCGACCTCCTCTTACCGATGAAATTATTCATCGCCGGAATGGATTTCATATTATTCCAGGATCTTGACAAGGATTCTTTGGGCGGGGTCCGCGTCCCTGGAGCCTCATATTGGCCCGCCTTGGATTCCGAAACTTCGAGGCTTGCTTTTGCTTTGACGGAATGCTGAGAAGGGCTGCTCGGATCACAACAGGACATGGACGACGACACAACCTCGCTCGTGGAAGTTCCTGCAATATTCTCAGAAGCTCTGATTATGACGCCTTCGTCTGGTCTGGAATTCAGTTCCCTTTCCAGCGCTCTGGTTACGATTTCCATGTCCCACTGGGAAGGCTGGAACATCAACGCAGCTTCAGCGTCCTGATCTTTGGCCGTATTGGAGGGCTTGAAGCGCCAAGCAGCCAAGGCTTCTTCCCTCAATATGCTTCTGGCAGGAATGGATTGCTTCGGGTTCGATCTCGTGACTTCCTTCATCACTGCAATTCTTATGTTCTGAATATGCATTCAATCATTAACCAGACCAGCATAAAGGGGAAAACAAGGAGATATCTGGTGCCTGAGAGCATGGAATGTTCTACTCAACTTGTTTTATTAGTCATAAATTTAAATTTATTTTTTTAATTAGTTTTTATTATTTGAATAAAGTTTTGTTTTGTACTGATTTATTTATTTATTTTAAATTTTGACTGCGATAATTTATAGAATATAATAAAAAATTATTCAATTAAGAAAAATTAAAAATTCAATTATTACTTTATCTAAAAAGAGAATTGGTAAAATGAAATTTACGTCACATTTTACTTTTGATGTTTTTGTGATGGATTCAGAAATTTAAGTCACATTTTACTTTTGATGTTTTTATTTTATACATTCATATTAATAATTGTGATTTTTAGAGAGACCTGCGCGCTAGGGTTGAAGCTGCCCGCGATAGCTACGGCTGCGCTAAGAAGCATGGCGGCGCATGGGGAGGGGAGGTCTCCCCCCTTCAAGTTCAGATGAGGAAGCCTTCAGAAGGCTCCTCTACAGCAGTGGCAAGAAGACCTCTCATCCGGAGATCCCAAAATTTATTAAGAAGCTAGAGGAAATTCCAGAAATTGCCTTTCCTGAAGAAAAACCAATGAAAATAGCTCTGGCATTGGCTAAAAGAGGCATCGTGGGTCAGTTTATGGGCTTATGGCCCTCCACCAAATCTACAGATGACTGGATACAGAGGAATTGGAAGCCCAATCTGAAACATGGAGTAACTTGTTAACCCGTTGGGAGAGGGTTCTTTATCTTTGAATTCATTTCAGAAGAAGACCGTGACTTAATCTTTAGAAATGGCCCCTACTTCATGGGGACGCAGGGTCTATACCTGAATAAATGGACACCAAACTTTGATCCCTCGATTGATCTTCCCAAAGAAGTGTCGGTGTGGGTCAGGCTCCCTAACCTTCCGGTGCATTGCTGGGACTTCAAATCACTGCAGAGAATAGGGAACGGAATCGGACGTTTCATTGACAAAGCTGATAATAAGGGACAATACACCTGCGCCAGAATATGTGTTGAAGTTGATCTTGAAGCTGGTCTTCCTGAGGCAATAAAATTAACGGTCGGATCTTGGACTCATTACCAGAAGTTGGACTACGAGCACCTGCCCTTCAAGTGCAGGAACTGCCAAGAACATGGCCACTTTCAAAGATATTGTCCCAAACTGGCCACTAGGAAAGAAGATGTTGAAGGATGGCAGAAAGTAAAGAAAGGGAAAACCACGACCAATGCCAGAAGCAAGGAGAAAACGGCCCAGGGACCCCCAAAGGAAGGCAGCTCAAAGCCTATCCACCACGAAGATCCTAATGTAGCTCAAACCCCCGCAAATATTCCAGAAGTTGAAGAAGCCTGGGCACCACAAAACCCAATCGATCCAATCCCTCAACCTAGAGTATCCAGTCCGTCAAAAGAACACATCAGTTTGGGTTCGGAAACAGGAGCCGAATCCTCTGAGGAAGGTGACACTGAAGCAAGCAGTCAATTAGGTACCCCAGACCAACCAAAGCATGGACAGAACACTGAGAAGAAGAGAAGGGAAGAGCAGCCCTACAAGGACGTGGTTCAAGGCTCACAACACACCATCCCTGAAATGATGAATACCAGATCGGGGATGAAGTTAGGAAAGACCCCGAAAGGGGGCCATCCCCCTCATCCAGGTAAATAATGCAATACGTCTCCTGGAACTGCAGAGGACTAGGCGGCTCCTAAAAGAAGAAGCTATAAGGGATTTAGTAAGAGTAATGACGCATAAAGTCCTCCTAATCCAGGAGACCAAATTGGAGGAGGTTGCTCTCCTCCGAGCAAGCAACTCGTTTTGGAAGAAAGGCCCAGGGAGGGCTGTAAGTGCAAGAGGAGCCTCGGGAGGCTTAGCAACGTTTTGGGACTCTGCAAAGCTCGACCTAGTAGAAGAAGAAGGAACCACTCACTGGTTATTTACCAAGCTGCTCCATAAAGACTCCGACCATCTTGTAAGCCTTTTTAATATGTATGTTCCTGTCTCTTTTGTTGAAAAAAAAGAATGTTGGGATTCCTTAAAACTTATTCTTAACCATCACAACCCTGAAAATTTAGTATTGGCTGGAGACTTAAATGTAACTCTTGCTCTGGCCGAAAAAAAAGGGGGATCAATAGTCCGGGACCCTGTAAGAGAGTGGGTGGAAGATTTGATGCTGGATTGGGATCTTGAAGACATCATCCCTGACAAGGGAAAGTTCACCTGGTCAAATAAAAGGATAGGACCTGGTCATATAGCTGCCCGCCTTGACCGCTTCCTTATCCATTCCTCTTTCCTAACCCTTGGGCTTATGGCGACCTCCAAGATTCTCCCGCATTTTACTTCTGATCATAAACCGATTTCTCTCTCCCTCTCTCCTGAAGAAAAGTTAGGTCCTATCCCGTTCCGTTTTAGCCCAATCTGGGTAAATCAGGAATGTTTCCTTGACATTGTGTCTAATTCTTGGAAGGACCCTATTTATGGATCCCCCTTCTATGTTTGGGAAGGAAAGCTCAGAAGACTCAAAGTTGATCTGAAAGCCTGGGCTAAAGGACTTGGTTCTCCCATGGCTGAAAGGAAAAGAATCCAGAAGGCCTTGGAACGGCACCAATTGATCTTGGAAGAGTCCCCAGTCACCCCAGCCTTGCTCATCTGGGAAGCTGAGCTTCAAAGGAAGTACCACAAAGCCTGTAGAGAAGAGGAAATCTACTGGAGAGTCAAATCAAGGACGCTTTGGCTTCAAGCTGGAGACAAAAACACTACGTTCTTTCACAAGCAAGCCCAAGCCAGAAAAATTTATAACTCTATCAATGAAATTCAGACGCAAGGCCAAGTCATAAAGGATTTTAGAGGAATTAAGGAGGCAGCCCATTCCTTTTTCAAAAATCTGTATTCCGCCCCTGATCAAGAACCAGTGGACCCGAATTCCTATCCTCTCTCAAAGATTCCAAATTTGATTAATGATGAGGACAACCTGCTGCTGAACAGCCCTGTTAGCATCTGAGAAATCAAGAAAGCCCTCTACAAAATGGACCCAGACAAAGCTCCAAGGCCGGATGGATTTACAGCCCGGTTCTACATCTCTTGCTGGGACATAATAAAAAAGGACTTGTACATAATGGTTAAGAAGGCTCAGAACTATACCAAGTTGGGTGGTAGCACCAACTCCTCGCTTTTGGCCCTCATTCCAAAAGAAAAAAGGCGCTAAGAACTTTGACAGATTTAGGCCTATCTCCCTTTGTAATATAGGATACAAAATCATAACCAAAATAATGGCTAACAGACTCAAAAGAATCCTGCCTAAGCTGATCCCGAAAAATCAAGGTGGGTTTGTGAGAGGAAGACAAATCCTGGATAACATTATTTTAGTTCAAGAAGTCATTCATACCAGCTACAAGAAAAAATAGAAGGGTATGGTGGTAAAGCTGGACTTGGCCAATGCCTTTGACACAGTCAAGTATGATTTTCTTTTTGCAGCCATGATAAATTTGGGATTCAATTAGAAATTCATTATGTGGGTCAAAGCTTGCATTTCAGCCCCTTGGATCGCCTCGTTGGTTAATGGCCGCCCTACCAATTTTTTTCAGGCCTCAAGAGGATTAAGGTAAGGCCGCCCTCTATCCCCTGTGCTTTTTGTCATCCAAGCCTCTGTCCTAAGCTTCCAGCTGAACAGAAGTCTCCAAAATAGGTCTCTCTCAGGCATCAGAATTGTCCCAAAGGTCAAGGATGTAAACCATGCCCAGTTCACTGATGATATGCTTCTGTTGGGAGCTGCCAATCTCAACACAGCTAGGAACTTTAAAACAAAGCTCAACTATTACAGAGACAGCTCTGGAAGCGAAATAAACTTCCACAAAAGCAAGGTCTATGGCTGGAACTGTTCTCCACGTGAAATGCTGGAGTTATCTCGGATTCTTGAAATGAAAGGCATCACTATTTGGGACACCTTTACATACCTGGGCATTGCAATTTTCAAAGCTTCACCTAGAGTTGTCCATTGGCTGCCCCTACTGGACAAACTAAAAAACAAGATCCACGCGTGGGGGGCAACATGGCTCAACAAAGCAGGTAAAGTGATTTTGATGAACTCAGTCCTTACCAGCCTTCCAATTTATCAATGCTCGGTTCTTCTAGCTCCCAAAACCATTACAAATAGAATCAATGAGTTGCTTCGTCAATTCCTGTGGGAGGGCGGCCGAAATTGTGAAAAAAAGCTCCATCTAGTGAGCTGGGACAAGGTCACAAGGCCAAAGATGGAAGGGGGCCTTCAGTTAAGAGACGTGGCCACCCAAAATCTAGCCATGGGTGGCAAAATTCTTTGGAAAATGATCACAAGAAAAAGAACTTGGAGCAAGCAAATCCTCCAGAAGAAATATTTTACAGGAGACAAGGAGAGATGTCTTGAAAGGCCCACAAAATTGCAGAAAGGTTCCCCAATATTCTCACTCTGTAAAAGAGCCCTTCCTTTCTTCATGTCCAAGCTCACGTGGACTCCTGGAAATGGGGCAAAAATAAGAATATGGGAGTACTCAATCCTTGGGGATCAGCCTCTCAACAATTCAAGCGATCTAGGAAACATTAAAGATTGGCTTCTTGCCAAAAATTGGAGCACATTGAGGGACATTTCCTCCTGGAGTAACGATGAGGAAGAATCCTGGGAAAGATGGAATCTTGGCAACTACCCGCACGAGCTCAAGGAGGAAGCGACAAAACTGTTGGAATTACTGCAAGGGAAGTCGCCCATTAGTGTCAGAACCAAAGACAAACACAGTTGGGGTTCAAGATCAGGCAAATACACTGCAGTTGAAGGCTACGCTGCGATATTGGAGGTGCCTTGGGTCCCTCCCAATCCTGGGCCGTGGAAAGCTCTCTGGAGCTTTGCCTCTATTCCTAAAATTGATATTTTTATATGGACTCTCCTTCATAATAGCATTTTGACAAGTGAAAAGCTGAAGAGCAAAGGCTGGGAAGGGCCATCACGCTACCCTCTGTGCAACCGGGCTGAAGAAACCGTCGAGCACCTGTTCATCATCTGCGAGTTCACTAAAGAGGTATGGAGGCTCACGTTAGGTTCAATCTCTGTAAGTTTGCCAAATTCAATAACGGAGTTGATAAGTTGTTGGATCTCTCTTGCTCCCTTTAATTTCAGCAAGAAAAATCTCCTCAAGCTAGCGTGGATGTGGACCCCTAAATTCCTGTGTTGGAAGGTCTGGCTGGAAAGAAATAACAGAATTTTTAAGGAGGAAGGCAGACTCCCACCTCAAGTCACAATTAAAGCTAGGACCATGCTCTCAGAAGCTTTAAGAACTAAGTCTACCATCAGAAATGCGACTACCCTCTCTCCTGAAGAAGACCGTTGGTTTAAGGAGCTCAACTCGAACCAGCAAAGCAATAAAGCAACCAAACCTCCTCAAAAGGCAAATTGGGAAATCAGGCTGGAAGAACAGGAATTCATTAAGTGGAGGTCAACCCTCGATGAATGGTGCCTTTTCTTTGATAGGGCCTCGAAAGGGAATCCCGGTCAAGCTGGAGGAGGAGGCATCATTTTCGAGCCCTCTGGCAACCCCCATCTGTCCTATGCATGGGGCCTAGGACACGCCTCCAACAATCAAGCTGAGTATCTGGCACTGTGGCAAGGTTTAAACCAAGCAAGGAAGCTGAACATTCAGAAGCTTACTATCTTTGGTGACTCCAGACTGATAGTTAAAGCGTTACACACCAAGAAGATGCCAACGGATATAAACCTTGCCCACACGTACAAGAAAGTCCTTCTCCTTCTGACGCACTTTAGAACTCATAAGGCTTATCATGTTCTAAGGAATCTTAACAATCTAGCGGATGCTGAGGCCAACCGTGGTACTATATTGAGTAAGAGCCAGCTAATTGTCAATGGAGAAATTTCAAATCATCCGCTTCCATAAGACTAAAGCAGCACCTGCCCTATCTTTTCACGTGGGCATTTCAACAGCAAACCAATAGCACAAATCTGCCATGAATGTTAAGCTGGAGATGAAGCTCAGTATAGCAGCTTTGAATATACACTGTAAAGGCCCTGGCAGCCCTTTTGCCAGACATTAATCAAAATATTAACCGTTTCCGTAAAAAAAAAAAATTGTGATTTTTGTATAATTTAATGGTTATTTGAATTTGTTTTTATTTTTATTAATGATGAGGATTTTAAGGTAAATAAAAGAAAAACATTATTTGGTTTGGTTTAATTTTATGGTGTTTTAAGAATGGTTCACAACAATAATAAACAACTTAATTCTTATTTTATTTTAGTAATATTAATTGTTTTCTTTTAACATTAATGTTTTATATAAATATTTATTAATTATGAGTATAACTAATTTTTTAATAATAAATTGTTATTTATATCATAATGATTTATATTTTTATTAATTAAAGTTATTTTTTTAATAATTATTTATATCATAATAATTTATATTTTTATAAGTAAAATTTATTTTTTAAATTAAATAAGTAAAAAGTCTTATATATATTACTTTTTCTTTAAAATTAGATGTTTATGATTATTATGATTAAACCAATTATATTATTTTACAATTTTTACTATATCCATTAACATCATGCATAATGATAATAATATTATTATTTGTTTTTTATTTATATCATAATAATTTATATTTTTATAAGTAAAATTTATTTTTTAAATTAAATAAGTAAAAAGTCTTATATATATTACTTTTTCTTTAAAATTAGATGTTTATGATTATTATGATTAAACCAATTATATTATTTTACAATTTTTACTCTATCCATTAACATCATTCATGAATGAAAACAATTTAGCTTGAGTAATCTGCTTAGTCCTCATTACATCAAATGATGTTTTCATTGGTTAGAAAGAGTTATAAAGTGGAATATATATATATATGTGTTTCTCTCTTCACATATGAATGATGGGCATTATTAACATTTTGTAAATTTTTTATTTTGAAAATATATTTTTATAATTAGTTTAAATTAAAGATTAACCATTGGAGTTAATAATCATTGTTATCAAAAGAAATATAATGTATTATTTTCTTAGTTTTGTTACTTGAAAAACATGTTAAATTAAACATCAAATTTATTATAAAATAGTTTGAAATGACCTAGTAATATGTTTTTTTCACAAGGTTATAGATTCAAATATAAAGAGAGAGAGTATATACACCTTTATAAACTTTAGCATAAAATATATTATTAGTGATAGTAGAAATATGTTATATTTTTTATAATTGTTTATTTAGTTTTGAAAGAAGTTATTATTTATGTATATAATTATGTACTCTTTAGATGGTGAGTAAGAAATATATCAAAAATTTAAGTGAAATTGTTACTACTTATATTAATATGGAAAAAAGGGCTATGGTCTTACACAAGAGCTAGGAGTTGCAAAATGTAAACATATATAAGCCCAAAATTACCCAAAAGGAGGGTCATGTCCAAAATACCCACACCATACTTTCTTCCTCTAACTACTATCTTCCTTGACTTCATACTATCACTCATGTACAATCATACATTTTGTCCTAATCATAAGGAAACTTTACAAAACATATTAACTTAACGTAAAAAAATAAACCAATTAACCCATGAGTTCTAGGCCTCCCATGACTTGTTAGTGAAGCTAAATAGGAAGGATCTTGTTGTCCTTGTGTCTTGGGATTTTTCTCCACTATGTCTTCCTCATTGGGGTGATCCAACATATACTTAATGAGAGACTAAGCTAAGCTCCTCAAATCCATGCCTTTGTTCCAATTCAAGTCGAGAACTTCATCTTGAATTTCTTGTATCTTGGTAGCTTACCTTAAGTTTCTCCTTTTGGCATTCCTATTCTACTTCTAGCATCAATAGTTTACCCTTATTCTTGTCAAGTGTGGCTTTCATATGAATTAGTCGTCTCCTTGTTTCTTTTGTCTTCTTTGGATTTTTTAACTCCCACTCTTTTCTCTGCACTCCCCATCTCGTCATAACCTCTAATATACTTTCTTGGCAATCATCATTATCCTTTCACAATGTTGAATTTCCCTGTATATGTTGGAATGATCACAATGGACACACTTATTGGAGTGATTGTGGGAAGTCATTACTCCCAGGATCCCACAACATAGACTCTCCTTTCCAATGTTAGTGGTCTGTAGATTGTGAAAGTTTCTCCCTTGCCCCCAAGCATCCAACTTAGAATAAGTAACTGAGGAGGCAAGATAAGCACTAGAACCCTACTCCTGCCTTCTTTCAAGCAAAATTCCTTTGTTCACTACCAATGGAATGCTACCAATGATACATTGGTCCTAGCAGCCTATGATCAATACAAGACACCTTCTAAGACTGAAAAAATGGGTGCACAAGAGATACCACAACAAAAAATATTATCCCATAATTCATTGAGAATTTACCTACCAAATCCCCAAAGATGTTGCACAATTGAGACCCACCAATTGAAACATGAACACATAATCTCCTTATTCAACCATGAACCTTCACGAGGAGGATGAAGATCCCTTTTATCTCCCTATTAAACTGACTTGGAGTAATTTCTTCTCAACTTAACAAATTTTCCAGAATTTCTTTGGAGAGGGAAAGCCATAACAAAACTAGAATAACATTGAGCAAGGTTGAATCCACACACTTTCGGTTATCCCATTGTCAGAGGCTTCATTACATTGTGCTTGTGTAAAATTGTGAGAATGGGCTGGTTGTTATGGGAAGTATTAAAAATATATATCCATGCAATTATGTTGCCACTTGTCCATGCCATTAAATGAACTCATAACTCATCCATGGTTATTTAACTTAGGAACGCTATAATATACCCTAGAACCAACATTTTGTCTAGTATGCAATAAGGATTTTAACACACAATGTTGGACATTTTATTATTGTTTGAGTTCAATCTTCTAGGGATTTGAAGGAACTCTATGAAATGACAAAGCAAATCCGTTATAGCTTGTCTTATAAAATATGCTGAAAAAACTTGTTACAAGTTTATTAAACCCAATGTTTCGGACTTTCAAAGTGAGTTCATCATTAGGAGATCACAATACAATTGTTGAGATGGTTTCAATTTGTTGTAAGAGAGCATTTATAAATAATGATGATGTGCAAAGTATATGCATGTCGACTTAGTCATTATTATTATTATTGTCTATGCGTTTGATTACTAGTTTCCATGTGCTACTTAGTCTTACCCCATCATCTCTATTTAGATTTTTTTTTTCAAATTTCACTGCTTCTTTCACCCTTCTTTTAATAATGTTCCTCTTTCGTAATTAATTTTGCGTTTTCTATACAGATGTGGTGTGAGGAGTTATATGCATGCTATGCCAAGGTTGATTTTGAAGCTCTCTTTGATTGTGTCTACATCATGATCATTTAATCGAAAGTGTACCGACCTTCCTGTTTCTCCAATATACTCCTTTCCCCACACACACAATATTGTGTATACACCTTTTATTAGAATTGGATCCTCTCTCAGCAAATTGAAACCATCTTAATAATTATATTATGATCCCCTAATGAAAAATTCAATTTAAAAGTCTAAAACGTTAAGTTTAATAAACTTACAAAAAGTTTTTCTAACCTATTCTAAACTCTAATGAATCAAAGAAAAATGACACGTCGTTGATCCTTAACGAGATTATGTTGACCTCATATCTTTAAAACAAAACCTACAAATTCTACTTAATTGATTATTGTTTTACCAATCACCTGAAGAAAAGAAATTACTTGATCTTGGAATCATAAAACACCATACACCTAAATCATAAAACACCATACACCTACCTTTCCTATATATAAATATTATTAGAAAAAAAATATAAAACATTATCAAATATTTTTAAGTGATTATTTTAAAAGATGACTTGTCATTCAATTGGCTGACTTTAAACGTTTCTTGAGTAATGATTTCAGCAAGGTTTCTAATTCATATTAATATTTTCCTTTACTCATCACATCAAACACCAATAAGTATCACATCGATATTTCTTTCATTTTCTATAAACTGCTTAGATCTTCGTAAACTTATTATGGAGCCCATTATTTAATAATTTCAATGTCATACAACCAATAATATATTCGGAAGCCATGGCGGTAGTTGATAATACTAAGAAGTCTTCAATAATTTACTGCAATAAGTTGTGTATGAAGGTGGGTGAAAATGACAAGCCTCCTAAATCGTAAGGCCAAAATAGGAGACTTTTAATGGGAAAAATATAACAAACTAAATAAAATTAAGTCTTTGAAATAATATGGTCCAAAGAATATTAGATCCAAAGGGAGGTTTAGGACCACTTAATTTAGGAGTCATTCAAAGGATAATCTATCAAGTTATTAGATTGCATTGATTGTTTTTTAATGAAGTTATGAGATCGCATTGTTTTTTTTTCACAAGGCTGAAAAATGTCTATTTAGTTAAATTATAATTTATAAAAAAATATTTTTTTATTTTAAAAATAATAATAATAAATAAATTAAAAAACAATGTAAAATGGATTGATATTATTTTAAAAAGTAACAGTAAGTATTATAATTAAAAATGTATACAATGTAGGGTTGAAAGAATGAGTTTTTTTCTTTACATAGACTCGAATTGAGAGAGTATACACACGTCTTAAATAACTATTCACTATTTAACCAACATCAAACAACAACAAATCTTAGAAATTGTTTCATTCCCTTAACTCCCCTATTATTATCATCTTTATTTTATTGTGTTATTGTACTAACATGCAAAAGAACCACTAACCATTTAGAATGAACCAATTACATATACCACATTTCTTGTTACTCTTTTCTTATAATTTTAAGAAAGGAGGATTCTAATAACATTGATTACACTAGTGGACAGTTCTTATTAAGCCTTTAGACTTATCATTATACTCAAATTAACTTAATGGGTTTTGAAGGAGTTACACTCTTTGTCTAAGATTTAATAGTTTTTAAATGTGATTTATATTTGATATTTTTTTAACTATAATTTATATTTGAAAAGGTTGATCTTATTCTTTTTCTATATCTTCTTCATTTTGCAACTTCGATGAGTAACTAAATCAGTTTAAGCCTTTACTAAGTCGTTGGCCCTCTATCATGAAATACGAGTTGGATCTTTTAGGTCTGTTCGAGATCAAGCTCTTCAGCGGATCTCTTCTAGGCATATTTCTAGAGAGTTAAATTTTAATGCTGATAGCTTATCCAATCCAAACTTGTCTTAAGGGAGGAAATAAACAATATTGCTTGGTAACTAAGAGGCGTCCAGAATTGACCATGGTATATTGAGCATAGTTTAGTTACTCTTTTAAGAGTTTTAAAAGTATCAAGTTCTGCTGTAAATTACATGTTTCAATGTGATACTGTCATATGAGGAATGTAATTATAAGATGATAATGTATCAAAAGTATACCATGTAAAGATTAGGGCACTATGGTTAAACTCGAGTTTTTGATAAGTTATATAGCTATGACATAGCTTTAAAATTTAAATAAAGTTGATTTTTCGATATAAAAGAAAAAGCCCTTCAACATGAAGTCGACAGATATGATGCCTTCAAAAAAAATCTTTCTCCTTCGATGGTCTCCTACCTTCACCTCCCAATTTGGGAAGCTTGTCATTTTCATCCACCTTCATACACATGCATTGCAATAAATTACGAAAGGCGTGTTAATATTATCAACCACCGCCGTGGCTTACCGATATATGATTGGTGCTTGTATGTCAATGACGTTCCTAAAGAAAGCAAACAAAAGAATCAAACTCCCATGTCTCCACACGTCCAACGTGGTTCAACTTGAATCAAGAACGGGATGCTTAATATAACTTTAGGGTATCGATATAATATTTATGGTATTTGATGTGATATAATAAAGCGACTATTTAATATAGCTAGTAAAAACAATGTTTATTTAATTAAAATCATTAAGTGCTTATTTGTCAGTGATATGTATATATTTTATTTAGGCAAAACTCAAAGTCAATGATAATAATTTTTTCCAATTATTCACCTTTAATAAATATGTAACAATTTTTTATTAGAAAGTTAAATAAATTTTGATATCCAATTTGAATATCTTTAATACTTAAGAATATGTATTTCTTTCAAAGATGTTATAAATTCAATGTAAAAAATATAGAAATAGTATATATATTCCTTGTTAATGGTTTATTAAAAGAAAAGGGTTCAGCTTATAAAAATTGTTGACGATTCAAAATTTATTATCAATGGGGTAAAAAAGAAATTCCAGCTTTTGTGTTCTGCAGCTGTGGCATTGGAAGAATATAATTAAGGAGATGATAAAGTGTTTCTCGATTATTTCCTTCGATCACCAAGTTGATTTCCTGTCAAAAGAAACTATTGAGATTATGGTTGATTGTATTTATTTTCAGAAATTAGTTGAGGGGTCGGTCATTAATATCTCTTTTTTGGTCTTCATATGTTCTATGTTATGTAAAATGTTTTTATCAATTTTTTTTTGTTGAAGGTCAATCTCATATCTTTTGTTAGCTGATAGTTAGTTTTTGTAGGACTGTTAGATATGTTTTTTCATCAAGGATTGGTGATTATCATAACAATGAGACCTTGTTTAGACTATTTTGAAAAAAAAATATTGAAATGTTTTTTTTTTTTTCTGTTTAATAATGATGATATAATTTTGAATCTATAAATAACAAATTACTTTTTTCTTTACTTGAAAAATATGCATCCCTTATAAATTTTAATAATTAACTTAAAAATTTTCTTATTTCATAAACAAATAAGTTCGATACATCATTTTAATGTCTAACAAACACCCTAAAAAATTTATTTGTATTATGATTATTATTACCAAATTTTTAAAATATTTTAAAATAATTTTTTTAATATATTAAATTATTATTTTAAATTAATATTTATCTTTACAAATTAAAAAAATAAACATGATTAGATTTTATGTTATATCTTCGTTCATGGTAATTGTGATTTGCATAATTAGGTAATTTAAACTACTAATTATTATTAAAATATTATCTATTTATTAAGAAGGCGGCCTTTTGTTTATTTTTGATAAGTTTGAAGTTTATATTCTTAACTCTCTATTCTCTTTTTTTTTTCAGATCCAGCAAAGTTTTATAAAATTATTTATAATCGAATAAAAATGTAAGATAAATAAAAATTTGTCTTTCAAAAATAATAAAATATAATAGTAAGTTAAATAGAGTTGATTAGAGAAAATTTTATATAGTCAAATGTGTTTGAGTCATATTGAAATAATTAATCTTTTTAATAAATTTTGGTTCACTTGTATAAGTTTGGAAGAAGAGAAATAACATTATATGACTTATTTATCTAGATCCAATTCCACTTCTTCACTTATGTAAAGATTGTTTTCATGCAATGAGTATTAAATAAACAATTATAGTTTAAATTGTTTATTGATGAATGATTATTAATGAAAGATGAATGATATGGAATGGTTTGATTATTAAATACATTATATTAGTTTGCCAAAAATATATTTCATAAGATTTTAATGATCGAATAACTCAATTTGTCTATAACGACCTATAAATCAAATCGATAGCTCATCTTTACCACATTGAATGAAATATGAAGTGGAAAGTCTAATGTTCCCTCATGGACAACATTCCCACATAGAATTGTTTGCTAAAATCATGTGAATGGACATACATGGGGTTCAATGGGAAGGACTATTTAAATAGGAACAATTGTGATGATAGGAACAAACCTTGGGTTGTTTTTTTATGGAGTGGCATAAGGTATGCCATGCATTGAGGGTGTAGGTGGTATTTTTTTATTTTAGTGATTCTTATTACTGCAAGTTTAAAGCAAGACTTGGATAAGGATTTAATAATTTCTCTGAATTAATGTTAATAAAATGTCTTCTTACATTAGCAGTAGAGAATGGATTAGAAGTCTTATAGGTCTTTGGAGATTCACTCAATGCCATCAATTATGCAAAGAAAATTTTGAACTATCATAATTACATCTTCCCTTAACAACGGAGGAGGTCTGGAGATTAAGCACACTTTTCTCAAAGCTCACTTTGAATCATATTTTCAAAGAAAGAAATAGTCTTGCAGATTGTTTTTTAAAGGAGGGTCTCCAATTAAACAAGGGATGATCGATCATTCTGAGAGATGGACAGGTATTACCTCCAAACATTATCATAGCCCCTTCTTTGAAGATTTGGACCCATATTCTCAACACTGAATTTTGATTTGCATAGTTGCTTCAATCTTGTTTTTGTATCTTAAATTTAATTCTATGAGATTGATCATATCTTTTGATTAATATTTTGACTAGCATTTTTCAATGGGAACATATTTTCTGGAGAAGGTCTCTTCTATGAACTTGCCTGTAGAACAGCTACTAGTTGCAAAAAATCTTGTAGTGGCACTGTTTTCAATTTGGAAGTCGAGCCCATTATAAAGTACATATACAAGGATCAGATCAATATAAGATGAGATTCGATTTGAAGTTATGGTTGATAGCAAGATGACTTGAGAAGCATAAATTTTTTGTAGTGGCTCAGGTTTCTACAATCTCTTGTAGCGACTTCTTTTCACTATCTATTTTTGATGACTTGTTTTTACTATTTGGTCTTGATGAATATAGAAGACACATAATCTTTTATTTGTTATGTTTGGACTACTACTAGGTGATTCCATGAAGGTGGGTAACACTTTTTGGCCAAATTTGGCGATGAAAACCTGATTTTTTACTCATGTGCTAGATAGAAGCCCTCGAAATGCATATATACCATGTGAATTTCGACTTGCAGTAAAAAAAAAATTGTAGAATATTATGTTTCCTTCCCAATGATATTTTTTTTAAAATATTCCGATGTCATTTAATGTGTGAAATTTTGCATTTAATGAACATTGTGACCTTTAAAATTTTAAGAAGTTAATAAGTGGCTCATGTCCATCCCCAATAATTCAATCTTACATTAATAATTTAAAAAAATACATACGAGCATGATCTACACAAAATGCATTGTGGTCTGCATATTTTTATGTTAATTTATTTCACAATATACAATTATTTATTATTTTTCGAAAGTGACCACATCTGATTTTAGCATCATTTTATACACATGTGTGTCCATCCCATCTTTTTTTCACTGTTTTAAAAAATTGAAAAACCAAAAATACCCTTTTGAAGACGACGCGTCGATGTGTGGGCTATGTATTTTTCTGAAATTTTTGGCTGTGTATTTTTTACCCTGCGGATTTTTCTTTGAGTTGCTTCGAAGTTGTTGTTAGGTTTTCTAAGTGTAAGTTTTATAACTAATTTAAAAAAAACCATATGAATGCCAAAACACATGCATGATACCTCAATGGATAGAGGATTCGGTGATGAATCTATTGGTATGAACTCCGCTTAGTTGTGTGCAATGAATGGCAGCGTTTACACCCCTAGAGGACACAGAGAAACATTGATTTTCTTGTAAGAGGGATGGATTTCTTTTTTTTTTAGGCCCTCGATTGAGCTCTAGAGCTCGATCGAGGTTTTAAAATACCTCGATCAAGGTTTTAACGAAATCTCGATCGAGTGTTTGTTAAACCCTCGATTGAGCTAATACCTTGATTGAGGTCTAGTTTTTGTTAAAAAAATCATACAAAAGTGGTCGGGAATGAAGTTAAGATTTGATGGCATTAATGTCATTTCAAATACCTTCCTAACACCATTTCCCACCCGAATTCCTAAGTAAATTCTATATAAACATAAAACATAAACATCTTACTAATTTTATCATTCACAATTGGCTAACCAATTTGAAACAATGCTTGTGTTCTAATGCAAATTTAGCATTGTGTATTGTGTATTGTGTTTACATATTGTTGTAGGTGTGAATTTGGATTGTTGATCTTGATCACAATGGGAAGCAAAAAGCATCGAAGTAAAATATCTACTAGGAATCAAATCAACATCGAAGAAATAAGAGAGAAAGATAGAAAAAAAAGAGGAAAAAAAGAGCAATCTTGAGAGCAATATTTAATTCATAAAGTTATATGTACATTGTATATGCATGTATGAATATATATGTATTTATAATTGTAATTAAATTGTATAATTTAGTATTTACATATTCATATAATTTCATATTGCATAATATAGACTCACTTATATATAATTTTTATGTAAAAAATTACAAAGATTGTTCTCAATGGGAGTTGATTGCACTGGTCATCATCGATTTTAATATTCAATTTTAGTTTCATATTCATGTATATGAACATTTTCATAGTGTTCAAATTACAATTTTACATTACACTATGATAATGATGACAATTCATTACAATTACAAATACAAGATCACATTACAATTACAATTACAATTTTACAATTACATTAAATTACAAACATTACAGTATTACATTACATTTACAATTACATTACATTACAATAATTACATCATTACATTACATTACAATTTTACAATTACATTACAATTTTACAATTACATTACATTACAATAATTACATCATTACATTACATTACAATTTTACAATTACATTACAATTTTAATATTGATTTAATTTCATATTCATGTATATGCACATTTTCAAAGTGTTCAAATTACAATTTTGCATGTTACATTAAATAATAATGATGATCTCTAATTACATTAAACAATTACAATTTTAATTTTAAACGTGTACAATTTTAATTTCATATTCACATGTATATGAACATTTTCATAGTGTTCAAATTACAATTTTACATTACATTACATAACATATTCAAGCAAAGAGGCAGATATAATATTAGATATATATAATCTAGTATTTTTTGTACTCCAGTGTATAAGGAGGTGAATCTAAGTAGCCTTCATCATAAGGAAGAGAAGGAGATGACACAACTCTTCCATATCAACATCCATATCATGAAGACCAAGGTTGACGCTTTATTGGATTCTACTTCACAATACAATCTCGTAGAAGCACATTAATATGCATGGATGATTTAACAATGTTCTCAAAGAAATGCATAGACCATGTCAATAGGATATTGCGTAGTTAATCTAAAAAAAATCAATTTCCTTATGTAACATTTTAACTCTAGTAGAAGAAGATAGAAACACTTGTCAATATGTTGATCATTAGTCCGAAAGTTCCTCCATATTGAGTCTAATAACAATCAATTTATCCTTCCACATCTTGAACGTGCATCATAAATTTAGTAACATATTCTCCTTCCTTCATGTTCAATGTGTAGGACTAATACTTAAGGTCATTCTTTTCAAAACTGCATGCTTTATATCAAGGAGACAATAAGAAGAGGAAGGACATATAACAAAGGACAATTCAATATGGACACCTTATTAATTATGAATTTCTGTATCAACTGTAAGCATTTAAAAATAGGATAGATTAAGATATAAGAGGTCACCATTGATTAAGACCTACAAGGTCAAGCAAGGAAAAACTTAGAACACTATTTTGAGTTGGTGTGGGTTTGCTTGGGGCATATTTGGCCTAATTTATACAAGTATATGGTTTATGCATGGAAGAAAAGTTGGATGGCACTAGGAATCCCTTCTATGAAGTCTTCAACAACATTATATGCCCTCATTCTGCCACAAACAATGTGTTCATTGTTTGTTTTTGTAAGGAAGGCATGCTCGAAGACTTTAACTCTCAAAGTAGATCTTGGGTGCATTTTGAAAAATATATAAGAAACCATGATTCTAATTGTATAAACTGATAAGATTTCAACATCCTAGTTGAAACCAAATAGACCTATGAAACTATAACATCAACCAAGTGAATCAAGGGTATTAATATAGACTTGAACATAATTGTATTCTAGTATATGATAATGATGATAATTACATTATAATTACAATCACATTACAATTACAATTACATTACAATTTTACAATTACAATTACATTACATTGCAATCTTGTACAAATGACTAGGAATCATACTTAATAACCTAATTTACTTAATAACATCCGGATTGGGACATAAGTCTCATCCACAACAACTGTGGGAAGTACTTGGGATTTTCCCTAAAACTCATTATGAGGAGTACCACAGGAACCCCGAAGTAGCTGGGCAATGAGAGGACCTACCAAGTGAAAAGGGAAACGACCCCTACCGGATTGACTAGATTCCCACCTGTGAGGAAAACCAAAGAGCTGTCGTTTGTGGCCAAGCGGTTAGTAGTTTTACCTGCGTCGTGAAGTGAGGGGTACTACCCCAATACTCAAGCTTGAGACAACCTTGGTGGCCGAGTGACTACCTTTTAACCATTAGGAAGCCGATTTAAACCGGGGTCCATATTCATCTCCAGTTACTACTACAGCCACCATTGTTTGCATTTATTTTTTATTTTGTTAACAAACAATGGCAATATGATAAACTTAAAATAAAATGTAGTTCAAGATTGTATAATTTATTTGCTAATTTTTAAACTAACAATGGCTTGATATGATAAGTATTAAAATAAAACATTTGTTACTCTTGAGCTTGCATTTATTTGTATTTATTCTTGAGCATGTAAATTTATTTTTGAGTTTGTATTTGTTTATTACTAGATCCTGGCCAGCCATCACAAGATCGTGCACCCTCTGATTTCTCAAGAGTAATTGGGAGCTTCAATGACATTGGAATGGCTGCTAATTGTTTAAGAGGGTTGGATGATGCCACTCAAGAAGAGTTCGGGAACTCGACCCCTGATCGGACAATCAGAGAGCATGTTAGTAACATAGTCAAGTTGTACTTTGAACAACAATCAGTGATTACACAAGCTCAAATCCTACATGGATTGATAAAACACAAAAAAATGAAATGTGCCACAAAGTTGTTGGGTTTTAAGGATGTTAAAAGTAAAAACGCATGTGAGAATGTAACAAAAAATGTAACAACTACACTATCTGCATTTGGAAAGTCAATAAAAACTGATATCAACACTGCTCGTTGGGAAATTACAATTGTTATTGTGGCACGAAGCACCTCAAGAAATCGAATGATCGCAACAATGTCAAAGCTGCTCCACATTTCAAGAAAAACACTTCACAAATACACTAAATTCAGGGTAAAGATAGATGAAAATGATGAAGCTGCTTGTTGGGTTCTTATATGCAGAGAAGCATATAAAGACATGATGGAAGAGGGAATCAGAGAGAAGGTGATAGAGTATTGGGACAACCATTCTCGTGCTATACCAGATCGAAAACATGTCCTGCGACAATGTTTTGGCAGAGGCATTTATAAGGAGCCTTGCAAGCATGCTATGGAGATGACGAAAATTTCTTTGTTCGAGGAATTCAAAGATTCAAATCCCGGTGTCCAGATCTCATTTACCATGTTCAGTAAGTTGAAACCGTGGTATATTAGGCCGAATATGATTCGGGAAACTTGTTCTTGTTGATACCACGTTGAATTCCAGTTATACTATGACACATTTGTGGATTTTTGCAAAAAACATTGGGATGGTGAACTAGCTCCTCACACAGTGCGGGATTTTATTTCTATGATACTATGCAATAGGAATCCTGAAAATGTGTTTTTCAATAAAAGGTGTGTAGGTGGGAGAAGATGCCATGAATATGGTGATTTGGCATTGTTCCATAGGAAGTTTCCTATCGATCCAACATGCCCTGGATTGTCAGATATCACAGTTAAGTGGAAGAGATATGAGTATGTCTCCATGAATCCATCATCTTCTTCACATGTTCCATCTAAGAGGACCGACTTGCTCGAAGATGATATTCCTATTTCAGACTTCATGGACAAGTTTCAAAGTCAAATTTACAAATACATTAAACACTCCCGCAGGTTTAGGTGAAAAGATTTAGAATTTAAGCATTCTCGTGAGGTTTTTGAGCCAGGCACAATCTTATTGGTGGTAGACTTTGCCGAGAATTACACATTTTCTCCTTAGAGAGAGATACAAAGTGAGTATTATCACTCTGACCAGGTGTCCATCTTCATACATGTATTGTATAGACATGCTCAGGCGAGCATTGATGGTAGGGATAGCACTCCTTAGTCACGCAATGTGATCAAGGAATATCATTTTTATGTTAGTGATGATCGTGAGCATGACACATTGTTTGTTCAACACTGCTTTGGATTGATTTATGATTCATTAAAAAATAATGGGGTGTCATTTACAGAACACTGGATTTGGTCAGATGGGTGTGCAGGGCATTTCAAATTGGCAAGCTCATTTTATTGGTTGAGTCGCCTTCACAAAGAGACAAGAATTTGACACACCTGGAGCTTTTTTGAAACAAGGCATGGAAGGGGTGAACATGATGGCGTAGGTGCATGCGTGAAACGAGCACTTCGGAGGTACCAAGTGAGTCATAGTGCATCTCGACTCAAGTGCTCAACAGAATTAGTTGATTGGTGCACACAAAATTTGGGTCACCAAGGTCATGAACAAGCAAGGTCGGTGCGCAGGTAGGAAAAACCAACAACTTAATTGGAATTTAATAAATGTGTTTGTATTATATATATATGATGTTTGTTATTCGATGCAGGTTTTTTTTGGATGTTGCCCTTGGCGATGTGAATAGATCCATGCCATGGTATTGCAAGACCATACCTGGTACACGAGAACTGCATTCAGTTCATAGTAAAGACATGGGTGACATATTTTCCAATGAAACGAGGAAGCATGCATGCTTCTGTGAGTTCTACATTGATGCCAATGGACTGGGGATTGATCATTGCATGAACGATGCATATGTCAAACAATGGAAATATGTCCCTCTTAATCCAAAGGGGCCACATCCGATTCTGACGTGGCAATAGATGCACACTGACGAGACAATGGTTTCACTAGATCATGATCGGGTTTCTG
>LPNX010478515.1:95453-162484 GCA_001517045.1 Pseudotsuga menziesii | reverse complement strand
TCTACAGCTGCCTGTGTCTGCGTCTATTTCCACATGACATGAAAATAGTTACATTAATGAATTACAATTTGAACTTGAGAATTACAATTTCAACATGTAAATTATATTATGAACAGAAAAATGCAAACAATTTGAACATAAATAACTAGTACCTCGTTGATTGGCATGCCATAAGTAGGACTCGAGCGGGGCTATGTAGAATCCTGTGCAACACCCTTGCCTCTATCCTGTACAATATGAGCAAGATAAATGATGAAATTTAGATTATACCAAAATATTACGTGTTCAACAATTGACTCATTTAGAAATTCCAATCGAGGATGACAGTTAACACATACCTCATAGACGTGGCCAGGTGGAACTGCAGAGGGACCTCGAACAGATGCATCACTACCAAAAAGGACCTCCATGAAACTAGGCTCCTGCATGGAGGTCTAACACAAAGCAAAGTATTAGTTAAAAATTATTCATTTGAGAATACATTGCAATCATGACAATCAAATGATGACTTGATAAAATGATGACAATAAAGATATACCTGTCCCATCGGTCGAGGCCTACATCTATGATGCAATCCAAAATATGCATCACGGGCCATGATAGCATAATGCATCAGTGTGTCGCAATCAATAACATTGAGAACATCATCG
Organism: Pseudotsuga menziesii; assembly: GCA_001517045.1. Classification (NCBI taxonomy): domain Eukaryota; kingdom Viridiplantae; phylum Streptophyta; class Pinopsida; order Pinales; family Pinaceae; genus Pseudotsuga; species Pseudotsuga menziesii. The sequence goes on along the minus strand of LPNX010478515.1, from coordinate 161,834 downwards.
GTCACCCACTGTATCTCAAGATTTATAGGTATAGTGGGTGCTCTGTGTCTCTCTGCCTGCACAACCATCATGGTACCATGCATCTTCATGCGTGTCACCTCTGTCAATGCACTCCGCTCCTCATAAGCTAGCTGAGATGACCCAATTACATAATCTGTCCTAAGGATGGTCTTGGTAGGGTGACCTATCAAAGGATCTGGCTCTGGCTGAGCTCCAGGACGTGCATGACTGCGTTCCCCACCAGTACCATAGAAGCTCAATGGTGTGTTGGTGTAATCTGGGTGCATGTCTAGGATAAACTCTACATATATATGTTTTACAAAGTATAGTGGGACCTGGTCATGGTGGGGAAACATGCCCCACACTCCAATAAACCTGTCGTATACATAAGGCGCTATAGCCTCTAGCTTAAACTCCTTGAGTCTAAGTGATTGACCAGCAACGCAGTTAGGAGGGATATCAAATAATGATCCCTTCACATCATGGCCAGCTGTTGCATGTTTCACTGCGGCCTAGTTATCAGGACCCCTCACCGCGACCCTTCTTCTCTGACATGCACTGACCCAAAGAGAACTCAATGGTCTGATGGACCTGTAGACATTCAGTAGATTGTCTACTGCCTCTAACATCATCCACATCGAACATGATGTAGGAGAGTCCTTTGAAATCTCTTGGATGTTAACCCGCAAATTGTCACGTTGATTGGTAATGTCTTGCAGCGTGATACATGTGATCTCATCCTCCCATGGTGCTTCCTCGAAGGGGTCGGGGCCCTCCTGTGTAGCACCTAAAAATTAGATGAAAACATAAACGTCAGTCAAAATTTACATACATTAACTATAGGTGAAATTGAAATCAATATAAATTAAAGGTACTGATAACTGAAAGAAAAATATATATGCATTTAATGTACCTGTCTCGTGGGGAACCTCCCCATCGACAATGACAGTGTCATCCTCACCGCTCACATGCACAAAGCGACTACCAGTGTGGCTGTCGCTCATCTCCCTAGTAGGAGCGTGTGTCGACAGAGAACGCCTAGGCAAACTTGTGAAAAGAGAGACACAAGTTGATTAAATATACACATGTGAAACAATTTAATTTGTTGTTTAACTAACAAAAAAGAGTACATCATGCACAATTGTATACTTACAATTCCTCTGTCAATCTCCGGGGTGAGGAATGGATGAAGATCTACCAGTGCTATGCCTTCGGTGAATCGAAGAACCCCGCTGCAGAGATGCATCTACATGAAATAAGGCATAATAAATGTAGTCAACATACAATATAAGATAAATGATAAATATGTCAATACTAAAGATGTATATTTGAGATGAAATTAATATATCATCACATGGTGCACATTAATAATGGGAGAAGGATCATGAGTGTGAGCACAATCAATAAGGAAATGACACATGCAAATGTATTTTTCACAGATAGTTGAGCTTGATCATTCATGTCATGTGTGTGAATGCAAAAGTGCTCTTGGGACTCATGGTTTTCGCTTAAAGTTCGAAGCTCTAACTTTTCAGATCTCAATCCAGTAGTCCAGTCTCTAACTTTCCATTTCAATTTATTTTAAACTTTACCTATACACATAATTTATGTCGATGTCATTTTTTTCCACTAGGTACAAGTCAACCATTTCATCAAGGATATTCAGAAAAGATACAATAATATGAACTCAACATGTCTACCTATTTCGAGAATATATCATAGCAGCCGTATCCCTGCCCTATGGTTTTATGCTAACTTTAGCAAAAACTGAAACAAACGTAGATATGTGTTATGCCTTGATATAATTTATTATTGATAGTATACTATTGTCGTATCATGTAGAATAATAGATGTGCCCACACTCAGATCTATTAGCTAATGAATGCATGGAACTTGGCTACCCTATTGCTATTATTACCATCAATATTTCTCCGTTGCAAATTGAACCTCCCATATGGGGATTAACGAGATAAAGAGAGACTTAGTATTTTAGTATATGCCCTATGTTTTTTTTTATTGTGCTTACTCATTTATTTAATGCAATGAATGAAATACATAGATTTCACATAAAATCGTAATGGCAAGGAGGACGTCTAGATGCAAGTCTCCATAGATTGATGAATGGGCATGACTATTCTCACAAGATAAGGCAATAGGGAGGGCAATACTAACTTATCCTGGATGGAAAATGTCAACGTCTTAATGTATAAATTTATATATTTTATTAGTAATATATATTACTATTATTTTAAAATATTCTAAATTTATAATTTATAATTTTTAAAATGTTGAATATAAATCTATATATTTTTTCTAAAAAATATATCAAAAATATAATTAAATTTATTTATATTTTTTTTCTTCAAAAAAAAAAATCAACATTTTCATAATACATTTGAGCTTCAAAAAAAACAGAAATACATACTTGTACACTTTTCAATAAACTAAAATCAAAATATGTATACTAAGTCAAAACATACCTATCTTATTTTATTATGAAAAATTATTTATAAAAAATATAGATATGAAGTAATATAATAATTTAATTTTAATTTTAATTAAATAGTTAATAGTTAAAATAAATAAATAAATATATATATATATATATATAATTTTTAAATATCTAAATTTGAATATATATTAAAATATTTAAAATAAATATATGGGTTTAGATAGATGTCTCCGCAGGTTTAAAGTTCATGATTGTCTTGCGTCTAGGGTTTGTATTTTTTTTCAATTCTCCCTGAATTTTCAGAGGATTGAAAAAAATTGGGCAACATTTCTGCTTGCCTGACACACATTTCAAAATTAAACCGGCAGCATAAACGTTGTCGGATAGAAATATTTATACAAACTATAAATTTAAATTTTAAACTTAACAAATTTGAATTTTTTCAATCCTCCGTGTATTCTCGAAGGATTGAAAAATTTTGGGTAACATTTCTGCTTGTCGGGCACACATTTAAAAATTAAACCGGCAGCATAAACGCTACCGGTTGACAAAATATGCATAAAACAAAAAAATTAAATTTAAAATAAATAACAAATTTCAATTATGATTTTATAAAAATCCGACAGCATTTTTGCTTGCCGGCACACATTTCAAACATATTAGACAAAAAAAACCCTACAATCATCAATAATTTTTTTTTTTCAATTTCAAACTAACATTAAAAAAAAACAAAGTAACGTTTCATTTAAATTTAAAATTAGAAGTTTTGGGTGTTACCTCTGGGATCCCACATTGTGGTGGAAGGCGAAGGTGGGCGTCCCTTGCGCAAAAGCTTGCTCGAGGTTACAGCAGCTCGGTTGAGGGTTCTAGCTCGATCGAGGATGTGCAGTTGCGGAAAATGGGGAATGGTCGCGGCTTCCCGCGGCCTTTTTATAAATTTTTTTTACCAGGGAGCTCAATCGAGGTTTTGACAAACCTTTAATCGAGTTTTTGTAAAATCGTCGATCGAGCTATCTAGCTCGATCGAGGGTTTTACAAAAGCTCGATTGAAGGTTTGACAAAACCTCGATCGAGGGCTTATTAATTCCTCGATCGAGGTATTAATAACTCGATCAAAGATGTGGATTTTGTTTTTTTCCGAAATCGTTTTGCCAAAAATTGTGACCCACCTCTATGGATGCACCCTACTCTTTAAAAAAAAAAAAAGATACACAATGATGACATATCAAAATGATGATGAATGTTGATAGTATATTAGTGGCAATATTGGCTTACTACTAGTCCTGGATCATCTAAAAGTTTGAAGTATCGTATGATGTATTTTGACATTTTACTTGATCACCTATAGTCTATTCTAGAATTGATGAAGACACCATTTTATTGATCATATGACCTCTCTTTTCTTAACACTGAATAATGTATTTACATTTCTATTTTGAAATATAAACATAAATTATTTTCGAGGAAAAAATAATAATTATGATGATGCAAACTGATATTATTTGAATGTTATGAATTTCGATGTTATCTACATTTGAATAAGAATAATACATATTAATTCAAGTTGAAAAGATCCCAAATATTTGTATTTTTTCTTAAACACGACAAAAACATAGAGATCTGATTTTCCATTGTAAAATAACACGTAAGCTTTTAAATAATAAAAAAACTATCATATATACTTCCAATGACTTGGACAACATAATATCTAGTTAAAGGGGATGCAAGATAATAGAAGTGATTCATTATGTTAGTTTATAGGCATTTACATTGGTAACCACTACAAAATGGGATAAAGTGAAATGACATTTAATAGATATTTTCGATGACTTAGGCAACACACTTTTTAGTTAAAAGGATGTAAGATAATAGAAGTGATTTCTTAGAAACCTCACATAAAGGTAATGCAAAAAAAATGGAGAAAGTGAAAGAGCCTTTAATAGATATATTGATTGACTTAGACAACACAATATCTAATTAAAGGAAAGCAACGTAATAGAAGTGTTTCATTACGTTTTCTTAGAAGGATTTACATTGGTAACTTACAAGGTTACATAACTGATTATTTATGTTTTCTTTAAAAGCCAAAGCCCCACATTGGTAACCTAAAAATCAAAGAGAGTGAAATGGCATTTAATAGATAATAGAGATTGAAAACTTCACATAATAAAGACTTGAGACTTGAGAACTAGAATTTTTAATAAGAGTTGGTTGTCTGTCTATTAAGGAATTGGTTGAATAAAGGCTTAATTTAAGCATAACATCTATAATATGGTACATAAAAACCGATATGACATTTATTTTTAATTACTAGAAATTTTGACACTTCCGTAGGTATCATATATATATAGTCATGGGTTTTGACCCTGGATGGGACAATGATAACCTATTGTCTCAACTACTCAGCTTACAAAAAGAATCCAAATATAACATTCTACTTCTCTTTTTGTAAAATAATATATTAATTTGATCATTTCAAACTATGCCAACTATGCCATGTTCATAGTATTCTAAAGAAAAAAAATTATAAAAAATTATTTAATAAAGAGGTTAGTTTTCTTATACTTCATCTATTTAATTAATTTGAAAATATTTATTTATATATGCAAATTTCCCTTCCATCACTATAAAAATATCGAAAAATACAAAAGTAATTAATAAAATATGGCTTGTTAGTTGATCCGGTAAACATTGTGAACAAAGATTTTTAAAAACAAAGCTTTATTTTGCATCAACGTGACACTAACCCAATACTTGTTAGCCTTCATTTGACAAATCAAACCCTCAAGGATCGACACGTTACTTTGTTGAGTTAAATTTAATATATTTTCCTCTTAACAAATCATAAGCTTAACAATATTAAAATGTGAGGAAAAAATACTTTTATTTACTTAATTGTTTAGTTTTATACCACAATATCTTTACATAAACATCCATACCATCTACAATAGAAAATTATATAATTACTTTTTCTAGCTACGATTCGAGTTCTAATAACTTATTGACCTTGTTAGGATCTTGAATGGTTTTGGGAACATATTGGCAAAGCAATCTCTGAATGTCATACAATATTCTTAGATCCAATATTCACAAAACTAGCCAAGGGAATAAACCTCCATGAAATTCCATAGCAATCTTCCCATTCATAAATAAGCTTATGGTGTAATAATTGGTATATTTTTTAAGTGGGAAATGAAATATCGAAAAGAAATTTTATATGTTGTAAAATGAGAAAAAGTTGGTGTATGTAGATAATATAATTTTATGTGTTGAAAGCAAGTTTAGCGAATCTATGGTAGGTATAGTAGTTTATGAAATGAAAGAAAAACTCTTTTATAAATACTGATAAGAAATAAAATAAAATAATAAATACAATATAATATTTAGTGAGATAAACAATTATTTTATTTATTTTTAATAATAAAATTAAAAAAAAAATATTAATTAATAATTTCTATATTAAAAATAATATTTAATATTTAATGTGGATAACATTTAAATTTATTATGCCTCGTGGAAAACAAAATAAATACTAACAGATATTGAAATATTGAAGTAGTAAATTGTCAAAGAAATATACACTAAATCAAGGAGTTGTGATATTATAGTAGACACTGAGGGTCATTGGGCTCATCAGTGCCCATCCAAGACATCATTAACAAAAAAAAGGTAATGACAGGAACCAGATGCTTTGCAGTGCTTCCTCATTAGTGAACAACTATATTATTCAAATTCATTTCGTACATCAGTGGTTACCCACTTCTTACAAAACACATGACAAACTCATGAAGCCCACGAACAAACAAACGATTGTCCACTCCATAAGATTTCAATGAACCCGACCCCCATGTGCTATCATAGAGAGGAGTATGTTTAGTTTTATAAAGTCATCTCTTATGCAGTTCAATTTGAATCTTAATATAAAAGAATATTTTCGAGTTCCAGGATTAAATTTGTTTCTTTTGCACAATATCTACATAAAATTCTCACTATGTTTGTCTTGTTTTGTATCTTCTCCTTGTCCTGGATCTTAGCCTTCATGTTGTCACATGTAATATACCTATGGTGTACAAGCTTTCCATTTCCAAGGTGGGCCCCTCTCAATGTGGTGATCATTCCATGTTGTTTCACCTTTTGAGGTCATCTTAACCTAACAACCATCTCCCTTAGATAATTTAAATAATATGGGATAGAAGTTGATAATCACACCTTTGTGCCTTGAATCCTTAATCTTGAAATGTTCATTAGTCACTAGTTTCGATGAAACTTGCATAAGGATTTATAGGATACACCTCATACTCTAGATTCTCTCCGTGTATTTCTTTAGGATCCTTTCCCTCTTTCTTGGAATCAATACTTAAAAAACATCTCACAAATTATAAAATGACATTCACAATCAATCCAAATGATTTGAGAGGCTCCCTTTAACATTCAAATATCTTGTAGGAGTAAGGCCTTGCAATCTTTTAAAGATATAGAAGGATTTACTCCTCCCATCCTTGTGTTATCCAATCATCCCAAAGGTTTACTCCCTGGTTTACTGGCATGTCCTCCCTATTACCTATTTGTCTAATATACTAAAATATTACATTCTAAAGTTATCTAAAAAGATATTACATATTCTCTAAGATCAAGATGTAATGTATATTTTTAGTAATGTTGAAGGGAAAAGTGCATATAGCAAAATTATTTAGAATACCCACTATCATTCATGAATTTCCCTCCACCACAAAATAATTAAGATTAAGATTAAGATGAGAGGGATATAAGATACCTACATTCCAATAAATTATTTGTATCCCTATGTCTTGGAATGCAAAGAAGTATAAAACTTTTTCTCTGCATTTTAGATCATGCATGTGATGCCAACCTTTCCAATATTCTTTGCAATTCCCTCTCAAAATTTATCTTGTGCCATCTTATTAAAGACAAATACCACTTAATGAACAAGGGTAATTCTTTCATACTATTGTTTACTATGGGATAATGATTTCATAGTATTGTTTCCTATGGATTAAGTATTTGCTAGCTTAAATTCATAATTATATATCTTTCCATAGATAAGGTTTTGTTTTATTATCTTTTTGCTCCTAACAATTTTTTTTCATCGAGGAGGAATTTCAACTTCACTTTTATATCGAATAGAAATAAAACACTAAACAATTTAATATGGATAAGTGATATTTAAACTTTATATCCCTCTAACAAGCATTAAATTTTGTTACTTCACAAACATTAATTTTATATCATTTATCTCTCAAAAATTATTGTTCATTTGCTTAAATAATAAAAATGAATAAACAATTATATTATATAAAATGAATTAGGCTATAATAATTGTATTGAAAGCTTGAACCTCTGTAAACTTAAATATTAAGGTTGAAGCCTCTATAAACTTAAATTTGGACTGGAACCTTTATAAACATAAATATGGAATTTATATTTAATTTTAGATTCCTTTAAATGCATATAAATAACTAATATAATGGATATAAATAATTAATTAAAACTATGATCAATAAGCTAGTAAGGTTAATTATTTTAATTGGAAACTTTAACATTATGAAGTGTTTTTTTTTCATAATTTTTTTATCTTCAATAAGGAAGTGAAGGCGTTATTATATTTTTGTTGAATCTGGTCATTTTCTTCATATCTCCTTATCTATAAAATTGGGCAAAACAAATCTAAAATGAGAGATATCTAGAGATGACATGTTTGTTGTCCATATCACCTGGCTTGAACAACTTTGTTCGTAATTTTTCTCAGACACAATTTTAAATTGTGAGGGGTCCGTTCTCTGGTGCCCATATGGTGCTAATTGACATAATTTTTTTATGCAGGTTCATCGTTGGTCAAGAGATTACAACCTTCCTCATTTCATGAGAAATACTATCCAAGGCTTGGGAAGAGTAATGTCTTTTAAGCAACTCATAGGGTCTTATTCTGAATGAGTATGAAGGCATTTCATATGTTTCCTTCCCTTCATTTCATAGTATAGAAGGCTTCGTTATCAGAAAGAGGAAATATGGAGAGGGAAACATACAAACTGACAACAAGGTCTTATTTGGTTGTATCAAGGGTAATGATGATCAACCAACCCTTGTCTATTAGGGAGCTCTTAAATTGTTCCTTCATACTATGGAGAATACAAATTTTGAAATGAAGGTAATTTGATTTATCTACTGCAACTTTCATGACCTTACTCAAGTTTCACTTCCTAACTTATTAGAGATGAAATAACATCGTGTTGATGTTTTGCATGACCAATCAGTTGTGGATTTATATGGACCAGATACAAAGGAAACTCAAGCCCATTATATTTGTGGGTCATTCCTTAGGAGGGGTAGTTGCAACCTTGGCCACACTATGGTTACTTTAAAAGAGGATAAAGCAAAGCTCTCCTTTCTATATTGCATTTGTTTGTCCTTTAGTGGGAGATGAAAGAGTTGTTGACACAATTGGCCATGAGAAATGGGGAGGTAAATTTTGTCACATGGTTTCCCAGCATAATATTGTTCCTCGAATTCTCCTTGGACCATTTGTGTCAACTGCTAATCCCTTCAATGTTCTTTTTCCATATTGGTCGAGTAAAATGAGAAATGTGAGGAATGATCAACCCAGTTCTTTAATTCAGAATGATTATAGGATTCTTCTTGAAGCACTAATATAACATGGTGGAATCCACATGATCTCCCACTTACTTTGGATTTGTTTTTTTTTCATAAATTTACACACCCAAAAATAATACATTTATATTCGTAAAATTTTTAATGTTTTTGGAGAAAGGCATTGCGATCTTTCCTAAAGGCTTGGAAAACATGCGCGCCCTGTTCTTCTTGAGGCCGCGTCTAGGCCATAATAGTGAGGGGACAAGATATATTTGAATTTTCGATGAAAGAGGTAAGTGGTTCATATTCTCATAAAATGAGTAGCGGTCCATATTCTCAAAAAAGGAGTAGTCGTCCATATTCTCACAAAAATGAAGGGTGAGAAGTGGCTTCTTCTAGCAAGAGAAAGAACGTGAATCCTAGTGGTGATATAGACTAGGATAATAAGCAACATGGATGGAATGAGTCCAGGAAACCTCGATGGGGAATGCAAAACATGAAAATTGGACCACCACACTCATGAATTCTGGCAGTTGAAGCTAAGATTTTAAGGTAAATAAGGAAAAGTAGAGCAGTATGAAACCTAGAAGCTCAGAGTCTGTTGTTGGAAAGATAGGTAGGAATGATTTTTTTGTTCCTCCCCCACTTGCTAATGGTTTGCAGTGTGAAATACACGTGCATTGACACAAACTTGAATTCTTTTTTTGGCATCGTCATTACCTAAAAAAAGGTGTATCTGGACATGTAGAGGAAAATGCAAACCATGTCCTTCAAGACATGAACATCAAAATGTTGTTGAACTTGTACAATAACCATGACCATCCAAATGTTGTTGAACCCATACAACATTCATGGATACATTCAGAGACATGGGGTGGCTTCTCATAGGCTGTCGACAGATGAGGAATCCTTGAGAGGCACCAACCCCTTAAAAAAACACCTTCAACGTAATTAAGTTAAAAGTAGAGTAATGATTAAAAACATGATTATATTTCCTATTTGTTACAATCTATGTTTAAGGGGAAGTACATAGTTATGTTTCCAAAACCCCTAATTCGAATGACAAAAACTTGTGTTTAAGGGGAGGTATATAGTTATGTTTCGAAAACCCCTACATTTAAATGACAAATATTATATTTTGTAGTTAGATTACACATTTAAAAATAGAAGTTATAAGGTTTTGAAACCACTGCAATATAGTAACATATTTTGTAGGTGGAATGCATATTTAAACATGAGATGTGTGTAGCTTAGTCCCTCCCTTTAAATTTTTAGAAAAAGAAAACAAATAAATTATTCAAAATTAATTTAAAAATAAAAATAAAATCTAAGTAAACTTTGGTATAAATAAGTAAAAATTATTATACCAATATAAAGTGATTTATATGTTAGGATTATTTAAATCCTCCCTTGACCACCATAGTCTAATTGTCAATTTCATAGCTTAGGAGTATATCTCCACTTCATTAGTGCCATGGGGAGGTTATCTGAGGCCCACCTACCACCTAATGCACCGGTTTGCATGAGTTTGGGAGCTCTAGTGGCTAATCCATATAATTTAGGAACCCACATTGAGTCATGGGAGTCCCACCATCAATTCACCCTAGTATGTGTTGAGTTATGCTTCGATGGTTAGTTCACTTTCAGTTAGAATAATGTCATATTTTCATGATTTAAGGAGACTGGGCACCTTTTCTCACCTACCTAGGTCAGTTAACTAATTGCAAGGTGTTTCAGTTGTCTGGAGTTGCACTAATGAGCCTCCAGTGGTGGAAAAACCTCCAGTGGTGGTTTTTCCATAGTTAGTGATCTTTGGAGTCAGTCCAAGTCAATGGATTCAAATTTTCTTTATTGTATCATGGATGTATTAAATATAGATTAATGATTATGAGATTAAGGTTATTCTGTCAAAATTTTGCTTCTTGTTTGAATAATTTCACCATGATTGTTTGATAATTATAACATTGAATTTATTCTTCCTCCTTCAATATTTTTTCACAATGAGTTCAATCCATCCTAAATATCTTGAAGGTTTGCTAATTTGACATTATATTCATATAAACAATTTATATCAAATGTTAATATTTAAAAATTTTAAACACTGTGAAATTGCATATTAAATGTTAATATCTAAATATCTTAAAAATTGTGAAATTGCAAATTTCTAAAACTAATAGTCAAGGATCAAATTTCAAGGGTATGGTCCTATTTCACTTTGAAGGGATATGATATATTCAACCCTTCACCAATGACATGTTAAATAAATCATTTCTTTCATTTGAAAATGTAGCAATACATCACAATTTCATCGTATATTAAAATAAATGTAATAAAATTCCTCAATATAGTGACAAAATTTGCATTGTTCCACTCTATGGTTTTTAATAAGTAATGTCTAACCCAAATAACCCTAGAAACCATATATATAAAATTTTAGAAAGATAAAAAATACCCATCAATATGAAGAAATCAATTGAAAAACATTTTTATCCAATCAAGATTCACTTGGAAAGTAGTAAAACTTCTAGTAGAAAAATCAAGGTTGGATGAAAATGAAATACAATCTATACAATGTCAATTGAACATTGATATTGATAAATACAAAACATGGAGTGAACCTAGTTCATGAATACCAACATTATTATCTTGAATCATTTCAATAGCAAACTTCACTCCTTTCTAAGAAGAAGCAAATAAATACTTATAAAATAAAACAACAAAAAACTACTCTCGTGCGGTACATACCTGAAAAATCATTCAGCCACAGGAACAACCTAACAAGTATTGAGATCCACTAAGGGAAGGAATCCATTTGTAGATGTTTTTGGCCATTCAACCTTGTGAATCAAAGGAGAGACATACCCCCCTATAGGAAATAATCATTAGCAAATGTATATTTTCTCTCTCTAGTGGAGATGTACACTTATGTAGGTTGGTGGTCGAAGACTAGTGCTAGGGTGGATGTGTACTTCCTTTTCTCAGGAAAAAACCTTGGAGTCTAAAGACGGTATCATATACCTTATGAATTAATAAGGAAAGAAAGGGTGCAAGTAGCCTAAGAAAGGATCAATGATGATGGTGGAAACAACCTAAACAAGGGTTCAACTCGAAAGTTAAATCAAATTGAGAAAGGGTGAAGATTTACTCCAATTTGAACTTGCAATTTTGATAGGAACAATTCAAGGTACCTCTTCCCCTTCAATCCTAATTCATAGGCCAAATGACAAGCTTCGTCGATCATGATTCTTGCAGACACTGATTGTTATATCAAACCAGAAGGTAAGTTTTCATCTTATGACTTTTGGGGGCCTTTGAGAAGTAGATTCATCTATTTTTAAATACCAATGGAGACATTCAAGATATATGGATGAAATCTTCTAGTCAAGTATCCATATAAACCATTCACAAACCCAATGAAAGAGGAAGTGACCCACCATCTCGCTTACTAGCATAAATATCCATGTCACACTTCTTAATGACGAATTAAATACTAATCAGAAAGTGATCAAGGAAATTTCTTCAACATGAGCCTTACTAATTATGAAAGTTCTCCTAATTAGCCAACTAACTCTATTGAGTCTCGATTGAAGCTCAAAGCTACATGTTCCCTGGCATGAGCTCCCTCCCCCTATCTAATTACTAAAACTATAGCATGGACTAAAACATGAAACAAGGTAGAAATATGAAATTGAAATAGACTCAAGACCCAAGGGTGATAGTGGAAGTAGGAACAACCTAGTAGGGTCGACGAGTTTGGAAATTAGAATAATGATAAATAAAATTTAAATGTTTAAAACCACCTAAGATCCAAACTTTCAACTTTCATGATCACATTTCCATAATCCAATAACCATTTGATTAACCACATTTACAAATCCACTTTCATAATCACATTTCCAAATTTCAATAACCATTTGATTGAACATAGTTTCAAATCCATATCCCCTAATTCCAATCATTCAACTACATTAATTATAAACTAGTGCAAAAAATGATGAATTCTAATTCTAATTTCTTATCATGCAATGCACAATATAATTCCAGATTATGTTCTTGCCTTCTCTATTAATACATTACTCTTTCACCTAAGTTACACATAGACACAGGCTCTTTACTTAGTGAAACTATGTCATAGCTCCTTAGTTCATGGGATATTAAAGAATACCCCTAATTTCACTAGATATTGATAAATACCTACCAAAATTCTTTTGTTGATCCCCCTCCCAATACATATTTCCAATTTTAAAAAAGTTCCTTATTTCTACAATATATTCCTTATTTTTATTGGATACCTCTTTTTATACCCCCGATTACCTATAAACCCATGATACCCTACTCCCCTCCCCCTAATACCTACAATATATTGACCTTATTTTTCAAAATGAAACACCCCCTTTATGAATGAACGTGATAATATATTTGTCAACAAAGAGAATTCCATGTGCACATAGATTAGTTGGGATTTGAGAAGGAATAGTTGTCAAGCGACATTAAGTGTTTGAATCATGTTTCCAATTGATTTCAACTATGACATCCTACCGAAACACAACCATCACTAGTGAATTTATTTGCTACTAGGCTACTAGCTTACAACAACATATTATCAATTAATTCTTTATTTGCTACCATGCTACTAGCTTACTAGAGGTGATTATCAATTAATGCTTGGCGCATAGGGTTGCAACGTGTGTCATAGGTGATTACTAATTATAACGTTGAGAAAAAGAGTGGAAATGTATAGAATCATGGCGTTTATGGATCAAATTTATCAATATCATACAAATATCCATCAAATTTAACCTAGGAGAAAGAGTTATCAAATCAATTTATTTTGAGAAGTTTTCTCATTCAAATCCCTGAATCATTTTGGACAAGTTTTCTCACTGAAAATTGCAACATAGATAGGTTATATAAAAAAGGTGTATAAATCTAACTTCCACGCATCACACACACTCTTTATGATAGTTTGGAAATCTTGTTGTACTATTCTCCTTCATTAATATCTTAATGTAATGTCTCATTCAATTATGCTCCAAGCCTTCAGACTCTCAAACTAGCCAAAGTTGATGATATCATGAATCCACGGCTAGTAGTGAAACCACCTTACATTATAGCACACGTCACATCCAATAAGTGATAATTGTTGCATACAATAAACTACACATGGCTTTGCAAGCATGGTTTTGGATGATTCGAACCCTGAAAGAAGACAAGGTCATGGAGCGTAATTTTGAAGGCTTGCACAATATCCTAATGGATTCTGGCCTACGTCGATGAAGAAAATTCCCATCTACAAACCCAAGTAATTGGATGTTATTATGAAAGTAAGATTAGTAATGAAAATTCAACAATCATATGATCATAGGAAATAATAATTTAAGTCTTGTTCCAAATGTAACAATGCTAGAAAATAAGAATTTAACTATTTAGATCATATTAATCCTATTAACAAAATAGCCTACATATGTGTAATTAGTACTAGTTTAATTGTATAGTTACTCAGAGATCCAAACCACAAAATCATTGTTTTAATAAAATTTATAAATTCAATATAGGCCATTGCAAAGACACATCATGACAAAAAAAATCAACAATTGTAGTATTGAAAGAAATTAATAAACTTTAATGAAGAACTTATATTTGAATAAAAAATAATTATAAAAATATCGATCTCAAGCCAAGAGTCCATCCATATCTTGTTGTACAGTCTTGTTCAGTTAACAATTGAATGAGCTTTCACTATTGATTTTATTACAGGCTTAAGTTTCTTGCACAATTTTATCCATGTATACATTTAGATCTAAGTTCATTGTATTTGGGTCCATAAATGATCCATGGTAGTGAAAGTTAAGCTTTGTGTTATGGATGTTTTCATAGTTGAGCATTGAACAACTAGATGGAAGAAGCTACATCAAATGTGGCAATAACATTTAAACTTAATTTTAAATGTTTTCGAGTTTCATTGTGATTTGAATTTTGATAAAAATGCTAATGGAATGTGTGGCACACTCGCTTGAAATTTTTCCTTTGTTGTTGCCCTGGCATGTGTGTTAGACTCGCTTGGGAATATACCTTTATTGTTTCCTAAACATCGATTCTTAACCATCTAAAAATTTAATATCTCGCTTGGAATTCTACCTTTATTGTTTCCTAAACATCGATTCTCAACCATCTAAAAATTTGATATGCAAAATTTGTAGTATCCCTTCAATTACAAAGTTACAAAATAATGGTCAATTTCATTATTGAAGGGCCCGATACAAAATTAAGTTGGCATTGAAGGCTTCAAATTTGAAGCTTGCTAATAGTATACAGTAAGTGAACTTAAATAAGTCTAATATATTTCTTTTTGAAAAAAACAATATAAATAAATAGATATGAGTTTCTTGAATTGTTTATATTGTTTTGACATCAATATTTAATATGATTAATTTATGAACTATTTTTAAAATACTAAATTGTTTTAAAAACATCAAATACAATAATACAATCAATACAATTTTTCATAATAAAAAATTCAAATTTAATTTTAAACTTAACTTATAAATAAAAATCAATTAAACCATAATTGCAAATATTAATAAAGCAACTTAATTTTTTCTACAAATAATAATACATAATCCCAAACTCATACTATTTTTTAAAAGGAAAAGATATTCAAAATTTAATTAAAAAAATATTAAACTATAATTATGTTTATTAATATTTTTATATGATTAAAAGTTAATTTAAAAAACTATATTAAACAAAAACAAAAACAAAAAAGGAAAATAGAAAAAATTTCAAACTTAAAAAATAGCATAAAATATAAAATGACATATTTTGCTTTTGAAAATTAGTTTAAAGATTGCATAAGAAAATATTAATAATCTTAATGGTACTATTTCAAAATATATATTTTTAATCTCTCTCTCTCTCTCTCTCTCTCTCTATATATATATATATATATATGAAATGACAGCAGTACAACATTGAAGTGACAACAGTACTACGCTCAACTATAAATATTTCATGAACTTTCTAAATTTTTCATAATGTATGTAAATTTTATTTATTTTCTTATTTTTAACTAATGTGGCCAATGATTAAAATAGTATTTTCAAGGCCTATAAGCTAATCATAATTCAACACATATGAAAATAAATAGAATAAATAAGAACAAATTAATATTTATTTTCTCAAACTTTATAGATACTTTTGGTTTATTTGTCAAACTAATAGGGTGAAGTGAAACATATAGTTCTTTTTTTTTCGGAAGGAAAAAAACCTGACCTTGTTATTCAATTGATGAATCAAAGGGCATCTGAGATGCATCCCTTATCAATAGGGCTACAATCATTCAATACAAAGTGAAGAAGTCTGTTAATAGCTAGTAGCCAAGAACAGCCTCAGGTACTCTTGAGTAAGCAATGGGGATGGTGGCAGTACCACTCATAAAAAAGACTAAAGTAAGCCTTAGAAACATGAAGACACCAAATTGATACCTACCTCCACCAGTCATACATATCGATGACACAAGTTGTGCAGAAATGCAATCAAAAGAGCTCGCTCCATAAACAAAAAAACCAAGGAAAGGTGCAGCAAAGAAGGAGCAAAGCTCCTGCACCGAGCTCAAAAGAGTTGAAAAGTATCAGACAAGACCAAATGGCCCTCAAGAAACTCAAAGAAAGTACCACATCCAGGAGCCAAAGATTGGGATAATTTTGATAGACTGTTTGCAAGCTGATTGTGTTCTCGATAAGTATGACAGAAAGACAAGTGAAGAAAGCAAGAGATCAGTCTTCTTGTATCCATACACCAGTGACTTAAATCAGGAAGATCCAGTGAGGCATGAAAGTTTTCCCAGTTAATGATAACTGCTAAGTCTCCAAGAATATTCAAACATGGAGTCCCCATCATATTTGCCACAGATAGCAGAGCCTTGAAGTGCCATTAGTTCAGCTTTAGTGTTTGTACAAAAGCCCGCCCCCATTGCAAACTCAAAAGTGTGAGACTCATTTAGAGCCAAGCTAAAACCCACTCCTCCCTTATAATCAACAGCTGCCCCATCAAAGAATCCATAGGGAAAGACCAAAGTTGGGCCAGGTCCACAAATCCTGGATTTTTTTATCTTTACACTTGCAACCAGATACAACTGAGTGTAATATTCAATCTGATGAAGCTTGCCCAGGATCAATGGCTTTTTTCCTTCAAAGAGGCAATGGTTACATCCTTTCCAAATGCACCATATGATAAATAAAGGAAGGTAACTACACTCTGAGTGTCTGGAATACACAGACATCCAATTATCCAAGAAAGAGCCGAGAGAGCCGATCTTAGTGAGGGGCTGTAAGTGAAATCGATCACTGAGACAATCATACACTGTTTTAATGATGGAACAGGAAGTACAGGAAGTAAACAGATACTGAACTGAGTCATCACTCGATTTACAAAGAGTACATATGCCAGGTCTGATCCAACATTTTTTCTGAAGATTGTCCCAGGTGAGAATCTTGTTTGCCAATGCCAGCCAAATGAAGCAAACGAATTTTTAAGGGTATATTGCAAGACTAGAGAAAAGCATGTAATTTACTGCAAGTCGGGGGAGAAGATGAAAGGACAATCAGGTCGTATACCAATGCTGCTGTGACATTTCCATTTTGTTTATTATGAGTCCATACTAAGGAATCAACAAATGTATTGAGACGAATTTTGCCCTGTTCCAAGAACCTTGTGTAGTTGTCCCAAGCTATTTTCCAGTCTCCTTCAATATCCAAGTCCTCCGCCGAATACCAATAACCATGCAAACCTGGGAGAGAATTATGTGCATGGTTAAGTGATAAGATGCCAAAATCCTTGAGATAATCTCGAAGACCTAGAGGGAGATCTGAGAGAGAATGGGTTCCAATAATCAGATCGACACCCACTAGTATATTCTGACCATTTCCAACATGCCACGCCATGGATTTTCCAAGCCATGAGACGGTGTTCAAGAAACCATTCCAGATCATGGAGGCACGACGGACCGTGAAATTTTTGTCTCTGAGCCAAGACACTACAGATTTATTCTTAATGTACTTATTGGTCATAACCTGGTGCCAAAGACTGTTGCCATGAATAGCCATCCAGAAGTTTTTTAATCTCAAGGTAGTGCTAAACCATGATAGGTTTTTTATACGCCAGCCACCTACCTCTTTTGGACAAGAAAGGTGCTGCCAATTTTCCAAATGATACTTGTTATTGACCCCCGAAGAGCCCCAAACAAAAGCAAAGGTTAACCTTCTGAGTCTATCAAGAACAGAGGCTGGAATCAGAGCTAGTGCCAGCTAATAGACAGGTAAGCTAGATAAAACTGCTTGAAAAAGTACCAGTCTTCCTCCTAGGGAGAGACATTTATGTGACTAGTGGTTAATCCTTCTTTCATATTTTTTGTATCAGCCATAGCCAGTCATTTACCTTGCAGCCCAGTGGTTTTAATAAGTAGCCAAGATACTTGAATCCGGTAGTGATAATTTCCATTTTATAAGGTAGAACCCTAGCAATACTGAGAAGTGTTCCTTCATCAATTTTATTGAAGAGAAACCCCGATTTTTCCACACTAATGCTCATCCCATAAGCCTTGCAAAATGTGCTTAAAATGACCTCAAAATCCATCCATTCAAGAAGGGTTCCAGTTCCCAAGAGTATTACATCATCCACGAATAAGAGGTGAGTAAGTGAAAGGGCCGAGGATATTTTAATACCTCTGATAAGACCATTTGCGTTGGCATCTTTAATCAAGAGACTGAGACCTTCAATGATGAGTATGAACAACAGGGGAGACAAGGCATAGCCTTGTCTAATGCCTCTGGATGCACCAAATTTTTTTGAAGGAGTTCCATTAACTAGCACAACAAAGTTTGTTGATGTTAAGCATCCCATTATTCAATTGACTCCCATAAGAGGCACCCCTATCTAGATCAAAATGAGTCTGATATAAGACCAATTAACTCTGTCAAAAGCTTTTACCAAGTCCAGCTTAAGGATGAGGGAACAAGTTTTTTTAGTTATGACCGTATGAAGAATCTCTTGTGTAATACCAATGGCCTCAACAATTTGACAATTTTTTAGAAAACCAAACTGCTCCTGGGAGGTTTGAGAGTCCAAATGAGGTTTTAATCTAACAACAATAATTTTTGAAATGAGCTTATAAACCAAATTACAGAGAGAAATGGGTCTGAATTCTGCAAAAGTAATAGGCTTGTCCTTCTTAGGAATCAGGGCAAGGAAAGTGGAGTTTAATGAGGGAGTGATCCTTACAGGCATCCTAGAACAGCTGACAGCATTAAGTAGATCCCTACCTATCAGATAAAAAAAGTGTAGAAATAATTCAACTAGCCACCCATCCGGTCCAGGGATCTTATCCTTTTTAAAGTATTTCAAAGCACCCTCAATCTTTGTCAGAGAAACATTCTCAATGAAGCATCTAGCTTCCTCAGAGGAAAGCATAGAAGGATAAAGCATGATAACTTTGAGTTGAGCCAAGATACAGGATCACTTGTCATCTTTGAATATGTGAGAGAAATGTCTTAGTCCCATTTCCTTTAAGCCTGCCTCATCCTCCACACATAACCCCTCCTCATCCTTTAAGGCCCAAATGGCGTTCTGGTTCCTGCGCCCAGATTCTAAGGCATGGAAGTATTGTGTATTAGAGTCACCTTGCGTTGCCCATTTAGTTATGCTCTTGAGCTTCCAGGTAAGCAAATGGTGCTCCAATATATAATTTTTCTTATATCTGAGCACGTTCAATGTCATCTCATCCTCATGAGTGAGAATGCCCGATGAAGAGGATGATAGGAGTGATCTGATTTCATCATCCAGGGCTATGAGATTCCTTCTCCATATCTGTAACTTTCTGTTTGATCCAGGACTTGACCCCACTTTTGAGCATCCTGAGCTTATGTGAAATTAAACCCATATCATCATCCATAATAGAGAGCATCAGATCAGGCCATACCCTTTTGACCATTAGAGTGAAATCCGGGTCCAAAAGCCAAGACCTATTGAATTTGAAGGGGTAGTTATGGGATCCCTCCCAAGTTTTCCATTCAAGGCATATTGGAAAATGGTCAGAGATGTTCGAAGGGTGAGCCTAAACCTGGTGTCTATGAAGTTCATGGATCAAAGAGGAGGATAGCAGAAAATGATCAAGCCTTTTACTAATCCCATCTTCCCCATCTCTCCCATTTCTCTAGGTGGGTCCAACAGAAAGAGGGACAATATCCACAAGGTCGACCGAGGAAAAAAGATGTTTGAAATGTGAGACAAGAGGGTCGATAACAGCTTTATTACCCCAGATCTCAGAGGCATTCGGAGTGAGGTTTAAGTCCCCTGCTAAAATCAAATTCAATGTGTTAAGAAGGCCCCCAGAAAGAGAATTTTCCCAAAAGAGTTCCCGGTTTCTGTAAGGACCATAGCAGTTTAGGTTAGCCAGAGGGGTTGACAAACCATGAATCTTTTCCTTGACAAGGATCCTAGCAGCCATTTCAAATGCAAGGCATCTAACAGAAAAAGGGTTCTAGGCAGTGAGTAAGCCTCCCAAGAGGCCTGAGGCACTCGTGGCACAAAATTCCCAATTAGGCATAAGTTTGGAAAAAGAAAGGAGGGATGGGTAAGTACTACACATTGTTTCTTGGAACAAAATCAAATTAGGAGAGATCGAGTGGAGAAGTGTACGAAGGAAACATTGTTTGGTCTTGCCTCCCACACCATGAATATTGAGTGATAAGATCTTCATAAAGGAATATCTAGGAGGGGAGGCGATGCTCTAAGTCCCTGCAGAAGGTTTCCATTGATGCCCCTCGCAACATTTTTAATACACATGGAGAGGGGGGTATAAGGAGAAATGTCAGAGGACTCTAACCCTAGAGATCCCTACTTTTCCTTTTTCTTTTTTCGGACCGTGACATTTTCAAAACGTATGGAGTTCAAAGGAAGGGTAGAGGGATAAGTGGGGTTTTTTGCAGAGAATATCGACAGAGATTTCTAGAGAGAGGGATCTGAGAAAGAGGGGGATGAACAGGGACTGTGTGCTAAGGGTACATGTGAAGCTGGAGATACAGGCCTAGGAAGGGGAGAAATATACTTATGTGATAATAAAGAGGGAACCTCCGGGGCAGTGGAAAGGACAGAGTCCTGGGGTAATGGATCAAGGGGGAGAGTAACCAAAGTGTAAGGAGGTGAAGGGGGAGGGGACTCAGAGGGGGTGACCAAGGCGGGGATAGAGGGCATATAATAGCTAGGGGAACAGTCATGGACTAGACCCACATCAAATACACCCAAGGCATCAAGCATAGAATCAGTGACATCACCAAAAAGGGAGAGTGCCTAAGAGTAAATACCTGTCTTCGGATGCGCCAGAGCAAGGTTTGATATGGGAGAGTATGGATCGGGAGATCCTTCTCTGCTTGAACATGTAGTCCTTTGGAGGAGGAGAGGGCATGTTTTGCAAAGGTGCCTAATGTCATGGCAATGACTGCAGTGAAAGGGAACATGGAGATAGTCCAAACGCTGAACTAGGAGGTGCTCCTTACAGAGTATCTCGACCTCTACTGAAATACCATGAGAGATATCCATTTCAACTAGCACCCTTGCCATCCTTTTACCATAGATGAGATGATAGTCGTCTTCAACCGCTACAAATCTTCCAATGGTGTTGGCAATACCCTCAAGGATGTTTTTGCTCAAAGGGGAAAGGGAAGCGAGGGTAAGAGAACCCAGAGGTGGCGCTTAGTCACCCTTTCCCTTATGGGGTCAAAATGTGCATGCCAATGTCCTAAGACTAGGGAGCCTTTCCCAATTCTCCAAAGTGTGTCAAGGATGACATACACATGATCTAATTCTAAGAATATGAAGACTATCCAACCGTTGGAGAGAAGACTGATGGTGGGAATGTATGTAAGCAGAGGCTTCCAGTGTTCAGTTTCCCACTCCACCCATTCTTTTTTTCCCATGTGACAATATTCCAGCCTACCCACCAGAGCTCTTGTACACAAAGATTCCACATAGTCCATTAAGATATCATGCCTGAACACATAGCGAAACTTGCTTGCGAGGGCTTTGAAACCCTTGAATTTCCTTCTCATACGATGGTGTGAGGAGTCCCACAAATCACTCATATTATTCCATAAGGACAGTTATAAATGGAAAGAAGTAAGGTTTACCAACAAGTGTCCCGACACTCCTGTCAGGAGGATAGACCAGGTCAACAACGAAACCCAGAAAGGGTTAAGCCCGAAAAGAAAACAATAATCAAAATGTCGTTGCCCCAGAGGCTGGTGCACCTTAGGAAGGTCAAACCCTAACAGGAAACACAAAGGAAAATACCCCTAAGGCGGAAGTGAACTTGGAACCCCATCAAGTAGAGCTTTTCAAAAGTAGACCAGACCGAAAAAAATACTATTCGACAAAAAAGCAGAAGAACCTGACTACTGCAAACAAGAACAAAACTACCGCAAACCCCAGAAAGAAACAGATAAAAACCAAGTACCCTAGGATACCGAAAAGACCCCAGAAGTCAACCCCGTGAAACAGGGTGACAATGAGTGCCTGAAATACTGAAAGCTAACGAAGGCACTAATGAGTAACAGGTACCTAGAAAAACAAAATATAACATAAAAAACTCATGCAAAGGTGGTGACCAACGAAACCTTCAAGACCCCAAACAGCCATAGGAAACAAGAAAACCATTAGAATGGTGAAGAAAAGGATAGGAAAACTCAACATTCCTACTTTTTAAACATGGTTGGTACTAGTCCCCCGGTAAAGGGGAGGAACTCCATGTGGTAAACCGTCTGTGGGGGAGAAATACAGTAGCCAGAATAGCAAGAAACCACAATGGGCAAGGGCGCACTGCAATTAAAAGCTGAAAAAGACTAGAGAAACCCCTACGAGAGCACCAAACCCTACAACGCCCAAATAACACTGCATAAAATACCACCTCCCCAAGATACTGACGAGAAGGGAAAATAAACCGAGCTGAAAACACACAGGGAGTGAAAAATCCGTCAAACAAGAAAGGGAAGAGTGACAGGAAAATAGGGTGAAAGGGTTTATGGATAGTCCGAGCCATGGGTAAAGCCTAACTCTGCAGACCCACCCTAGCAGCAAGAACATCACCGACGACCCTGAGAAACCCTACGGGTGCATCGCACCATTGCAAAGCACTAAGAAATCCGTATACAATGTTATCTATTTTTTGTCTAAGTGAAACATATATTTCGTGCCTACATTAGAGACAAAGAAGTGAAACATATAGTCCCTACCTACGCTAGGGACTAAGAAGTGAAACATATAGTCACTTCCTATGGCATCGACTAATAAAAATGGAAGGTATAAGTGTTCTTTTATATAGTTTTCATCAATTATGAAACATAAATTATATCTTTAAAGTACATTTTATTTGCATCTAAATTGTGTACATTTTGGCACTAAAATTTACTTCCTTTGATATTCTATGTTTAAATTATGTTGTGCTAGAATCACATTTAGTGAATTCATATGTTCATGCATGTCTACATTTGGATTGAGATGCATATTTTTTTATATGTAGCATTGTTTAAGCATCCAACTTTATGTATCTGTCCATTTTGTATCTACCTTGCATTGAAAATGCATATTTTTGTAATCTCTTTTTCATCTTATGTTATTAAGTTTGTCGTGAGCTTTCCAACAAGTTATCATGCTACCAAATCCTAATTTAAATGTAGGATTCATAGTATTGAGAAGTTGATCATCTTATTCTCAACTTGATGCACCTAACTGTTGGTGTTATTCTTGCACATAATCTCTTCGCTTTCTTGTCTTTTCATTTACTCTAAATTTATAATAAATAGAGGCATCGAACATCTTGTAAGGTATTATGTGTGTGAATGTTTTTCTTATGTACATGAGTGTGTCACTTATGTGGATGTGGATTAAGTACATGGGTTATGTGTGTGTGTGCATTTATTAGGTGGACATGTGTAAGTATGTAATTTATGTGGATGTGTGAATGTGTTTCTTATGTGGTGACATGTTGTTTAGGTGTATGAGTGAATCACTTATGTGTGTGTTAGCGGGTTAGTTCTATGTGTGTGCATCAATGATGTGCATGAGTGAGTGTATTTTGTTTGTGTGTGTTTGATCTATAAAATATTGTGGGTATTGATCCAAATGGGTATAGGTGTTCACCCACCTATTCCACTGGCTCAAAACAATTTTTTATTTTGGCAATTTTCTTGTAATTTTGAACGGTTTTTTGGGTGCCAAACTTCTGGGGCAGTTTTGAGGTCTCGAATGACATTTTTTGGACATTTTGAGGGCCAATTGGTGTCCATGCTGATCATTTGGACCCAATCAAAAGTTTCAAATCTCAGATAGACCTTTCCAATGGGCTATCGAGCGCCCCAAACGTAGATCGTATGCAAAAGTTATGACCCTGAGAAGTTGACTGTTCAACTTACTACCTTGGGGTCACACTTTATGAAGATTCATCTACCAGTGTTAGGGTTAGGGTTTTATGCATCTCCAAGTATTTATGATAAAGGGCCCTTCGAACTCATTTTTTATGCATTTTTTCACGAGTGAGCGTAGCCTCCACATCTCTTCTTAGAGATACAACTACCACCATTCTAACTACTTTTGTTTTATAGTTTGTTTTGTTTCATTCATTTAATAGAATATGAGTTTACTGTATCACTATGTTTATTTCAATATATCTGTGTATGTAAATATATATGCTCTTTCATTTTTTTCTCACATAAATTCATATCGATGGTATCAAAGCTTTCTACTCTTGTGGTTTCTTAGTGCATGTCCCCAATGAGATCTGAATATCGAGAGTTGGGTCTCGAACTAGTTGAGCTTGGGGAAAATATCTCTCATCGTCCCAAGCAACCATACATGGAGGAAGAAGAAAAGAGAGATTATTGAGCATGCGATCCTATTAAACTATTGCTCAAGGAATCCCTCACGCGACAGAGGAACGAGATGATGGATAACTTTGTCTAGATCCTTCGAAGAATGTCGACGACTGAAAATGCACCTTCACTGAGAAGTCGTTTCGAGGGTGTGATTCCCTTCAAGGTACAAGTTAAATCCGACATCCACTTATTTGAAGGAAATATATATGCATATTATTTGGAAAAATGGTTGAGTATGTTAGAGGGTTACTTCCTTGTTCAAAATATTTCTAATAGTGAAAAGATCACCTTCACGCTCCTTAAGTCCCTCCTCCATGTCAAATAATGGTGGGGTGGGTATTGCGAGAGGCATGCGAGGGATGAATATGAGATATTCAATATAGAAAACACTTGGGAATAATTGTTTCGATGATGTGAAAGAAAAAATATACCATGTTGGAAACTATGATGACCAATACACCCAGTGGACGACATTGCGCTAGGAAAGAGGCCAAATAGTGTCGGAGTATGCCAATATATTCCATACCCTGCACTCAAAGCTAGGTATTAGAGACTCTAAATGGAACTTGGTTCTAAAGTACCGTAGTGGCATGCACAGGTACATTCAGTCAGATATTGATTTCTTGGGGATATCTTCTCTAGGAGCAACTTACCGATATTCCTTCAAGATCAAGAAAATTTTTAAGAAAAATAATAAGTGGGATTAAAACAATCATTGTCGACCGAGATAAAAACTCTGGATCCAGACTCTGACTCAGACATTGATGCAGAAAAATAAAGGGGTAAGAATATCATTGACATAGAACCTAGTGCCACCATCGCAACCACAAAGATCCAACCAGAAGAGTCAGAGGAAGGGGAGCACCTTTTCCATTTGCAACTATGGGTGTAGGGGACTCTGCTATATTTCATTGTTGAAAATGGTAGTCAGAACAACCTCATATTGGTTGAGGTCATCAAAATATTTAAGCTTCCGATGATGCCACATCCAATCCTACAACATTGGTTGGTTGAGCCATGAACGAGACATCCACGTTTGTCAGTAGTGTCACCTCTCCTATGACATCAATCCCTTCAAAGATGAGGTAAAGTGTGATGTTTCCCCACTTGAAGCTTGTGATGTTATTTTAGGACAACCATATATGTGGAAACTTCACGATGTGTATGAGTCTATAGCTCATAGTGTCATTATTACTTTGGAAAAGAAACTCTATATGATACCGAAGACACTTTCTGCAAATACAGTGTC
This sequence comes from Pseudotsuga menziesii, assembly GCA_001517045.1. Taxonomy (NCBI): domain Eukaryota; kingdom Viridiplantae; phylum Streptophyta; class Pinopsida; order Pinales; family Pinaceae; genus Pseudotsuga; species Pseudotsuga menziesii. The sequence goes on along the minus strand of LPNX010478515.1, from coordinate 135,604 downwards.
TCCCAAACAACAAAGTAGTGCAAAAAAGGTAATCTCCCAAACATGGAAATTCGTACTCTTCATGGTTTGTTCTATGGTTGAACAAAATATCACAACAACATCCACCTCCTCCACACAAAACCCCTCTACGCAATAGAAACAGGTGGAAAATATCGTGGAAGCATACAAAGACATCTTCACCATGCCTGTCGGGGTTCCAATACATTGTTAGGTCAAGAATTCCATTGATTTGATCCTTGGTGTGCCTTTTGTTAGCCATAAATACGCACCTCCTGCGGATAGGAGCTAGTTCCCTAGTTTGAATGGTTCAGATCTAGAACAAAACACAAGCACCAAATGTTAAACTTACCCTAGATCTGGTTAATCACTTGAATGAAATGCCATGATACTTCTCTCAAAGGTTGTCCTCGCTATCCTCGCAGAAGAACCTGTAAAAGATGGAAAACAACAAGAGAAACATGATATCACTTAATATAATCAATTAGATATATGCTCGTGACCAAGGAATCAAGCAATACATACACATGATACAACATATATAGGAAAGAAAATACATTTTTTATTAGAAATGATTGGAGAGACTACAACCTTCATGCCTTGGTGTTTAGAGTTCCTTCCAATGGATCCTTGCCTCTAACTTCACCTTGCCTCCAATGGCTCAAGAATTATTTTGATAGAGTTTGGGTATGCAACACAATCATTCCTCCTCTCCCCATGGAGAATGAGTGAGTATTTAAAGGCATGGGAGGATAGGGATGGTTGAGGATCTCATGGGTGAGGTGGAAGGGAGATCCAAAAATGAAGGATCTTGAGATCCAACTGGTTCCTAAACCATAGGGATGAGGCTCCACAGAGGTAAGCTTCGAGAAGCCTCTTGAAGCTTCTCTTTTTTCCTTGAAAACTCGAGTACCTCTCCTCCAATGAAGCAAACAGGTGGTGTTAAGGGGGTAAAGCTTATTGCAATAAGGCTAGAAGCGGTGGCACCGCTCTTTTCTCATGTATCAAGAGTGTTAACAACTCTTTGATTCTTGGGTAACACTTTTTGTTAATGGGGAAAGAGTGTTACCAGTTCAAAACAAGGAAAAACTGTAAGGGATAATTTGAACCTTCATTTCTCTAGGGAAAACTTTGAGGGATTGAAGCAGACAAAGGAATACCTATCTCATAACATGATGGTGATGAGATTTTGGTGTAACACCTTTACCTAATGGTCCAGTATACAGGCATTCCATCATGGAGAATGAATAAATCAAAGGTCAGATTCAATAGTAAATCCAAAAGGGTCACAGTCGACCCATCTCCTCACCTTGTGGGAGCCCAATTATGTTGGTACAGAAGAAATATGAAACATGTCAACTCTGTATTAACGATCAAGCTATAAACAAGATCGTAGTTCATAATCGGTATCCTGTTCCCCATATCAATGACCTCCTTGAACAACTAAATGGGTCCAAGAATTTCAACAAGATTGACCTAATGTCTAGCTCTCATCAAGTGCCAATTGAGCAAGCCGATGTCTGGAATACTGCCTTCAAATCTTGGGAAGGCATTTTTGAGTGGTTGGTCATGCCTTTCGACTTGAATAATGATATAGAAACCTTCATGAGGATGATGGATGCAATTATATGGCCATTCACCAATTATTTTCTTGTCATATATCTAGATGATATCCTCATCTACAGTAAAACAAGGGAAAAACATTTTCAGCATATCCACCAGGTCCTTAGCACCCTGCGACAACACAAGTTATATGCCAATCTAGAGAACTGATCATTTGGCATGGAAAGGGTTTAGTATATGGGATACATTATGGATGAACATGGTGTTCATTTAGATCTGACCAAGATTCAAGCCATTCTTGACTGGTTGACCCCGAAGACTCTCACAGAGCTTCACAGCTTCCTAGGCCTTGCAAACTTCTATCATAGAATTGTGTTGGGATTCTCTAATATTGCTTGGTCCATTAGCCAGGTGACCAAAGGTGGATCTAAGACCAAGTTCATATGGTATAAGCCACAACAAACACAATTGACGAGATGAAGCAATTCTAATGTTCGATGCCCATCCTTACCTTACCAGATCTGCAACAACCCTTTGAGATCGAGACAAATGTTTTGGACTATGTCGTTGGTGCAGTCCTCACTCAACATGGCCATCCAATGGAATATCACAATGAGACACTTTTAGATCCAGTCTGAAAGCACCCCACCTATGACAAGGAAATGTAATCCATTGTCCAATCCTTCCTCTAATGGAAGCATTACATCCTTGTAAAAGAAACAGCCATCCACATTGATCATAAGCCATTGCAGTTCATGCAAAACCAAGGAAAGTTACAGAATGAACGCCACCAGAAGTGGTCCACTTACTTACATCAATTCCACCTGAACATTAAATATAAGAAGGGAAACTCCAATCGAGTCATTTATTTCCTCAGTTAAGCTCCAGTAGTAGCATTGACCATGATGCTCAACTCTTGCGGCCATGAGACCTCTGGGTGACCTCAACTATATGACGATGATCCTGAGTCCGCTCCCATCTATCAATCCTTGTATGCATGTACACCAGTGGTAGACTTTCATATTCAGGAAGGATTGTTATGCCACTTGGTCCATCTCTATGTTCCTTCAAGCGAGCATGAGAAAATGATTTGGGAAGCGCATTACAGTTGGGTGGCATGGCAGTTTGGCACTAAGAAAATAGTGGAAGCCTTGCATAAGTATTTTTACTGGCCAAAACTTTGACAAGATGTCGATCGATATATCAGATCCTACACTACCTGTGCCATCATGAAGCCAACCATTAAAAAGAAGGGGTTGTACACCCCCCTTCCCACTCCAAATGGGCCATGGGAATCCATCTCCAAGGATCACATGTTAGGACTAACTTCAATAAAGCATGATAATGAATGTGTGTTTTTGGTTGTGGATCACTTCTCTAAGATTCCCATTCTGATAGATTGCAAGAAGATAATCTCTACCAAAACCACTACTAAGATCTTCTTCCAACATGTTTGGGTTCATTTTGGGCTGGCACAAACTATCATTTCAAATCGGGACAGTAGGTTCTTATGCACTTTCTGGCCTAGTCTATGGTCATTGATGGATACCAAGCTCACCAAATCGACTGGCTTCCACCCCTAGACCGATGGACAAACATAAGTAGTAAACAAGATGATTGTGCATATTTTGAGAATGTACAATTCTAAATGTCACCGCACATGGATGAGATCCTTCCTTATGCTCAACATAGCTATAACATAGCTCTTCATATCTCTATCATTCACAACCCTTTTTAGGTGTGCTTGGGTTTCCAACCACTAGACCCAATTTATGTAGATCTTCCCCTTGCATCCACACAAGAGGAATCTTCCCATGCTCATGCTGAGGCTGATAACGCCACCATATTTGTTTAAAAAATCCAACACATCTTCCAATAGGTCCATGAAATTTTGGAAAAGGACAATACTAAATACAAGCAATGACATGACCATCATCAGGTTCCACACAAGTTCCAGGTTAGGGATAAGGTTTGGTTGCATTTGCAGGAAGAGAGGCTCATATGACCCCATCACAAGCTTCATCCACTTTGATATGGTCCATACACCATCACCAATGCAATTAGCGATAATTCCTTCCAATTAAGAATTCCTCCATTCCTTAACGTGCACCCAGTATTCAACGTGGAGCTCCTTCAACCATATTTTGCACCACTGTTGGACACCTCAGAGGTGGAATTGTTAACACTAAAATGTGTTCACCTAGCTCTCCATGGTCTAAACCATATACATAAATCATATTCCCACCATATTTCCCTTAATTTTGACCTTCACAATTGCATTTCCACAAAAATGGTCTAAAACATCATTATTCCTTCCCACAAATGAAGGGATGATGAGCATTTATTATGGTTTACCCTCACTCTCTCCCAAAAAGGGTTAAAAAACCCTAAAAAAGAGAAAGGGTAAACAAACCAGAGATAAATACCATAGGAAATAAAATACCATGGGTCACCACCTTGGGTAAAAAAAAACTGGGACCATACTATAAATACATTGTGAAGGGCTCTCCCAAAACACCTTTTCATTCACTTGTGGTTACACTGTGCCATTTTTCTCTTAGACATACCACATAATTTCCTTCCATTATTCCTATTTCCACGCCATTTCCCATGGTGTATGTTGAGATCTCTTTGTACCCACTTTGGATCCATCCCCTATTTGATAACTGTTCAAGGAGATGACTGGAGAACCAACCTGTGGAGCTACAGAACCACTTCCGAGGATGACTATGGTGGCTCATCTTGCAGGAAAAAGGTATTTTGTGAAAAAATCCATAAAAAATATTTGTTATCATTGTTTTTGTACTTGTTTAGATTTTGTTATTCCATTAAACTCTACCTTATGATCTTAACGATCTAAGGTTAGTGCATATGCACGTAATAGGGGAGAAATCCCCATTACAGTTTTGGCAATTCCACTCGGTCGGTCTATACAGATATTTGTTTTTGTAGTTTTCCATTTGTTTGGGCGATCCAAACCATTAATGCGTCAATCCCTGCCCCCCCAGCCCTTGACGGTTCTGTTTTTCAAAAAAAATATGTTCGGGTTGAGTCCCTCTTATCCGACTAGAAGCCACGACCTGGTCACTCCTTTCTACCCAATAAGTGTGAACTAGGTCATGCCTTTAGCCCCAACAAGAGTGACCTAGCTTAAAACCAGATTGCTCCTGCCCCTGCTTTCAGAGCAACCCCAGTCACTATTGTGACTCAGTTTCAAGCGACCGAGTCGCGCTTAACCCTCTGTCTTGCGCGACCTGTGTCCGTCAACAGTTTTTCTGCTGAGATCATGACTGCCCCTCTATTTTGTGCGAACCAGATCACTCTTGTTCCACCAACAGGTGCGACTTGCAGTTTTCAGTCTATTTTTGTGCTTTAGATTGCTATTTCAGACCCGGGTCTGACCCAAACCCTGTTCCGACCTGTTTTTTGTCCAGATTTGATCTTTTCACAGCCCCTTGGTATGTTTTGAGATCCCACCTGCTTGGTTTATGAGCTGTTCTAGTTGAGCTTCGTGGTTGAGACCCCATGCATTTTTGCTACGTTTGATTAAATTTCCTTTTACTGCTCATTTGTTTCAAGTACATTTTATTTCTAGAAGAAAATTTTATTTTGCATCATATTTACTATACTTTATTGTTCTTTGTTGCATTATATTTGCATCCTAACAGTGATATTGGAACATCTTCTCCGTGGATTGATGGGTTTGACATATACATCAGCCGCACACATTTCACACCATATAAGTGAAAATCTTGGTTCACGACCCTGAGAAAGCCTTACAATTAACTTAATATAACCAACATTGTAACTGTTACCGCCTAAGTCATACTTAGTCAGTGTTATCAATTGAGCCTGGTGAACCTAGACAAAGATGATTTGTTCGGACTTCAGAAGACCTTCAGACTTGCTTCTAGGAAGTGTTTTTTTATCTAACACATGTTCATACCCCCTTGGGGGAGTTGTAATAAAATGTTCTAGCATGGTAGTGTCTGTAAAAGACTCAGTCTCCTGGACTCATTTGTCAATCCGATCAGCCCAGAGTGTTTTTTCCCTTGGTTATTATTGGTTGTTGAATAAATGACTGATAATTTCTGAGTTTTTCACTCAATACCTCCAAAGTTGGGGTGGTCGGCTTGACATTTAGGCCTATTGAGGTTATTAGATTATGTGTGTCAATGTATAAACATGCTAGGAATTATGGTCGAGTCATATGAACATGTGCTAAGTCCCCCTAGGTTTTGTTTTTTTTTTAATTTTAAATTTTAATTTTTCCACAAAACTTAGGCTATTTTTTAATAGTCTAAATGGAAAAATTGGTCTTGTAATAAAAGTGGGGCTAAAAGTCACTTTCAGTCATGGGGGTGCTCATTTTCTAACTCAGAGCACCCAGTAAACCCATAAACCCACTTTTCCTAAGTTTTGAGTGATTTTTCCATCACTCAGGTACGAAAAAAAAATCAAATATTAATTAATTTAATTAAAAATTAATTAAATATTGGAGCAAATCGAAGAACCTAAATCAATGGGATTTGCTCTGATTTGATTGAAATCAGTCTCATCGGCTTTTGATTGATTTAGAGTTATCATTTCTTGACTAAAGGCATTGATCAAGGCTGAAGATGAGCTTAACTGAATCACGTAGGTTTGAGGGTTGCGCCCTCTTTCTCTCTCCTCCACATGTGTGGATCAATTTGGCAGTTGTTTGATGGGTGGTTCAGTTCACTGAGTGAGGTGTCACTATGATTTGCAGTTCCAGTCTAGTTAGACTTAGTTCATCATCAGATTAGGATCGGCTTAACTCTCCATTAGCTACAGTCTTGTTGAGGCCTGGAAAATCGTAGGCAACAACAGCAAGGGATTGTCCCCAGTCAACGTTCCCAATTAGCCCGTGACTGTTTGGTATAGGGAACCCGTCCGGTTTGCGGTCCGGCTACCGTAGGTCAAGTAACAAAAATAAAATGGTTTACCGGTTGCGGCCCGATCCACTGTATATATTTTGTATTTTTTGACTTAAAGTATGATATGCAAGTGCCTATTTAACATGAAAACTTGATCAAGAATGCTAGGAGTATTCACAATGTGATGCGCAGGTTCTTACCTCTCGTCTTAAAACTCACAAGCATCTAAATCACACATAGTAATAAAGTAAAACTAACTATCTACCTATCCCTAGGGAGCCAAATTGTAACTTATTAATGAGTAATGTATATTGTGCATGCATTATAAAGAGAAATTACAGGAACCTGATATTTCTTCCCAAAAAACACATGAACAATTAAAGATATTTAAACAATCAGACAACCAATTGCTTGTGAACAACATTCATTACTCATGGTGGTAATTTCACAGAATAAACTAGAAATCATTCAAATAAGAACATAGGTCCTAAGAGTTAGAACGATCTCACGGTTAATGGACAAAAAGCCGAAAAATGAAATAGTTCATCTTCAACCAATCCATAGCATAACATTTGAACGTCCCACCAAACTTTCTCCAGCAGGAAAATAGTAAGTCTTTATTGCAAAAAAAAGTAGTTATTCTTACAATATCTCTTTACTTATCTAACTGGGAAAAATGTCCCTCCTTTACTCTAAGTCCTCTATATTTATACAAAAGAATAACACTGTTGGGATGCCCACAAATAACTCTTGGGCTTCCCCAACTCTTCGCCTCCCAAGATTTACTTTCACTAAAAGTTTACAAAATTACAATATATTGCAAAAGTGAACAAATTTTCATGAGGAGGGCCCCGCTTGATTATTTAGAAATTTCTTCCACACTGAGGCCTCCGAAGCGATATTTTCAAATTCATAAGGTTCCAAGAACTGAATATTTATCTCAAATTTTGCAGCCTGGTTCTTGATGGCTTCGATTCTAGCTACACTTAGGTGAAACTGATCTTCTAATAGCTGCACACTGACTGCGGAATGATCTACCTCGTTCCTTAAGGTCTGTTCATCTAAAGCCTTAATGTGCTGTATTCTTCTTTCATCCTCTTGGTACCTTTTCTGCAAAATTTCCACAAACAGGCTGTGGTCCGGAAAAGCATCTATTCTTTGTTCAGCCTCTACCTGGAATCGGTTGTAAGTAATGAGGAGTCTTCTAAAGAATTCTATACATGCCCCTTTTGTCTTTCTAACAACCTTCTTGAACTCCTTGGCTGTGTTGATGGCAAATTCCAATAAGTCGTAGTCCTCCTTAAGGGCCTGTTGATCCTTTGAGGGTAGCTCTGCAGGAGCTTCCTCTCTGGTTTCTAGTCTTGCCATCCTTGCTGTCAAAATTTCTAGAATATCTTGAGATTTGTCAACAAAATATGAGGAGGTCTCCAAAATCTCCTCCAACTGGCTATCTATCTGCAAAACCCTGCATCTTTCCTCCTCTATGGACACCTGAAACTGAAGCATCTTGGCTCTCTGTGCCAGCACATGTTCTTTGAAAGGTTGGAGACTAATATGTTGTTCTTTGGCTTCCTCCAAAGTTGCTGTCAGAGAGGTAATCTGCTCTTGGAGTTTTGCCTCCTGCTCTTGTGATTGCCTCTCATTTGTTTCCAAGGTAGCCTTCTGTAACTCTAGATCCTTTATTTTGTCCACCAGCTGTTCCTTCTCTGCTCTCAACCCTTGATATTCCTGTTGTACTTTCTCCAGACACTCTTGGGAAGTCTCCATTGATTTTCTTTCTATTTGGAGAACCTGAAGTTCAGCCCTTGAAGAATTGATTTCTTTTTGTATGTCTTCAAATTTTATTTTTAACTTATTGTTTTCTTCCCTTTCCTTTCTCAATGTATCTTTAAGTTGAGAAGAAGACTTCTTAGACTGCTCCAGATCTGACATTATTTTATCTACATTATCTTCTGAAGCATGGATTAATGCATCCCTTGATCTGATGGTGAACCTGGGGTCTCTATCTGTCCCATATACAATGGTTGTATCATTTATCATCTTACCGGACAGCCCCCCGGTTTCAACCTTCCTCTCGGTTCTCTTTACTATCCTTTTATTTTCTTTATCGTAAAACATAGTATTAAAATCAGGTACTTCTTCCCCTTTATTTTGTTCAAAGAGGATTAGTCTAAGGGTGGGGACCATAGACTGTACTGGTGGGATAACAGTAGGTACTTCAGGATTTTGAATGCCGGGGCTTTCCACGTCCTGGGTCTGAATGTCTGCTATGTCGGAGGCTGATTGTTCTGTCACTGTTTGGGTCAGCTTCATCTTCTCTGCCTCCTACTTCTTCAGCTCCTCGTCTAACTTCCTTCTTCTTTCTTCTTCTTCATTCTTGGCAGCTTCTTCTGTTGCTCTTCTTTTCTCTTCCTCTTCTCCCTTTAGCCATCCTTCAGCTTCTTGGGCTAACCTTTGAGCTTCTTCGTTTCTTTTCTTGGTCTCCTCCTCGACTTTTGCTTGCTTGTCCTGCCCCTTTCCACCTTTGGTGGTGATCTTGTTTTTAAACCTTTTCCTCAAGGCTGTCACGTTTGATGCACTGCGGAAAATGGACTCTTCTTTGTCGCAGTGGTGAGTGTATTCAAAATAGACATTAGCCTCTTTGTAGTGCTCAGCCACCTTGGTACGAGAGTCATTCCTGTGGAAGGGCATTTCTCCAAAATGAAACTTTTCCAACTCCTCCACGAATTCATCGGCCTTCTTTACTCTAGTAAACTTATAACTCCCCAACCTGAAAGGCAATGGAGGATATATAGCCTTCTTATGTTCAAATAAAAAGCTTCCTATGCCATCTAGGAAGACTTTCCTAACTGCCTCTTTGTGAATTATATAGTCTGTGGCATACTTAGGCAGTAGGGAGGGTGCTCTAGAGCCTCCAAACATTCTGAAATAGAGCCCATCCTCAGTCAAATAATAATCAGCATACTCTTAGATCACCTGTAATGCCTCCTTCGACATGCAGTCACATTCTTTTAAGAAAATAAGAGTATATAATGGCATGATAAAATGTTCACATACCTCCCTGTAGTGACTGTGGTATTTATGGGCCCATAGTGGCTTGTATGTGGAGTAAACAGGTATCCTTTCTCGGTCCCAGATGCACCTTAGGCCAGGGAAAGGTTGATTGCATAGTATGCAATCAATGAGTATGGAACTCATGTAAAATTTTGACCTTTTTTGGGATACTCCTCCCAAAGCTGAGGCCATGCAGGCCGAAAGGATATTGGACACAATGTTGGCCTAGTTGAAAATGGTCCCCTGTGTCGTGGCATAAAAAATTATCGGCATCCACTCCAATTTGAAGCTTTTTCCATGGGCTCTCCCAAAAATTCTATTGAGCATTAAGGCAATGAACCTGTAAGGGGTTCTTAAACTTGCCGTGTCATATTCTCCCGTCGGTCTAGTTCTAAAGTTTCTTCCGGGCATGAGCATCCTCTTGAGTGTTTTGACGAGGTCCATCCTGATGTTTCTCAACTAGTCTTCAGTCAGATACGTTTGTGCTTCTGGCGAATGGTAGGCCAGGGATACATATCTAGGGCTATAGGAAGCGTAGCCTTGTTTATCAACATTCTCAAGAATCATGGTGGTCACATCTGCCCTGGGCAGAATCCACCCAATCACTTCAGAGCATGGAAAGAGCTCAGGTCTTGTAGCAATCTTCATCAATGAAGACCTTTCTATGTTGGCGTATATGTTTTCTTCCTCAAAACCTATATCAAGCACCTCTCAGCGCGTGATCAACTTGTAGATGTCTCCCCACTGATACTCAGGCTCTACACCGGTTATGCATTTGGTGTCTTCATAGATATATTCGGTCTTGGTGATGACTTCGACGTCGGGTTCCTCTTCGACCATGGGGGCCTTCTTCTTTTGACGCTTAGACATTTTGTGTTCTGAATAATTTCCCTGTCATGTACAGAAAGGTACTTTAAGTGCTACTAGGTCATTTCGGACAACTTTTAGAGATTAAAACAACAATATATAAAATTTTACCTCATCTGCATTAGACATGACTGCAGTTAATACAAGTAAGCAAAATGTGTTCAACCAAACGCTCTTGTCCAAACTGAAACCAGCTTAGTCCAATAGAGCTCGAGTGGGAAAACAATGTCTACATTACAAATGAAACAACCTTGGGCTTTCTGTGGGCACCATGACCACTACGCTACGCGGAATACCGGAGGCACTTATTTTAGCAATTCAAAGAGGACACTGCCGGAGATAGTGCCATCTATGTGCACTCTATGGCCTATCCTAGGCTGGGCGATGCTATACTACCCCAGACCGGTTCGGGTTCGAATTCAGTTGTGAACTGGGTCTCTTTAAACAGTGAAGTAAAAACAAGGTCCTGGTTTTCAAGATGCGGGTGACCGGACCAGTGGACGAATTTTGACATTTTCCCAGGAAAGCCCTGAAAATCCTCTCTGAATCGACCAAGCATAAAATGGGGCAAGCTAGTGCAGACACCGTAACGTCTGTCTGCACCGGTTTCCCCACCAATCGAGTGCAGGGTAGAAAAACCATAACGGCCGTGGAAGGAAAATACTCCATGGACTACAAAAACTTCTACTAATAGTCACAATACACAATTCTGAATATATACATGACACGACGAGAAACCAAATGAAAACCCTGACCACAAAAACAAGAAATAAACTCATCCAGTCAAACGGCATGGGATAATAAGTACAAAGGCCTACCTGGCACTGCTGTGCAACTGGCGGGAGGAAAATTGTTGAGCTTCCACGGCGGAGCCACCTAGGAATGAGGGTACCGACAGCGAGGGTATTGGTTAGCTCGAGTGAAAATGACAGCGCAGAGAGAATCCAAAATAACAATAAAATAATCAACTACTTGACCCGACATATATATCCTTGGTCAACTCTACCCGGCGGGAAAAGGCATCGGGCGGTAAAAAACAAGGGATCAGAGAGCATATAGACTTTGCCTCCTGTAACGTCGGGCGATAAATAGCTGAGTGAACTGCCGAGGTATTGGGGAGAGAACAAACGATAAAAGCATCGGAGCTCGTAAGATTAAACGTCGGAGTGATAGAAGGATGAGGAGCTGCAACGACGGAAACATAAAAGACATCGAGTTCCACAAACCATCAAAATCGAAGAAAAACCAACTTAATTTCAATCAATAAACATCGGTTCCACGGAAAAAAAAATCAAACCATGCCGGACGGACAAAATTATTCAAAGCCGCAATGGCGGATGCCGAAAACTTAAGGATCAGTGAAACAAGTCAACGGGATCGAAAAAATTAAGGTGATGTGCCATCTGCAACTGCGGAAAACTTAGAGACAATACGCCCTGACAGGATTCCAACCGACAGCCGATTGAGACAAACAAACAAACAAGCGAATAAAGGCATCAGAGAAAACAATCGGTCCCATTTTCTTGTTACTTCTTTGCAACGGCGGGCGCACAGATGACTAGTGTTCTGATTTGATCATCAAAACGCTTCCAAACTTAAGCAAGTAGTGAAACATTTGGCATCAAAATAGTCTCTCTGCGGAATATCAAACCAAATCAAAAAAGTCAAACCAAAATAAGTGAAAGGAGGGTCCTGAATTTTGGGAAAAAATTGTTGCAGCTGCAACAAGTCTCTCCTTCAGTCAGGCATGCACCCCTCTTGTCCAGTTTGGCTATAAATTGAAGCCACCATTCCCTTCTTGAAGCTAGTTCGAGTTGGAGAGAATAGGCTTGCTATTGTAATATTGTTGTAATCTTTTCATTGTTGGAATAAAGAAGCTTTGGAGGATAAATGGTGTAATGCTCTTATGTGTGTGGAAAAAGCATTGTCTTGCGGCTATTGATGTTGCCAGTTTTTCTCTCAATTTATGCATCTGAACCTTGTCTGGCTTGAATGATTCAACTGAATCAATAGGAGTGTAGTTGGGCAAGTAATATTACTTGTTTTTTTGTATCTCATAGCATATGTGTTTGAAGATCTAGCTTATACATGTTTAATAAGATTATTTGCATGTAATTCTTGTCTCTTTTTCATATATATATCCATATCTCATAAGGTTTTGTGCAAGGTTGCATTTTTAGCTTTCAGGTGGCAAGGATTGGATGAGCTGTGGATCTAGTTTGACTCCACTATACATCCGACATTTTTGTGAAGGCATTGGCCCTCTGTATTCCATTAACAAGTCTCCCTTGCAGATCTATCCAACAACATGACTTTCCCTTTCTCTTCCTCCATTTTATTAAAATAAATCTTCCAGTTACTTGTTTAATAAAAAAGAGAAGGATACTCTACCCATTTTCTGACTCTTGGGTGAACCGAAGCTTCTTGGAGGCTTCCCCCACCGTTGTGCTTCCTTTTAGGATTCAATGTAAGCTTGTTGTAAGCCTTTGGATCTTAGATAACAAGGAAAAAAGTGCAATTAGTTTGCTTATATTGTAACCTTTAATAATAAATAATCACTTTGAGTAGGCCCTTTTGACCCCACTCCCCATCCCCCCTGGGGGGATCCGCATCTATTTCACTTTTTTGCATTTTTTCCCGTTCTTTTCTCTAGCTTAGTCTTGTCATGTAATATTGTATACTTTGATAATATTTGTCATTATTCCATATTTTGAAATCAAATTAATACTAATACTTACCCCACGAATCCCCGATTGAACTGAAAGGTGAAAGAGGATCGTGGTAGAATTAATTAGAAAACCTGTGGTGTGTGTTTTTTCATTGTTACTTTTCACAAGCAAGCAGTAAAATTAACCCCTCCTTTATTTCCCAATTGAGGTCCACTTGGACCGAAAGAGATTTCTGGAGGGTTTTTTTTAACAAGAACACGCTCTTAAAATTTACTAAAATTTACAAGACTCCAGTGTGTATGCTTTGCACTTGGCTGCGGTTCGTCTGATTAGTCAAGCTGCATCAAAAGCAATGCGAGTGACAATAATAATTAGGATTCAATTTCCCAATTAACCACCACAGGCGAAAATCCAACACCTTGATTAAACCATAAACGGTGGAAAAATACCCAAAGGAAGTGGGAACTACTGGATAGTGACCTCGAGGCACCGATCTCTATTACATCCTAGCGGTTGTATTATGAACATAGTCTCAGAGACTCCATCCAGTCCACACATTCCTTGCGGGTAGCCGTAGTGGTTGTTACTTTTGGACATACTCCAAGTACCCCTCGGGTATATCTGGAGTCCCCTTGTCTAATTTAATTCACTGATATTTTCACATTAATTTAAAACGTACCAAGATACAATTGCACAACATTCACTCCAATACTTGCAAGCACTCTTAATTATTTTTGACTCCATTTTAAGGCACTGGTCAACTGTTTATTTCTTTCAATATATACGTGATTGGGTTTCATACAGTGCTTATTGTTTATTGTCTCATCATGTTATCTGTTGTTTACAATTGTTAAATCAAAACTCCTAAAAAACTTAGTCATTTAATACCATTATCATCTAAGTAACCAGCCTTAGTAACTTGTAGGGTCTACCCCCCTTGGATTCGTTAGGAGTTTTCCTAAATGAAGGAGTCAAGAACAAGGTGACAGCCTTGACTCGAGACTTTCCCCCAAGGACACACCGAGTGGCTTGAATATTTCTGCCACATTCCCCCCTAGGTGTGTGAAAGGTGGCAACACATCTTTTGGCACCATTGCCGGGGATAAATATTTTTATTCCCGTAGTACGACTTTTGTTTTCTTCATTTTTGTTTTTTCTTTGTTTGATGAATGCTTAGAGTAGATCTTTAATTTTCATCTAGTGACTCCACTAACTTTTTCAGTTTTTATTTTTACAAAGAAAAGAAAAAAATAATTTTGGTGAAAGATTTATAAATGCTTATTTTTCTTTTTCACATGGCGACTCCATTGAAGGGATAAAACCCTACTTTCTCATAATTTTGTTGAGACTTGTTGTGTGTAGATGAGATCATACGACATAGTAAAACTTTAAATGCTCATTATTTGACAGCTCCAGTTCAGTACAAAATACATGGTTGATATATGCCACTGATAAGCCGTTATGGACGATGAAGATTATGGTGCTCAAATTTCCAATGCATATCCTCCCATCGATTTCTAGGGCATCCTGGGTTTTCCTAACTATGAACCATATCTCCAGGATAAAAGATATGTTCAGGCTCCAATTTTTTGTGGAAATGGTGATTCAACTGTCTATCACATCATATCATTTCTTTCATTTGTGAATAAACTCAACATACTTCATAGGGATAATATGATGCGATTTTTTCTAATTCTTTGGAAAAGAAGGCTTGGATATGTTTTTGTGGTCTTCCTTATAAATGCATTATCTCCCTTGAAGAATTATGTGCTATGTTTTTTGAGATGTGGTATAATAGTGAGGGAGATATGGTAACTATTGTAGAAAGGGCCCTCACCTACCTAAAGGAGCTAAACGAGCCCATGACTTCCATTATAGATGAGCACACTCAGGATGATCCTATTGAAGAGCTTCACGAGGAACCCATGATTGAACACATTGTTGAAGACTATCCTCATTTCACCATAACTGAAAACATTGAAGATTTGAGGTATTCTGAAGTTTGTTGCAATGCTAATATTTTTCCAGAAAGCCCTCATGAGGAAACCATTACAGAGATCGACACTTATGAAGAAATTTATGATGTGTATGATGACACTCCTCTACGTTCATCACTTAGGGATGAAGTTTTGGAAAGTTTAACTTCTTGTAATATGTTTGAAACCAAAACTTTGAAGGATGATTATTATGAATAGGAGGAGGGTAGTTATATCTTAGGATGTGATACCAGCAAGTCAGACTCTGTCATATCCGACATAGATGGGATTGATGACTATTTGAATTTCATAGATAATCCAACTTGTGAAAATCTTATTGAGAATCCCATCCATGACAGTCCAGCAAGGGGAGTGTGTATTCAAAAATTTGTGGAAGTCCAATCTACGATACATCCATAGATGGGAGCATGGATACCTGGGAAAATCTTAGTATGAAAGAGGAGCATTCAGAATTTTCACATGATCATTCACAGTCATATCATGCAGAGCCGCACAAAGAGGTTCCTTATGATTTTGAGCAGCTTGGGGATTATACAATTATTTATCATTCGGTAATCCTTGATGATCAGTATGATGATGTAGTCAGTCTGCCTCATCATGCCGATTGGTATATCAGTCCTATCCAGTCATGGATAGAAGCAGCTTGCACAAGCACATACAAGTTTGGGAAGAATTTTAATGACATTATTCGTTCCTATGATTTTCCATCCTGCCTGCCCATTCCAGATCATCACGCAAGTTTGCATTTTCTGAATAAAGTATCCTTACTTTGGTTGGTAACCAAAGACAAGGAAATTTTTTTTATGTTAATAAAATGCTTAGGTGGTTACATTGGATTTTTGATTACACCTAACCTTTTAATATCATGCTTAGAGTAGGAAAATAAGCTCCTTAAAAGAGAGCATTTACTTTCTGCATTTCTATTTTGTACTTGTCTATATTAAAAATTTTCTTTCATTAATTAGCTACATTTATTTTGTTTAAATAAATCAACTTAATGGTTCATTTGGATTTTATATAAAGCTTGTGCTACTGAGGTTTTCTTCCCAAAGTTGAGATGTTTTTACAGGGTATATAACCCAGAGATTCCGGAGTTCTCACATCCTCTTCTTTGATCAAAAGTTTAGCCAGAGCATGTGTCCCTAGATGGAGCTAGATGTTACCTACTAAGTCATACTTAGTTGGTGTTATCAAGTGAGCCTGGTGAACCGGAAAAAGATGATTTGTTCATACTTCAGAAGACTTTCAGACTTGCTTTTGGGAAGTGTTTTTTTTATCTACCACATGTTCATACCCCCTTGGGGGAGTTGTAATAAAATGTTCTAGCATGGTAGTGTGTATAAAAGACTCGGTCTCCTGGACTCATTTGTCAATCCGATCATCCCAGAGTGTTTTTTCCCTTGGCTATTATTGGTTGTTGAATAAACAACTGATAATTTTTGAGTTTTTCACTCAATACCTCCAAAGTTGGGGTGGTCGGTTTGACATTTAGGAATATTGAGGTTATTAGAGTCTGTGTGTCAATGTATAAACATGCTAGGCATTATGGTCGAGTCATATGAACATGTGCTAAGTCCCCTTAGGTTTTTTTAATTTTTTTAATTTTTAATTTTAATTTTTCCACAAAACTTAGGCTATTTTTTAATAGTCTAAATGGAAAAAATGGTCTTGTAATAAAAGTGGGGTTAAAATTCAGTTTCAGTCATGGGGGGTGCTCATTTTCTAACTCGGAGCACCCGGTAAACCCATAAACCCACTTTTCCTAAGTTTTGAGTGATTTTTCCATCACTTGGGTAAGAAAATCCCAAAAAAAAAAAATTTAATTAAAAATTAATTAAATATTGGAGCAAATCCAAGATCCTAAATTAGTGGTATTTGCTTTGATTTGATTGAAAACAGTCTCATTGGCTTCGAATTGACTAAGAGTTATCATTCTTTGACTTAAGGCATTGCCAGGGATGAAGAGGAGATTAACTGTCTCACGTAGGTTTGAGGGTTGCGCCCTCTTTCTCTCTCCTCCACATGTGTGGATCAATTTGGCAGTTGTTTGATGGGTGGGTCAGTTCACTGAGTGAGGTGTCACTCCAATTTGCAGTTCCAGTCCAGTTAGACTTAGTTCATCATCAGATCAGGCTCGGCTTAACTTGCCATCAATTGCAGTCTCTCCTTCAGTCGGGCATGCACCCCACTTGGCCAGTCTGGCTATAAATTGAAGCTGCCATTCCCTTCTTGAAGATAGTTCGAGTTGGAGAGAATAGGATTTCTATTGCAATACTATTTTAATCTTTTCATTGTTGGAATAAAGAATCTTTAGAGGATAAATGGTGTAATGCTCTCATGTGTGTGGAATAAGCATTGTCTTGCGGCTATTGATGTGGCCGGTTTTTCTCTCAATTTCTGCATCTGAACCTTGTCTAGATTGAATGATTCAGCTGAATAACTAGGAGTGTAGTTAGGCAAGTAATATTACTTGTTTTTCTGTATCTCATAGCATATGTGTTTGAAGATCTAGATTATTCATGTTTAATAAGATTATTTACATGTAATTCTTGTCTCTTTTTCATATATATATCCATATCTCATAAGGTTTTGTGCAAGGTTGTGTGTTTAGCTTTCAGGTGGCAAATATTGGATGAGCTGTGGATCTAGTTTGACTCCACTGTACATCCGACATTTTTGTGAAGGCATTGCCCCTCTGTATTCCACTAACAAGTCTCCCTTGCAGATCTATCCAACAACATGCCTTTCCTCTTCTCTTCCTCCATTTTATTAAAATCAATCTTCTAGTTACTTGTTTAACAAAAAAGAGAAGGAAACTCTGCCCTTTTTCCGACTCTCGGGCGAACCAGAGCTTCCCGGAGGCTTCCCCCACCATTGTGCTTCCTTTTAGGCTTGTTGTGAGATTGTTGTAAGCCTTTGGATCTTCGATAACAAGGACCAAACTGCACTTATTTTTCTGATATTGTAACCTTTAATAATAAAAATCACTTCGAGTAGGATCTTTCGAGTCCACTCCCCATCCCCCCCCGGGGGGATTCGCGTCCATTTCACTTTTTTGCATTTTTCCCTGTTTTTTTCTCTAGCTTAGTTTTGTCATGCAGGATTGTATACTTTGATCATATTTGTCATTATTCCATATTTTGAAATCAAAGTAATACTAATACTTACCATACGAATCCCTAATTGAACCGAAAGGTGAAAGAGGATCGTGGTAGAATTAATTACAAAACCCATGGTGTGTGTTTTTTCATTGTTACTTTTCACAAGCAAGCCGTAAAATTAACCCCTCCTTGATTTCCCTATTGAGGTCCACTTGGAACGAAAGAGATTCCTGGAGGGTCTTTTTTTAACAAGAACATTAAAATTTACTAAAATTTACAAGACTCCGGTGTGTATGCTCTACACTTGGCTGCGGTTCGTCCGATTAGTCAAGATGCATCAAAAGAAACACGAGTGACAAGAATAATTAGGATTCACTTTCCCAATTAACCACCGCAGGCAAAAATCCAACACCTTGATTAAACCGTAAATAGTGGAAAAATACCCAAAGGAAGTGGGAACTATTGGACAATGACCTCGAGGCTCTGATCTCTATTACATCCTAGCGGGTGTATTACGAACATAGTCTTAGAGACTCCATCCAACGCACAAATTCCTTGTGGGTAGCCGTAGCAGTTGTTACTTTTGGACATACTCCAAGTACCCCCTGGGTATATTTGGAGTCCCTTTGCCTAATTTAATTCACTCATCTTTTCACATTAATTTAAAACATACCAAGATACAATTGCACAACATTCACTCTAGCACTTGCAAGCACTCTTAGTTATTTTTGACTCCATTTTAAGGCACTGGTCAACTATTTATTTCTTTCAATCTATATGTGATTGGGTGTCATATCGTGCTTATTTGTGATTGTCTCATCATGTTATTTGTTTTTTACAATTGTTAAATCAAAACTCCTAAAAAACTTACTCATTTAATACCATTATCATCTAAGTAACCTGCCTTAGTAACTTGTAGGGTCTACCCCCCTTGGCTTCGTTAGGAGTTTTCCTAAATGGAGGAGTCAAGAATAAGGTGACGGCCTTGAATTGAGACTTTCCCCTAAGGACACACCTACTGGCTTGAATATTTCTGCCACATTCCCCTCTAGGTGTGTGGAAGGCGGCAATAGTAACCTCACTTGAGGAAAAAACAATATTGTAACTAAGTTAGGAATTTGGGAGTAAGCATCCAAACAACACCCCTCTATCACGCACATCTTGAGACATAGTTGTTGTCCAGTAGGGGACCAAAAACCTCTTGTATTTGTTGACACGGTGACAACCAGTTTGTAGGTAGGTCCCCTTTTCAGCAGGAGTAAGCCGCAAATGAAGGGATTCGGGAAGTCATGGTGGAATACCTCACTCCATATTGCACCGAAGACTAACCCTTCATAGTCCCCCCCGTATCACCCGGTTGGGGGTCGGGGGACAAAGGGCTTGAGCTCCAGTAAACCAAATGGACATGTCATGAATGCGGTAGCCTAGTTTCCATTCTTCTAGGGATATTTTACCCAGAGGTCCTTCTCGGTAGTGGTATTCTCTTAGCCTATATTGTTCTTCCATTTTGTATTGTATGTTTGGGATTTCATCACCCTGTTGAGGATACGATTTGTGGGGGGATTCCATTTAGTAGTTAGGATCTTGCTTGCACTCATACCCCATAGGTTAGTGAGTCATTTTTATTTCATAAATAGTGCTTCTTGTTGGATTTATAGCCACTTTGTTATAGACTCACCTTGTTGTGACCCGCTGTCACAGTCTGGTTTTAGATATTGTTGTTTTCTTGTGAGCCTCCATTTCATATGCTCTCCTTTTACACACTTGGTTGTAGTTGGGTTTTTGAGCATGTGATTGATACTCTTGAGTTTTCATTGATTACCCAACACTCCATATATTCATCATAGCTCCACCATGCTACTCACATAGGATTAGGGGGCACACCCCCCAGTTCAGTTCTTTGAAGTGTCACTGTCAGAGCCATCTTCGACGTCACTCACCACCTTCAGAGCCACACATGGCCTCTGAGTCTGATTCAAATTCCTATCAGTCTAATCCCACCTTGTTCATTGCTCCATCGAGCCCCATGGATGGTGCACATCCTAACCCATTTCAAGGGTGGATTGTCAGTAGTGGTATCACATCTATTCCACCTATCATCACAGGTATCCCTTCCACTAGGACTATAGGCCCCGGTCCTGGTGGTCCCCTTGTCACTGCACACACTGCTGTTGGTTCACTACCCACTAGTGGTGGTTCCATTCTAGCCACCATTTTCACTACCATTCCACCTTTTATACCTGTGGGCAGTGGCCCTTCCACGTTGGTTTTGACTATTCCTGCCATACTAGTGACTTTTCCTACTGTCAGAAGTCAACCTCGTCCACCTCTAGTTATGCATGAGAACTTCATTCCCACAACTCTTAGCACCCTTTTTGTTCCTTCCTGAGCCAATCTAGGCTCTAGCTTACCTTATATGGCTAGTTGGCAACCTACCAGATTTGGCATGGTTAATCAATGATCCCATTCGTCACCACCCATAATAGCATCCTATGCCTACCAATATTCCCTTAGACATCCCTAAGTTTGAGGGAAAGGTGGGAGAGTACCCTCAAAATCACATCATGTCATTCCATCTATGGTGTTCATCTAACAACATTGTGGATGAGTCCGTTCGATTGAGGTTGTTTCAGGGTACACTCATGGGTGTTGCGACCAAGTGGTATATGAAATTTCCTCATGCTACTTACCTTGAATTCTCCTCACTCGCTTCGATGGCCCTTCAGTACTTCCAGTTATCGGTTTGTTATGACAAGGGAGTGGGGATCCTATTATCCTGTCGCTAGAAAAAAACTAACCATATCACATATCATATCCATGAATGGCATCGTCATCATAGCTTGTGTAAGATCTAGTTAGAATATAGGATCTTCCTTGATTAGTTCCTCAAAAATTTACTCTCCCCATATTCAAGGATGTCGCATCTGAGTGACTGAAAACCGAAGAAGAATCCATCCTTAAGGCTCAATAGCTCGATATGATATACGCCCAATCAGGCTACTTCTATACCATCATACCCGATGCTCCCCGGGACGGAACCTCACACCAAGATACACCGGGGGCATCTCATGCTGCTGATTTAGTTATCGGAGTTATTTCCCAACACCCTTAGTTTTTCTCGTCCTATCCCATGATGCCTATCCATCCCGGTAACACCCATAGTGTTTCCCAACAAAGTTATGCCCCCGGCTACTCACATGTGATGGATCAATCCGGAGCTACTTCATCTTATGCGCTTCATAGTTATGCCCTTGATTATTCATGCATAACTGCTCGATCTGAAGCTAACCCTTCCTATGCGCCTCCCACACCAACTCCTCACATTTATGGACTGACTTCTTTGGAAAACTCGTGTTCTGGCCAAATGGTCGGATTTTCAGATCCCCCAGCTCCTTCAGTCTATTGTGCACCACGTGTGCAACCCACTCCGACTTTGGCCTCAACTCCTCCTGTTTATACGGGAAAGGGCTACGCATAGTAGAAATTCCCTAACCAACCCACCCCCAATAATCAACAAGGGAAGGGAAAGAAAAACAGAGGTAGGAATTGAGGCAACAACCAACCCAAAGGAGGCGGCCAACAGGCCAACCCTCCAAACGACAATGACACCGAACCTCCTGCATAGAAACCCCAGCTTCCCGCTCGACCTGGGAAGAACCCATAGTTACAGACTAACCATCTGTGTGCTATATGTAACACCTAGGGCCATTACACTCATCAGTTCCCTCACATGGATCGCATCCAACAACAACTCCAACACGATAGTCAATGTGATTGCAATGCGGCCTCTCTGGCTGCGTCAAACCCAACACCACCAGGTCCTCTACCTATGGTGCTCCAAAACCCCTTACCGCACTAAGGAATGGTTGCAACCCAACACTTGGCCGCATAATATCCCATAACCACTACTACAACCCAACCTGCTAAGGATGGTGTCCATCACTTTATGACGTTATCGTTTGAAGTCAACCTCCAGACTCGACGAAACTAGTATGGCTCCACCACAGAAACCGCTGGCCCATTAGCGACATCTACCTATACCACTCCTGACATGTCTCTTCACTTACCGAGACTCCCCACATATGGGGTGAACAAAGTCCCATGGTTCCCTATGCCTTGTGTCGTAAACAACACTATTGCCAGAGCTTCCCTCAACTACAGTATAGTTGACGACTTGGCCCAATATCCTACAGCCATATTCACTGTGGAATTTCTTAAAAATTGTCCATCATAGTGTAATTGTTTTTGTCCGTGCTAGGTTTCATTGATCCCTCCAATTATAGTTTGATCACCTTCGACCTGGATCAAGGAGAACCCAGGATTCCATCCACCATTGAATTCCAGGTTCTGGTCACAGTTCGGAATTTGGTCGTAAATCAATGCATTATTGATGAGGGGGAATCCACCTGCGTTATATTGAACTTCGTTTGGAAGAAACTCAGATCTCCTACCCTTCAACCATCGAGCACCGCTCTTCATGCCTATGATGGCTGCTCTACTCAGCCCCAAGGGATTCTTACGAATGTTCCTATTGAGTTAGCTAAAAAAATGATTTTGATTGACATTGAGGTTGTCAATGCCTAGCTTGATTATAACCTCCTCCTTGGACATATTTACATGTATTCCATGCGAGTCGTGGCCTCTAACATCTTTTGACTTCTGATGTTCCCTCATGACGGGAAAATCATCAACATTGACCAACTGATGTACTACGATCCGAAGGGGCTAGCCACACCGGAACACATCCTTCCCACTATCGACACTGGCATTGATAGCGCGTCTATTCCATCATTATCTGCTGTTGGCCTGAGATTTTTTTCTAGCACTCCTATGGTAGACACATTTTTGTCCTTACCACCTCCACCTTCGCCGATTGACGTATTGTATTTGTGCACTATCACATCCGGCCCTGACCACATCAAAACCTCAATGATAACCCCAACCACAGTCATCGGGTAATTATTGGGGTTCATTCTCAATCCACACAATTCCCTTACTTTTTCCACCATTTGGCATTGTGAGCAAGCCTATCATGGATACTCTCAACTTACCTAATTTTACACTGGGAATTCCTGTGTGGTACCTCGATCCACCCACTATTAAGATTCCATATTCTAAGCTAGATTATCAGCATTCAATTTCAATTTTATAACAAAATAATATAGACAGGATCACTGAAAGAAACAGTATCACAAGATCAACACAGATTTACCCTGGGAAAACCCTAATGGGAAAAACCCAGCAAAAACTTCCTCAATATAGATGATCAAAAGACAAAAGATAAAACCCCAAACTAATCCTTGTCCTCCTTGCAGCTACATCTTTCTCTATCTCTCTCTTATGCACTACACAAGTGAGTGTGAGTGTGTTCAAATGAAGAGTACCTCACCTCTATTTATATTCTTCAGTTCACTTGACATTTCACTCAACCAATTCGGACCCACTAAAATTGATTGGGCCAACTTCTCTAGGAGGACTTAAACAACTTAATATTATATTAATTAGGGTGCTAATGACCCGACTTACAACGGAGGGGATTTCCTCATGACTCTTAGTAATTCTCTCGATAGGAACATTGGGGCATAATTAAATACAAATTATTCTATTGATAGGAACATCGAGGTACAATACACTTCAAAGTTACAATAATTGAACACTCCCCCTTAACGAGAAGGGTATTCTACAACAACATCAATAGGAGAAGGAGAGAGAGCATATTCATCATCATCAAGGTGATACATATATAAATCATTAAAATATTTTTCATCATCTTTGACATATAGACTTCATCTTCAATTTCAGCAACAACAATATTTTGATTGACAACATCATCATCAATATTTTAGTCTTCAGCATCATCATCATCAATAATACTTTGGCATTTCGATCATCATCATCAACAATTATCTGAGTGACATCATCATCACACTTTGATCTTTCAGTCAGCATCATCATCATCATCATCAACAATAATTTGAGCAACATCATCATCACACTCTGATCTTTCGATCAACAACATCATCATTAGCAACAACATGCAATCCACAATATGAAGACTAAAGTCTATGGATCACTTTTAGGACTTAAGTCCAAGGATGATGCAATCCTACCACATTCTTGAGGATTGAAGTCACTAGATACAATTACAGGACAATCACTCCCTATCACTTTAGGACTAAGCCCAAGGATGATGAAATCCTACCACACTCTCGAGGACCGAAGTCACCGTATACAATTATGGGATAATCACTCCCTATCACTTTAGGACTAAGTCCAAGGATGAAGCAATCCTACTGCATTCTCGAGGACTGAATTCACTAGATACAATTTAGGACAAATGTCCAGGGATGATACAATCCTACCACATTCTCAAGGACCAAAGCCACTGGATACAATTTAGGACAAATGTCCACGGATGACACAATCCTACCACATTCTCAAGGACCGAAGCCACCAGATACAATTTAGGGCAAATGTCCAGGGATGATACAATCCTACCACATTCTTGAGGACCAAAGCCACCATATACAATTTAGGACAAATGTCCAGGGATGATACAATCATGCTTCTTTCTTGGAGACATAAGTCTACAGATCACTTTAGGAAAAATTTCTAGGGAGGATACACTCCCATTGCAACATCACTACTCCCCCTTTTGGGGAAGGTCTTTCCGAACAACACCAAACTTCTCTAAAAAATATTCAAACTTTATTCGAGACAGAGGCTTCATTAACACATCGACAACTTGTTCATCGATACTCACATACTGGAGCTTTATGGCTCCCTTCTGTATCATATCTCAGATGTAGAAATACAATATTTCTATGTGCTTTGACTTATGGTGGAACAATGGGTTTTCTGTCATCTTTATACAACTCTGGTTATCACATAGAATCACTATGGTATCCAACTCTAGGTTGAATAAACCTGACATCAGCTTCTGAAGCCATATGGCTTCACAACTAGCAGAGCAAGCTGCTATATATTCTACTTCAACCGTGCTAAGAGAAACATTGGACTGTTTCCTGCCAAACCATGAAATCATAGTAGACCCCAGACAATAGCATCCACCTAATGTGCTTCTTATGTCTGAAACACTTCCAACCCAATCTGCATCTGTATAGCCATATAATATGTAGTCATGGCTTCCATCGTAGTATAGACCAAAATCTATATCTCCTTTCAAATATCTCATCACATGTTTTGCAGCTACTAGGTGAACACTTATAGGTTGAACTAGATACTGACTCAAGGTGTTCACAGCAAAACAAATGTCTGGTTTGGTATTTGTTAGATATATCAATGACCCAATAATTTGTCTGTATTGAATCACATCCACTAGTTCTGATGATTCATCAACCAACAACTTTAGGTTGGTATCCATGGGTGTGTCCATGGATTTACATTCCAGCATATCAAATATTTTCAAAATTTCCACTGCATACTTTCCTTGATTGAGAAATATTCCTTTCGAGTTCTTCCATACTTCTAGACCTAGGAAATAATGCATTATACCAAGGTCTTTCATCTCAAATTCTTTAGCGAGATTTTTCTTGCATTCTACAATCAATTTCTCATTCCCTGTCAGAAATAGATCATCCACATACAGTAATAGTATGATAGGTTCATCTTCTATAACCTTGAAGTAAAGGTTAGGATCTACTTTACTCTTGGTAAAGTCCATGCTCGTCAGGAAATTATATATCCTTCCATACCAAGCTCTAGGAGCTTGCTTCATGCCATACAGGGCCTTCTTCAACTTGCATACATGAGTCTGTCTATCTTCAACTTCAAATCCTTGTGCCTGTTCTATGTATACTTCTTCTTCAATCACACCATTCAGGAAGGCTATTTTCACATCCATCTGGTGTAAGTCCCATTTCATCATGGATTCAAGTGCCATGATATATCTAATCAAAGTATACCATGCTACTGGTGCAAACATTTCTTCATAATCAATTCCCTCTTTCTCAGAGAAACCTCTAGCCACAAATCTTGCCTTGTACTTCTCTTTACTTTTGTCAGCTGCATGTTTTATCTTGTAGATCCATTTGGAGGATACTACACTCTTTCCTTCTGGTTTGGGAACTATATCCCACACATCATTCTTCATTATTGACTGGTATTCTTCTGTCATTTATTCTACCCATTCTTTCTTTTGTAAAGATTCTTCATAGTTTGTAGGTTCTTGATATACAAGATCACAAATCAAAGATTTATAGTTGGAAAATGTCTTGGGCTTCTTGCTTATCCTTATGGAGCCTTCAGGAGCTCCATATCTTTATTCTTATTGTATGATTTCTCTTTCCCAACCAGGATTTATCTTCCATGATATCTCCATTGTAGGAGTTTCTTGTGGTTCTATCATATCATGATCTTCAGGTGCTTCATCTTCAGGGAGGAATGTAGTCTCTACATTTCTGGGAGGTTCATCTTCCTCATACACTTCTTCATGTTGAAATTTTCTAGATCTCTTGAGAGCTGCTTCTTCATCGAATGTTACATCTCTACTGATTTCCATGTGATGGAATCTAGGAATGTAAATTATGAATGCCTTGTATACTTCACAGTATCCAAAAAATATCCCGTTCTTTCTGGAGGGGTCCAACTTGGTTCTTTCTCTTTCGGTATATGAACATATAATGGACAACCAAATATATTGAGGTGACTTACCTCAGGCTTCTTTCCCGTGAACATCTCTTCTGGAGTCTTGAATCCAAGAGCACTGTGAGATATTCTCTTCTATACATAGACAACAGTTCTTGCTTCTTCTTCCCATAGATGCACTGGAAGGTCTTGATCATATATAATTGTCTTTACTGCCTCCATGATTGTTCTGTTCTTTCTTTCCACAAAACCATTTTATTGAGGATTGTAAGGAGTAGTTAGTTCCCTCTTGATTCCAACATCTTTACAAAAGGCTTCAAATTCTTTTGAATTATACTCTCCACCATTGTCTTATCAGAGTGTCTTGATTCTTTTGTATGAAATATTCTCTATCAAGGCTTTGAATTCCTTGAATTTCTCAAACACCTCACTCTTTGCTTTCAAGAAGTAAATCCATGTCTTTCTTGAATAATCATCAATAAATGTAATATAGTATTCAAAACCACTGAAATATGTGGATGAAATTGGACCACACACATTTGAATGAATCAATTCCAACATACCTTTAGTTTTTGTTTCACTCTTCGGAAATGGATTCTTGATATTCTTCCCTTTTCCATATCCTTTGCAAATGCCTTCATGGTTGATCTTCAAGTCTGTTAATCCCATCACTACTTTTTTCACATGAGGTAGTGATTTGTAATTGATGTGGGAAATCCTTCTATGCCACAGTTCACTAGGTTTAGTGGACTCATGAACAAGGGATGTTTCTGAATGTCCCTTGAGTTTATACATGCCTCCTTCTTCTTCACCGATGACAACTGCATCTTCAATTGACTTTCCTTTGGGCCACATGAGTACTTGGCCATATATGAATGCAACTCTGAATCCTTTCTTATCTAAAGATGAGATAGAAAGTAAATTATTTTTTAGACCTAGTACATATAATACTTCCTTCATCTTTAGTGAATTTCCTGAATCAAGCTTGTAGCTTGCTTCACCGATTCCTTTGATTGGATATTGATAGTCATATCCTAGAGATACTTTTTAAGGAGAGTTATTTTCTTCAAGTTTTGACAGAATTTTCTTTTTGTCTCGTCATGTGCTTTGAAGCACCACTATCAATAATCAAATTGTCTTCTCCAGGTGTTACAGACCCAGAGAGTGCAGAGAATAGTACATACTCTTCTGCATCTTCTTCTCTCGCTTTCTTTATTTGAGGTCCTTTCTCTTCTTCTTCTTCATCCTCATCTTCAGCTAGATGTGCATGATGTATTTTTTTGTTGTTGTTCCTCTTCTTGTATTCTTGTCTCTTCAAAGGACAATTTCTGGCAATGTGTCCTATCTTGTCACATTGAAAACATTGAAAGCTAGAGCAGTCCCTATGGGGGAGAATTTCTCTTGTTCTCTGGAACCTTCTGGGAGATTGAGACTCCTTGTGGTTTCCCTTCTTGAAGTTGGGTTGACTTCTTCTTCTCTTGGTATGAGTGGCTAGGGACTGATCATATTCCTTTAGTAGAGCTTTTCTATTTGCTAGTCTAGCCTCCTCTTGAATGCAGTCTTCCTATACAGTATCAAACTTCAGGATTTCCTTTCTAGCACACATCATTTGGATGTATGAGTCCTAGGGTCTAGTGAGACCATTGAGAGCAGTCATAACCAACTCATCTTCATCAAGGGTGTCTCTGATGGCTTCTAGTTGTTCCTTGAACTAGGAGACCTTTGTGAAATAGTCTTGGATGGATTATCCATGACTCATCTTGGTGCTCTTCAATTGATCTCTTAGATTCATATTTCTATTGATATTTCTTCCTTCATACATCCTTGCTAGGGCATCATACATTTCCTTCGGATTCTTCTTGGATGACACTTGAGGTATCAAGTGATCCTTGATAGAATCAACAATAATCCTTTGTGCCCTAATCAAATCCCTCTTGTGCTTCTCCTTA
This sequence comes from Pseudotsuga menziesii, assembly GCA_001517045.1. Lineage (NCBI taxonomy): Eukaryota > Viridiplantae > Streptophyta > Pinopsida > Pinales > Pinaceae > Pseudotsuga > Pseudotsuga menziesii. The sequence goes on along the minus strand of LPNX010478515.1, from coordinate 106,902 downwards.
GCTTCAGCTTCTTTAGGTTTTGCAACTTCATCCCTGATATACTTTTCAAGATCATTCTCCTTGAGAATGAGGCCCATTATGTATTTCCTTTCTCTGTAATTATCTATGCCTTCTAGTTTTTCCTTAAGCTTGGTGCTTGGGGCCATCTCGTCAAGAGATTACAAAAAAAATGAAATTCTAGAAAATGAGAAACTTATCTTACCAGGAGATGCGCTTGCCTGAGGCGATTTGACTAGTGTGCTTGGTTTCTGGAGATCTCAAGTCTTCACCTTTCAAATATGACTTGCGAGATTCAACACTACAGCTTCATGCAGTTTTCTGGTCTAGAAGTCAAACTAGGGTTTGACTTTCCTGGAGATATACTCCAAAAAATTTGATCTCAGGCTCAGAATATGAGATCTAGGAGGGCGCAATTTTCCATGCAATCAGTTCTTCAAAATTCAAAATTTTCCCGAAACCCTAATTTCTTATCGAGGAGAGAGAGAGGGATTTTTCACGTTGTGAAAGCTGTCCTATTCAGGTTATATATGATACCATGTTAAGATTCCATATGCTAAGATAGATTATCAACATTCAATTTCAATTTCATAACAAAAGCATATAGACAGGATCACTGAAAGAAACAATATCACAATATCAACACAGATTTACCTTGGGAAAACCCTAATGGGAAAAACCTTGCAAAAGCTTCCTCAATATAGATGATCAAAAGATAAAAGATAAAACCCCAAGCTGATCCTTCTCCTCCTTACAGCTACAAATCTCTCTCTCTCTCTCTCTCTCTTATGTGCTACACAAGTGAGTGTGAGTGTGTTCAAATGAGGAGCACCTCACCTCTATTTATATTCTTCTGTTCACTTGACATTTCACTCAACCAAGTTGGCCCCACTAAAATTGACTAGGCCGACTTCTCTAGGAGGAATCAAACAAATTAATATTATATTAATTAGGGTTCTAATGACCTGACTTACAATGGAGGGTATTTCCTCATGACTCTTAGTAATTATCCCGATAGGACCATCGGGGCATAATGAAATACAAATGACTCTCCTCATAGGAACATCGGGGTACAATACACTTCGAAGTTACAATAATTCAACACCCACCCCAACCCCAACTCCTAGGTTTTGTTGAATCTCATCCAACCCATTGAGACGATGTCACACCCACCTCCCAGTCCAGTTAAGACTACTCCTATCTCCATGACTTCCCCTCATCCTCCAAAGAAGGCTGGGGGCAAGGCCACTAAAGAAACGACTGAACCACGTCTTGCTCCTACTTGTGCGTTGTAGGATGTCCAGGGCCACATGACATAAAACTATCTGGAGTTAGCTCTCCTTCACACCCACATGGACACTATAGACAAGCCCAATTGTGCCCCAGTAGTCACCATCCTGGATCCACCAGTGGTTAAGAACAATTCATTGTGAGCCAACCATCCTTGTGTATTTTGTGGCTTGTATGGTCATTACTCTCACCATTGCCCAGACTTGCCTGAGCATTGGTCAACCCTTTGCAACCTTTGGAAACACTTATGTGAATCTAAAATTACCATCCTTGAGGAGATCCACTCTTTGGTTTCTTCCTCGGACACGACCAACACAATATACATGATCTCCAGTTCTAGTAGTCCTTCCATCTCCTCAGTTGTAGAGGATCCATCCGATCTATCTACGCATTGTTTTAACAATGATGAGGAGATCCTTGAAGCTCTTTCGACTGTTAAGTACCCTTGGGATGATATGCAACATTGCTCATTATTTATCCTCGATGAACCTCTTTCATCGTCGAACCAGTACTCAGTCAATGCTAAAGAGTTCATCCATGGAAACGTAGACTAGTTCAAGAACTCCATTTCGACACCCGATACCTTTGAAGAGATAAATATGACTAGAATTTTGCCAATCATCAAGGCCAATATATCAACTAAGCCCGAGGTAGTTGAATATATTACACTTGGAGCATCTTGATCCCCTAAAGAAGTTGCTTCCTACAAAGCACTTTTCAACAATTCTGTGATATTTTTTCTTGGTCGTATACCGAGATGCCTGGGCTTGATCCATTTACCGTCAAACATCGTATCGAGACATGGCTTGATGTTGCACCCATACACCAAAAGAAAAAAACCATTCACCCCTTAAAGGATCCTACTGTCAAAGCTAAGATCGAGAAACTACGTAAATCAGGTTTCATATACCCCATCGCATATACCACTTGGGTTTCCAATTCTGTTCTTGTTAACAAAAAATAAGGTACCATTTTTGTCTGTACTGACTTCCATGACTTGAATTGGTCCTGTCCCAAAGACAACTTCCCCAATTCGTTCATTGACCAAATCATTGATGCATGTGCCATCCACGAAGTCTTTTATTTCATGGATGGTTTTTCCAGTTATAACTAAATTCAAATCTAGAAAGAGGATCAGTACAAAAATGCTTTCACAACCCCCTGGGGCACATTTGCGTATCGTGTTATCCCATTTGGCCTTAAAAATGATAGAGCCACTTTCCAATGGGCCATGATTTTCTGCTTCCATGACCTTATCCACACGATCTTGGTCTACATAGACGATCTCATAGATCGATCTCGTAAGCATTCCCAACATTTAGAGGACTTACGCCAAGTCTTCTTATGATGTCACAAATATAATGTCCGCTTGATCCCTCTCAAGTGTGTGTTTTGTGTCCCTACTGAGAGTTCACTCAGGTTTATCATATCCCATAAGGGTATTATAGTGGCTCCCCTGAAGTTTAAAGCCATTCTGAATCTTTCCCCCCCATGTACTTTGCGCCAACTGCAGAGTTTCCAAGGCAAGGACAATTTCCTTCGCTGGAGGTTCTATTCCTGAAGTCAACCACCATGAGTANTAGTTTTTTTTTTTTTTTTTACAACATTATTGTCACAAGTCTTATAGTTTGTTTCCTTGGTTTCTCCAAATGGTTCCTACCCCGCATCGCTACATTGGGTTCACTGACAGAGAAAGTAGATGGTCTCCTAATCTCACCTCTACTATGTGGTTCATTTATTCCCCTTCACATGAGTATATCCATATCGATGGAATATTTGTTGGTATTGATACCAAAAACTAGTCTGAGTACGATGATGTCACTGTTCTCCTGACTGCTTCCCTCCACTTGGGTATTCGTCACCTTGATGTCTTCCTATACTCCTAGCTTCTTGTCTCCCAGTTGAATAACTGTTATCGGGTACGCGATCCTTGTCTCTTTATAAATTTCATGCACAGTAGACATTTGGTTAGACATTTTGAATCCATTATATTCATGCATGTTACCAGAAGTCTCAATAGGGTAGCAGATCAAATGGCTAATGACGTTCTAGAATGGCACATTAATCATCACATATACAAAATAAAACTACATCATGCATCATCATATATTCATGCATACATATGTCATATACATCATATAGGAATCTTGATAAAAAACACTCATAATAATACATAAAAAGTGCATCCATGTGCATATATATCTCATTTCATAATGTTCAGTACAAAATGAGAAGCTCCACAAGCTTTCTCGGTTGATCATACATATAGTACAAAAATACTTGTGCACCACTGCACCAGGGGGAAGCATCACTAGCTTCTAGTTATATTCAAAGTCGTCCTCCAACTTGTACTCTATATTCTATTTCGTATCCTCCTCCTCCTCCATGAGCACATCACCCCATGTCATCGCTCTGACATACCCAGCTGCAAATGCGATCCTCCTCATAAGGAGGATCCACTTTGGAGGAGCCCTGTAACATGCGGCGATCAAATCATTGTCGAGATACTGCCACCCGTCATCGATGAACCCATCCATCAAGAACTCAACATCAAGTTGAAGTGATTCTAGTGTACTCTCATGCCTCCTGTTCCTATGAGTAGGTGGATCTAACCCATCCACTCTGCCACTCCGCCTCTGATACCCTGCTGGAGGATGTGGCCTGATGTCTACATATGCACATAGTATGTCATCAATATCCATCACACACATAAAATGAATACCACTAAGCTAGTAAACTATATATGAATGCAACCACATAAAGCATCATGTATCATGTACCATAAGGTCCCCAGACCTGTCCTAGAGGTCGAGGCATGTCAGGATCCCCCGATAATCCATACTAGCATACAGATAGTCCTCTATCAAGACTGGTAGCTTCCGCCACTATGGAAAGAGCTCTAGGGTGAATAATCAACCCACTAAGATGCATCCCTCCCTAATCATCATCTCACTCTACCTCCTCATGTGAGGCTCGCGAGGTCCTCCCTCATGCACCTCCATATGCAGTGGTAGAGCAGGTAGTCACTCAAAAAAGAATGAGCACAAGAATGTGCGGAAACATAAATCTCCTCCCACTAAACTAGCATGGTTCAATGCACATCAAACCCGAGTCAGGTACATTTGGGCCCACCCAAAGTAGATTCCCCTTAAAACACGCTACACCATCTGGAGCTGACCGCCTGAGATCTTCTGTGGTCCCGATGATCCCAGTATTTGCATCACCATCATTGCCACAATCCAAGTCTCAACAATCTCAATGTCGCACACTAGTATGTACGATGAGTGCATGGATGGAAAGGTATAGCAATTCCTCTCTCATAGGTCATCCAGTGACACCCCATGTGAGAGCTTTGACATAGTGTCTCCGATCACACCCAACATAGGAATCCCAATCAGAAAATAGATATCGAGGAGAGTGATCTTGATTCGCTCCTCCTGGATGATAAAACACACTACATCTCGGCCCTAGAATCTCATCAAATTGTCCAGCAATATTTTTGCTGAATGCATGAGCAGGATCTAGATGAACTTCCATAACCCACACTAAGTGAGAAAATCCTGCACTACTGGATGATCATGCACCTCCCCTCAAAGGTTCCCAATATCTCTCTTTCGCCACACCACCCACGACATCCTACATAAGAACTTAGTCCCTGTCATTTCCAGTCATGCACAAAAACTCATCCTAGGTTGAGTCTCTCCCGTTCGACCTTTTTATGTGACCCAAGTGTTGTTCAAGAATAAACACCCTTATAACTGAGGGTCTGGGGTTACCAACTTACTCTTAAAACTTGTAGACAATCAGCTTTAAAGTACATAAAGGAAATAGGAAGATATGATGAACTCACTCGATTAACGACGGTTGATCCAAGCTTTGTCTTCTCCCACTCTACTACTATCCAAAGCTTTCAGGGATGCACCTCCTTCACCTGCAAAGAGAAAATCCTCCAAGTACAATCTTATACATGTATATATGACAAGTTAGATAAACAATATATAGAGTGCTTAATCATAAATATTCATCAAACCATGATACATGAAAGAGACTCAACACAAAGTTGGAAGAAGGGTTCTCTTTATTAACAATAGTGAATGAGATAAGTGTACAACCCAACGCCTGAAACAAGGACTCCTATGCAACCAAAGGATTATGAGTTCTACTGCTCCAAATACTTCTGAAGATATACCACCAGCATAACTTTGCTCTCCAAGTATGATTGATTAATTCCCTCCCTAAGGCCTCTATTTATGCTTAGGGAAATAGAGCAGTTTCGAAGGTTGAGACAGTTAAGATAGTTAATGATTAGGGCTTAACAAATCTCCATTAATCATGTTATATTATTTTTAATTTCGAATGGAGGTGTACGTGAGTATTGATAGTGGCAACCCACATATGACACGTGAGTTGCTGTAAGGGAAACATGCGTACAAATCTGTACGTGGGTTGCAATGACAATAATCGCGTACAGTACACGATACGCTGTGGAGATAGTCGCATACATGCACGAGTTGTTGTGGAAAGAGTTGTGTACAACAATCAACATATAAAAAGGTAAAATGGAAAGCTGGGTGGATAGTGAATACATCTCATGTCATGCCCATCTATAGTGTTTAGGCAACCTTCAATCCATAAGTGTCCTTTTGTGTGCCAACATATGAAGTGTCGGCACTTGAACAGGGAAGTGCCATTTAGGTTGATAACACCAAGTCACTCAAAAAACATTAATAGGAGTGACTAGGTTGCTTCTATCTACTGAAAAGGTGCGACGTGGGTCACGCCTGTATCCCCGGCAGGTGCGACCAGGTCGCACTTGTCATCTCGATATGAGCGACCTAGGTTTTTTTTTTACATAAAAAATAACGACCTGACCCCAAGAACCCTCTGATATTGAAACATTCCCTAAGATGAGAAATAACATAAAGTAAACTAGTGAAAAAGACGAGTTCGACGAGAGATCTTACCTACAAGTCACAGATCGGAAAATCGTCGGTCCAGTCAAAAGAAATCAACAGTTGAGTTCAAGGGTCCTCCACTCCAACTCAACACTGACCAGTGAAAATGACATATGTCATGTGGCCCCCCTTGTTTATAGGCCTCCATTTGTCCTAGTTTTTCTTCTGTGCACCACAAGTCATCCAGATTCTGTTTGAGACATCGTTCGCACCACTAGGTTCAGTTTCCCGCCCTCTATCTTTTGACGAGACTCTCGTCTCATGATATCACTATGATTTTCTGATATATTTCTGGAAAGTTTCCTTGATTTGCGTTAGATCACGTGAATTTCCCATTGTATGTATTGACATGTTCACGAGCCATCCGCTCCATCCATACTGCACAGTTGGCCATATTTGACCGCCATCCATCGTCCCGCAAGGGGGTCCCAACAATGTTCTACATTTATTCCTCTCAGACATGTTCCCAAAATAAGCTCCTTCCATATATCAAACACTTTCCCCTTGCTTGATTGACCATTACAGAGTTTGTGTTAATCTCTTTTATGACTCCCAAAAGAATGAAAAGGTTGTCGAGCACGCTTGCTTCCTTTCACACTCGTTAACATATTTGAAAGGGCGTCTATGTAGCCTCATTTATCTCCCTTTTCAAACTATATAGACTATGATAAGAAAAGGACCACTCTGGAACATTTAAGCGAAGAACGTTTCCCTTTGTATCCTTTTCTACTTTATCAGGCATTGAGACCGTAATTTATGAAAAATCTCATCATAGGTTGTCTTTAAGCTCTTTTCTAGCCTTCTCATCAAGAAAATATTGCCGAGCAAACTTGGTTTCGTTCATGCTCATAAAATTATTTGAACGAATGTTTAGTTAGTATAGGTTTAAGCTTTTCCGTCATGGTTGGACAACCAACAATAAAGAAGTCTCCCTTCCCAAAAGGTTGGGCGCGTTGAATTATTGTAACTTCGAATAATATTCTAAATGTATTTTCATATATTGTATTTCATTGGTCCCCGATGTTCCTTTTAAGAGAATCATTAATGTAATCAAGTCATGAGGAAAACCCTCCATTGTAAGTCGGGTCATTAGGACCCTCCAAAATATAATATTAAATTGTTATTATTCCTCCTAGAGAAGTCGACCCAGTTAGGTATACCGAGGCTGACATAGTTGAGTAAAAAGTCAAGTGAATGAAAGAATATAAATAGGAGAGAGGTGCTCCTCATTTGAACACTCACTTGTGCATATCACATGGAGAGAGAGAGAGAGAGAGAGAGAGAGAGAGATCTGTTGGAGGGAGGCACACTTGTTTTTCGGTCTTTTCTTTTATATTTTATACATCTTATAAAGAGGAAGTTTCTATTGGGTTTTCTTCCCCATGAGGGTTTCCCAGGATAAATCTTTGTGTTCTTGTTTGTGGCTGTGCTTGTCTATCTTTTAGTGATATTTTTCTTATGGTTATGCTGTTATGATGCTAAATGTTATAAGATCTGATATAACCATAAAAAATTGACATGTTATCAGAGTGACCCTGAAAGAAGTCATTGTGCATCTGAAATAGTGCTACAACTACATCTATTGAAGATTAGGGTTTCATGCTTGAAATCCCTAAAATACTAAAACTAGTAGTTTTGGTAGATTCGATATATCTCAATATTGGAGAAGTCTCAAGAGACGAGAATTTCATAGGCCGAAGATAAATTCCTAATGTACCCTTTGTAAAGTTTCACCATCAGATTCACTATATTCTAGGTGATATGATTCCTCCAAGTTAGGGTTCCAGCCTCTCCCAGGATTCAGCCTTAAAAATGTGACCTAGGGAAAGTTTCTATATCTTGGGCTATGAAGGCCAAAATGCAATTTATTAAGATGTTCCATAAAGGGAACAAACTTTAATTTATGTGGTAAAAATTTCAGATCCCGAAGGTGAACCAGTGACATGTGGCAGTTCGTACAAGTTCTCTCTTTTGAACAGTAACAAAATAAGAAATCTTGGAAAAATGAGCATAAGTCCCAATTGGTGAAATTAATTCTGCTCTAACATGTGGTGTTGGAAAGAGGACATGCGAGGATACTTCATTGCGAAGTTTCAGACATAGATGAGTAGTAATTTCGGAGATACCGCAGAAACAATATCAGGCATTCTGTAGAAGAAACTGAAGAAAACTAGGGAATCAGATATTTTGCAGTTTTGATCACAGTTTTGGGAAAGTGAGTATACTACTCAGATCGCATTAAGGAGGTGCATCTTTCTAGCCAATCAAATTTTAAATATACTGTTGATGTAATTGTAACTTCATAATGTATTCATCTGTATATCTTATGTATTGTACCCTGATGTTTATTCTGAGATGTGTCTGTAATGTATTTGAGTCATGTCATACCCCGATGTTTATTCCATGAAGTTTCTATAATGTAAACAATTCATGTCAAGTCATTGTGGATAACCCTCCTATTGGTCAAGGGTTAAATTATCCACAGTTGTGGGGCCCTAGGGTTATTAGACTATCCTAGAGAATTCAACCCCAAGTGAGTCATTGTAAGTCAGGACAATAGTCCGCACCGTTGTGTTAAGGATAACCCTCCTTGTTGGTCGGAGGAGGAAAAGTCCCCACAAGTTGTGCGGCACTAGGGTTATTAGACACTCCTAGAGATGTTGGCTCTAGTAAATAATTGTTAAGTGAGGCCGATATGTTGGAGTGGGTTTCAAGTGAACAAAAGAATATAAATAGAGAGTGAGCCTCTCTATTTATCACACACACACTCACTCATTGGGGCGCATGAGTGAGAGAGGAGACACTGGGATCAGAGAGAGAGAGTACTGCTATCGGGAGATCATCTTACTATTTTCGGGTTTTAATTTTGGTGCTGATTCTATCTTTGAGGAAGTTGCGGGGGTTTCTCCTTTATGGTGTCCCCGAGGAAAATTATTTGTGTCTCTTGTCTCTTGTGTTTTATTGCTGTGCATGTTATTCTCTCAGTTAAAGATCCTAAGATCATAATGCTAGCTTGAATGATAAAAATCTAACATGGTACCAGAGATAACCTGAGAAGAAGACATTGTGTAGCTGCAGAAGCTAGGGATTCTTACTTTTTGGGTCTTTCTCCACAATCCATCAGCAAAAGTATGTTAGGATGACTCTCCATTGAAGGGCGCATCTTTTTGTCGAAGTGGAATTCGATTCCGAGCATTTTCAGTTTTTGGTGCAGGAAATTAGGGCTTCTTATAGAAGAGAAATTTTTGAGTGATCCCAGCATAGGATTTATCTCCTCATCAAAATCAAAGTTTAGAGACCTAGGTCAAGATTTTTGGTTGGGTGAAACTCTGGGAAAGTCAAATCCTAGTTTGACCCCAAACTAGAAAAACCCTAAAATACTAAATATGATACGTTTTGGTACATTCGCTATATCTAGGTATTGGTGAAGGTGTAGGAGCTAAAAATTTCAAAGGCCGAAGATAAAATGTTGATTTACACTGTGTGCGAACTTCAGCCTCAGATTCCCTATATTCTGGGAGATATGATCCCTCTAAGTTAGGGTTGTAGACTCTTCCATAATTCATCCCTAAACAGGACACCTGGGGAGCATTGCTATATATTGGGCTACAAAGGTCCAAATGCAATTTCTAAAGATGTCCCAGAAAGGGTACGGAATTTAATTTTTGTGGTCTAAGTTTCAGATGCAGAAGATGCAATAGTGACATGTTACAGTCTGTACAACTTCGCTATGCTGAACAGTCCTATAACAGGTCACCTTGGGAAAAGGATCATAAGTCCCAATTGGTGAAACCAATTATTATGAAACATATGGTGAAACCAAAGTTTGGATATACCACAGAAACAGTAACATGCATTTCTGCAGAAGAAATTGGAAAACTAGGGCTTCCTGTTCCGGGAGCTTCCCTCCATTGTTTTCAGAAAAGGAGTACATTGGACATCTCAAATTGAATAGATCTATATTTCTATCCAATTATATCTGAAATATTCCAATTTTTGAAAATTAGTGTTTCTCTGACAAACCCTAGATCAGCCAGTTCTGAAACCAGGACGGACACCTCAAATCGGTAAGATCTAATCTTTTGCTATTTGCATTTGAGGTTCTCATTTCAAAGTAATCTATCACATCAGCTTGATGATAAGCTTGGTGAAGTTAACAACTTCCAAGAATGGAAGTATTTGATCTCTCTAAAGAAAATGAATTGGACACCTACATCAGTAGAGAGGTTCCAGTTCCAGAGGGAGATGAGGCTAAAAGCCTTACACCAGAAGAACTTGGTCAAGGCCAAGAAGATCATTGTCAATTCAATCACTGATCACATTGTACCACAAGTGTCTTCCCTAAAGACACCAAAGATGTTTGATTCCTTGACCAATCTATTTGAAGGGAAGCACATAAATTAGAATATGACTTTGAGAAAACAATTGAAGAATGTGAAGATCCAGAATGCAGAGACCATACAGTCATACTTTACAAGGGTCTCTCAAATCAAAGAACAACTTGAAGCGGTAGAAGAAGAAGTGGAGAATGTAGAAGTGGTGATAATCACCTTGAATGGCCTCCCAGGATCATGGGATTCATTCATGCAAGGAATGTGTGCCAGAAGGAAGTGTTTACTTTCAGCAGACTCTGGGAAGAAGAAGAAGCTTGAATCAGAATAAGAGAAGAGAAGATGGGAGCAACTGAAGATCAAGCTCTCACCATCCAAAGAAGATCCCTCAAGCAATGAGGAATATGAAGAACTCAACTATTGAAGAACCTATTATCCACCTTAGCATTTGGATAAGAAACGATGCTATGAAGAAGACGATGAAGCTGAAGGCTCAAGAAGGAGTCTACCCACGAAACAAATAAAGATAAGTATTCAATTGTTATTTCATGATATTGTTTTGTTATGCATTTGTTTATATTTAATTGATATATTATGCATGATAGAATGTTTGCATTAAGGACAATATACTACTAATATGCATGTGATGGGTAAGTAGCTCATGGTGCTATACAACTCTCCATTGCTGCTTATCTAGAATGAAACCTCTTTGCCGACATATTGGATTAGTGCACAATCTCAATGTTGTCCTGGTAGAGATGGAAGGCATCTAGAAAGTTTCCGTGAGATATGGAGGGATGTTGTATTGGCTAAAGTAGTTGCATGATCATATATTTATGCATAAGAATTTTCCAGTATGAATATTCCTTATGAAGT
>LPNX010478515.1:782-90463 GCA_001517045.1 Pseudotsuga menziesii | reverse complement strand
ATTGAACCATAAGCTGCCATATGTCATTGTGATAACCCATTTGACTTTCCTTGTTGACATTTAATTCTGTTGTAAGGAAGTGGTTGAAGAAAACAATCCATAGCTTTAATGGAGCATGGGCAGCCCAAAAATTCGTATGGCTGAGTATGGGCTCTGTTTTCTTGTACCACAAGTCACTCTACCTCTTAGGGATTGCTTCTTCCTCATCCCCATTCCATTGTGGAAGGACCTAGCATCATTTTCGATCCAAAAACGAGTTCCCAGTAGGGTGAAAAACCAGAAATCGCAACTGTGCAAAAACCCACGTTTTGAAGAGCCAAAAATGCCCAGATTTGGTATTGGACAGTAAAATCCAATGGGGAATCCATAGGTATGAACCTTAGGGAGAATTTGGGAGCATTATCTACCCCGAAACCCATGGGAAAACCCAGTTTTTGCAGCCCTGAAAATCAGTGACGGATTTGAGTTATTCGTTGACAGAATGGTGAGAAATCCAATTGTGGATGCTGGAACAGAGGTTGGGTTTACTTGATAAACCCAGTGAAGGATGAAATCTTAGGAAGCTAGCAGCTGGACCTTTCTATGCCCATCCTAAAGAGAACTGGAGGGAAGAGTTACCTGAGGGACTGTGTAGCAGAGAAGGGGACCTTCCTTGTGCTGGATGTGCATGACCATTTGAGTGAACCCATAGCTGTGAGTGAGCCCATCTAGTTCCTCCTTAGTGGATACACAGCCCAGCTCGGGGGTGATCTCTCAACTGAAAGAATAGAGGCTGGACAGAGATCTATGGTTGGGAGGAACGTTGCTCTCACATAGCCAGTTGTTGGACAGCTTCATCAACAGATAAGTGCTGCTGTCTATATTTCATCTCTGTATATATATATATATATATATATATATATATATATTGATGTCCATTAATGAATTATAATGAACATGTGGAATGCTGGTTTATGAATGTGTTTGCTTCCACTGTTGATTTATCATGCACCTGTGTGTGCCTGTAAGTTTTAATTCCAGCATTGTTTTCTTTTAATTATGTTCATGGGGCGGTTTGCCCAGCGATGTTTGTTGTTCGTCGCGTCCTCTTCGCCGGTTGAGGGATGGGGACGTGACATGAGGCCGACATGTTGGAGTGGGTTTCAAGTGAAAGAAAGAATATAAATAGAAAGTGAGCCTATATATTTATCACACACTCACTCACTCATTGGGGTGCATGAGTGAGAGAGGAGACATTGGGATCAGATAGAGAGAGTATTGCTGTCAGTAGATCATCTTATTGTTTTTAGGTTTTACTTTTGGTGTTGATTCTATCTCTGAGGAAGTTGCGGGGTTTTCTCTTTTATTGTTTCCTCGAGGAAAATTCTTTTTGTATCTTGTCTCTTGTGTTTTATTGCTGTGCATGTTGTTCTCTCAGTTAAAGATCCTAAGATCATAATGCTAGCTTGAATGATAAAAATCTAACAAATACCTCATTTGGAAAATTAGGGTTTCTTTGTCAAACCCTAGGTCTACCAGAAGCATCATTCTTGAAAAGCTTTCAGACAAGCATGAGATTGAAGCAATCTCACTTGTCAAAGAAGAAGCTGTCGATCCAGAAGGAGATGATCACAAAAAAAAGATAAGTACTTGAATTATCTTTCCTGTATATGCTGTGAATTATGCATGATAGAATGTTTGCATTAATGACAGTATACTACTAATATGAATGTGATGGGTAAGTAGCCCATGGTGCTATACAACTCTCCATTGCTACTTATCTAGAATGAAACCTCTTTGTTGACATATTGGATTAGTGCACAATCTCAATGATGTCATGTAGAGATGGAAGGAATCTAGAAAGTTTCCATGAGATATGAATAAAAGTTGTATTGGATAAACAATTTCATGATGCATAAGAATTTCTCGTTATGCATATGTCCTATGAAATGGTTGTAACCATGCAATTGGTGCATTTGACTTGTAGGAAAGGTCTTGTACAACCGACTACAATAAAAGGAGGATGATACTTGTTCCGAAGAACAAGTGATGACAATTCAAGATTCACTCCAATAAACATGAACCCGAAGCTCCCAAGATCAGGGACACTGTGACGGGAGAAAGAGCTTCAGAGAGCAGTAGATCCACCTCGAGAAATGAATACCATCCTGGGCATGTGAGATATTTCAAGACGAATAAAAGTATGACGGAATTTCCAAACCAAAGTAAGAGGCCTCAGACACACTCTAGTTGTGCGACACAGTTGGGTGACATCATTGATGCAAACCCTTCCACCTATGGAAGAAGCTATGATCAAAGAGTAACAGTTGATCATGGGGAATGATGTCTAGGATATGGTTCCAAGACCTAAAGGGAAGTTTGTAGTGTCTTGCATACGGATCTACAAGAACAAGTGTACAAAGAAAGGTTCATGGCTTGTCTCAGAAAGAATAGATTATGGCATGACATACTCAATTGACCAGACACACTTCTTTAGTAGAAGTATATATCGAGCAGAGAACCACCTGTATAGAATATGCTTTGTACGAGCTCAGAAGGCACCCATAGAAAAGCACATCCAGGAGCTTGAAATATCATCTAGAGTGATGAATATATGGTTGAAGATAGAAACTTATAGAAGACAACAAGCTCACATATAGGTACAAGAGGAAATTTTCAACAAAGTTCAAGTTAAAGGGATATTGGTATTTAGTAACCTGAGATGGATACATAGTAGCAGAGAATGATACCTGTCACTCTAGTACAGAATGCAAAGGGAAGATGATGTTCTGCTTCAAGGGGAGTGACTATATAAGATCTATGAGTTTGACATGGTACGACAGGATGGATAGCTTCCTTATGGACTGAGACTTTACCAAGAGTAAAGTGGGTTCCAACCTTCAAGGTTGAATGTGGAAGACTAGGATATGTCGATGACCTGAGGTAATGAACTCATGGTAGATGCAATGATGGAAGAATACCATAATGATGTTTGGGATATAGTACTTAAACCAGAAATCAAGAGTGTGGTATCTTCCAAATGGATTTGAAAGATAAAATATGTTGCTGATGGAAGTAAGGAAAGATTTGTGGCTAGAGGATTCTCTCAGAGAGAGGAAATTGATTATGAAGAGACACTGTTCCAGGAAGCAAGGTACAATTCCATCAGAACTATCATGGAACTTGCTTCCATGATGAAGTGGGATCTACACTAGATGGATGTAAATATGAACTTCCTTAAATGGTATGATTGAGGAAGAGGTTACATTGAATAGCCACAAGGATTTGAAGTCAAAAACATAGTGACTCATGTATGTAAGTTGAAAAGGACTCTGTATGGACTAAAGCAAGCTCCTAGAGCTTGGTATGGAAGATTAGATATATTCTTAACAAGCATGAAATTTAACAAGAGTAAAGTTGATCTTAACCTTTAACTTGAGGTTATGGATGATGAGCCTGACATACTATTGTTGTATGTGGATGATCTATTTTTGACTAGAAATGAGAAACAAATCACATATTGCAAGAAGAAGGTAGCTAAAGAATTCGAGATGAAAGATATTGGATTGGTGCATTATTTCCTCAGGGTAGAACTATGGAAGAGCTCAGAAGGAATATTTTTGAACCAGGGAAAGTATGCTGTGGAAATCTTAAGAAGATTTGATATGTTGGATTGTAGAGCCATGGCCACACCCTTGGATACTAACATGAAGCTGTTGTCTGATGAGACATTCGAGTTAGTGGATATGACTCAGTACAGACAAATTATTGAGTCATTGATGTATCTGACGAACACAAGATTAGATATATGCTTTGATGTGAACACCTTGAGTCAATATCTAGTTAACCCTATATGTGTTCACCTGTTAGCTGCAAAGCATGATGAGGTACCTTAAAGGTATGACAGACTTGGGACTTTACTATGGTAGAAATCATGACTACAGATTATATGGATATATAGATTCATATTGGGATGAAAGTGTCTCAGACAAGAAAATCACATTAGGTGGATGTTATTGTCTTGGGTCTGCTATGATTTCATGGTTTAGAAGGAAACAGTCCAGTGTTTCTCTCAACACGACTAAAGCAGAATACATAGCAGATTTCTATGCTAGTTGTGAATCCATATGGATTTGGAAGCTGATGTCAGGTCTATTTAAACTGGTGTCGGATACAACAGTGATTCTATGTGATAACCAGAGTTGTATAAATATGAAAGAGAACCCAGTGTTCCATGATAAATTGAAGCACATAGAAATCCGGTATTTATACATTCAAGATATGATATAGAAGGAAGCCATAAAGCTCTAGTATGTGAGTATTGAGGAACAAGTTTATGATGTGTTGACAAATCCTTTGTCTCGAATAAATTTTGAATACTTTCAAAACAATCTTGGTGTTGTGGTGATGTTGCAGTGGGATTGTATCATCCCTGGACGCTTTCCCTAAAGTGATCCGTAGACTTCTGTCTCCGAGAAAGAAGTGGGATTGTATCATTCCTGGACACTTGTCCTAAAGTGATCCGTAGAATTATGTCTCCAAGAAAGAAGTAGGATTGTATCATCTATGGACACTTTCCCTAAAGTGATCTGTAGACTTTTGTCTCTGAGAAAGAATAAAGATTATATCATCCCTGGACACTTGTCCTAAAGTGACCCGTAGACTTATGTCTCCAAGAAAGAAGTAGGATTGCATCATCCTTGGATGTAAGTCCTAAAGTGATAGGGAGTGATTATATTGTAATAATATCTAGTGACTTCGGTCCTCAAGAATGTGGGAGGATTGCATCATCCTTGGACGTAAGTCCTAAAGTGATAGGGAGCGATTATCCCATAATAGTATCTGGCAACTTCAGTCCTCGAGAATGTGGTAGGATTGCATCATCCTTGGACATAAGTCCTAAAGTGATAGGGAGTGATTATCTTGTAATAGTATCTGGTGAATTCACTCCTCAAGAATGTGGTAGGATTGCATCATCCTTGGACGTAAGTCCTAATGTGATAGGGAGCGATTATCCCGTAATAGTATCTGATGACTTCAGTCCTCAAGAATGTGGTAGGATTGCATCATCCTTGGACATAAATCCTAAAGTGATAGGGAGTGATTATCCCGTAATAGTATCCAGTGACTTCGGTCTTCGAGAATGTGGTAGGATTGTATCATCCCTGGAATTAAGTCCTAAAGTGATCCGTAGACTTTTGTCTTCATATTGTGGATTGCAAATTGTTGCTGCTGATGATGATGTTGTTGATCGAAAGATCAAAGTCTTGATGATGATGTTGCTAATCGAAAGATCAAAGTATTGCTGATGATGTTCAAATTATTGATGATGATGATGATGATCGAAAGATCAAAGTATTGCTGATGACGACGATGATGATCGAAAGATCAACGTATTGTTGTTGCTGCTGATGATGTTTCTCAAAGTATTGCTAATGATGATAATGATGATCTAAAGGTCAAAGTATTGTTGATGATGATGTTTCTGATTCAAAATACTAAATTGCTGATGTTGTTGATTGAAAATATCAAAGTGCTGTTGCAAAGGATCGAGAAGATCAAAGTGTTAACCCAAAAAATCCCCTGATTAGCTCAACATGACCTACGCCACCCAAATACATCCATCTTACCCTCTCCATTGACCCCCACACCTTTGCAAAGGCTCAAAAAACATAAAAAGGGCTTAAAAATCCCTAGAAAGAGCCAAAATAGCTCTCAAAGGGGCTAAAACCTCCAAAAGGAGTTTAAAATCCCTAAAAGAGCTAAAGAATGGCCGAAAGGGTCTAAATCCTTGACCAAGGGCTTAAAACCCTAAAAAAATTAGAAAAGGCTATAAATACAAGGGTGGGGGTCACTTTAAAACCATTCCTCATTTTTCCTATTGTTACTCTACTCGTGTGAGTGTTTTGAGACCCACGTCTCTCAAACCATTCACCCTTCTCCTCCATTTTCTCCATTTCTCCATTAGCCAAAACCCCATTCCATTGAGAGGTAGCATATTAAGCTAGGGCATGGTGGCCCATATTCCAGCAAGAGAATAGGTATAATGATGTCAATACTTTCTTATTGTTTAATCTAGTTGCTTATATCTTGTTTTTTGCTAACTTTTTAATTGTAGGGTTTTTTCTTGTTCATTTCATTAACAGTTTGTTGCAGGGTTTTGTATGGTTCACTAAATCTTTCATGTAGGCTTTTCATTCATTAAAGAAACCCTATCCTTCCATCCTATAGATGGAAGGTATCTGTTTCTGCATGTGGCCAGGGTTTAACTCGAGCTATAGATTGGCGACCATACCGGGTCAATCCCACAGGATCCCTGGGATTTTTTTATTATATCTTTTTCTTACTTAGTTTGATAGATCTTTACTTATTTAGGTTGATAGATATTTTTTATTTCACTTTTTATTATTGTTTCGGCCATAGTACCAATTACTGTTGGCCGTTCTCTGATTTGCAAATCATTCAACTATGAAAAAATGATCGAATCGAATTTTTGAAAATTCACTTCTGTTCGGTCTCATTTTCTGCCCAAAATATGCCATCAATTAGGGGTAAAAGGGCTTGTTTCCGAAGTGGGGTTTCAACCGTTTGAGGTAATTCCTCATGATTTGATCACAATCTTCCCCACAAAAATAGGTCCTCTACAGGTGCGTGACCCTTTTTTTTTACTTTGGATGAGCATTTTAACTTTTTGGGATTGCTTATTTGCTACTATTTGGACTGTCAGTGTGGCCCAACCGTCGCTGTCCAGTAGCCTATTTCTTTTTGCAAATAATTCTTGTAAATTGTAGGTTGATTTGGTTAGCTGTTAATGCATATGAATCTGTTTTAAGGATAAGCTAAAATACCGTAGTTTAATTTTCAGTTTTTTCACTTAAAGAATTGGAAATTAACCTTTTGCTGAAGCCCTTCCTCCTCTACCCAGTCATCACCCTCCGGGGTATTCTGGGATAAGATGAAGGGTCAAGCTTCTATAGTAATAGGAACTTATACTTGCTATTGCTTGAGACCACTAAAACAAGGTGACTTGGAAGGTAGAGGGGTGGTAGGCCCGCAGGGGGCCTCACAACGTTTGCGTCCTCCCCGTTGACCGACCTTGCACTCGGAGAATGACCCGAGGATCTATGGGTGGGATTAGTCCCACTGTGTTGAAAACCCAACACTCTTTCCTGGTAGAAGAGGAATGTAGGCATAAGGTAGTCACCTAGCAGGTCTGCAATAGTTCAGGCTTCATTATTTGCATGTTTCAAGTT
Organism: Pseudotsuga menziesii; assembly: GCA_001517045.1. Taxonomy (NCBI): domain Eukaryota; kingdom Viridiplantae; phylum Streptophyta; class Pinopsida; order Pinales; family Pinaceae; genus Pseudotsuga; species Pseudotsuga menziesii. Next base: position 83,231 of record LPNX010478515.1, on the reverse strand, counting down.
TTCTGTTTCAAAAAATTCACTCGTTTTGTAACAGGTTCCCATTCTGTAATCTCCATAACAAATCAGAAACATCTGCGAAGTATTTATGAACCATAATTTTAGTCACCAATCTAATAAGATAAAATAATTTAAAAATGCACAATCTTTCATACACTAAACTTGCATTTAACAACCACACCAAGTAAGCTAACCAAACTCAGTTCATGACACTGAGCCAACCATTAAAATCTATCAATTTAGATTAATTTAAAACCTTGCAGTATTTGAGGACATAAGTCCCTGACTTCCTTAACTATGGGAAGTACTTGGGATCAGCCCTGAAACTCATTGTGAGGAGTACCACGGGAAACCAAAAGTAGTTGGCTGCTAAGAGGAATTTCCAAGTGAAACGGGCAACGACCCCTACCAATTGACTAGATCTCTTGTGAGGAAAAATCCAATCATTGTCTCCCAGCAGTCTTGGTGGCCGAGTGACCACCTGAAATCCAATAGGAAGCCACTGAAACTGGGGTACAAAAAATCACTACCATATTACACCATTCGATCTACCAACTAGACACAATTGATCCCCCACACTCTTCTTCACACCTAAGAGGCAATTCATCATAGTTCGAGTCCTTGAGCCAACACCGTCGAGACCATTCTTGACGACCCTCTACACCGTCAGAAGGTCACATAGCCTCTGACTTAGACTCAGACTCATATTAATCTGAGCCCAACTTACATATCGCACCATCTATCCCCATGGCTGGTGCAAAACTGGATCCATTTTCCAGAATGATCATTGGCAATGGAGCCATGTCCATACCTCAAGTCAATACTAATACCCTTGCAGGTGGTCCTAGTACTGCGATGCAGATTGTCCTAAATCATCTGCCTCCACCAGTACTTACCAATCAAAATGCCCCAACTATCATAGTTGGGGGAAGTGGCCCATCCACTCACACTGTCCCACCTGTCATACCTGGGGGCAGTGGCCCTTTCGCTCACACCGTCCCACTTGCCATACCTGGGGGTAGTGGCCCATCCACAACCATGCCACAAGTACCCCCATTCATGCAAGGAAATTATATTCTCGTGGACCCCACTACCATTGCAGGTCCTTCCCATATCAACCTTGGTATTGGAAGGTGTTTTGGTAAGTGAGTTTCAAAGCGTCGCGGCAGTTGCGCAAGCTCACATGACACCGCGCAAGGTCAAATCAGCACGATGGGCAGAAATATAACCATTTTTGAATATTTAATATATTATTTGACCAAGTTTTGTCACCATAGGTCATTAGCGGTTAGAAGGTAGTTAGAAGTGGACCTTAAATGTAAAGGCACAAGCCTATATATAGAGCTAGTTTTTCAATAGTAGTAAGACATGATTGACATCAAGATCACCTGGATTATGATCATGAAAATGAATGAGATCTCAAGCTATCAAAGGTTAGAGATAATCGCATGAGGTCTGGTGTGATCGGTCTATGGTTTTGGAGAGTCTTCTATTGTAGATGTGATTTTTCTAGATTTTTGTGATGCATTTTGTCTCCTGCTATGGAGAAGAATTGTTTGTTTTGGATCTATAGCATAGAATTAATATGATATGACAGTGGTTGCATGAATATTGTCTCCTGTTTTCCTGGTTCCTCTGTTGTGATATCAATGAGATGTGTGTTGGATCTATTATGATTTATGATGCCATGATCTATTCTAATTCTATCGCATTTCTGTTATGATTTACCGATCTCGCTGCAATCTCTTCCTATTCTATCACATTTCTGAGAAATGATGGTTGAAGTTCTTTTATACTGCTACAACGAATGAATGATGCGACTTGTTAGATCTATAGTGATGCAAATAAATTATGATCAATGTCTTAATTCTGTAATCTGATGTTTATGTTGCTATACCCATTGGATTCCATATATTCCATTTTTATTGCCAGAAACTTGGTTCTGACAGCTCTCCCTTGAACATCTCGGGTGAGACTTCGTCTGCTCTGCGGATGTTGCGGGGCAGGGTAAAACCTATTTGGGATGGTGCTCAGGGAGATTGTACTGGTTGGGCATTGACAGAGTGAGAATCCCTATCGACGAGGCTTTGTTGGTGTGTTTTCACCAACATATGGTTCCATTGCTGGGACCAATTTGCGATTGAAAGAAGGATATGTTTTGGCATCCGACTCATCCAAATATTGAGGGGTGGTTTGGTCTAAAACTGCGATACTTTGTTGAAGCCGAAAATCAGAATCCAAAGCTATCAATGAGCAATTGGTTGGATAGATATATTCACGATGGTCCTCACAAATGGTTCTTCTGTGAGTGGCTGACGAAGTTCACTTCTAAGAAGAAAAAATTCCAAGGAGGAGAGATGACATCTTGGACTCCGAAGCTGATCGAGGAATTACAAGAAATAGACAATAAGGCATCGTGAGCTATTGAGGTGTGGTTGGATAGTATCTTGGAGGGCTACATTACCGACTGAACCGCGAATCATATTTTTGTTGTGTCTACAGCTAGCTATTAAAAAAATTGTCTACGAAAAAGGTATTATGAAAATGGACCAAGAGTAGTGGAACTTTGGTGTGCAGAGGATGTAGGCACTGTGATGAAAGGGGAGAGATGCATGGAAAGGTAAGGGGTAGATGGGCATGAGTTCTGGTGAAAGTGTGAAGGTTTCCAAGGAAACAAGTGGTTGTACAAGGGGAGGCGTAAGGTTTCAAGAGAAGAGGCATAGGATGGGAGAAGGTTCTGCTGCGATTGAAGTACGATGCTGCGAGGAACAACCACACAGGACAAAGCGACCTTTCAGTGACGATGAGGACAACCACATAGGACAAAGCGACCTTTCAGTGACGATGAAGACAATCAGGCCCAGGATATGCTCAGAAGGACGACATGATTGAACCCAAGCAGTAACGTGTCCACACCTCCGTGCACTACTCCACCACTAGGAAGAAACATGCATTCTACGTCGACTTTCCCGACGTGTCAACAACAGTCTAGCAGTAGAGTACTGGTTGGAGGAAGAAGGCCCAGAATGGTAGGAAACGAAATGAATCTAGCAAGGTTTCATGGAAATGACATGAATGAACTAGAGCAATACTGGTTCTTTTGCAAGGCGATTTGGACCGCTCTACAGACTATGGATGATGATGTCAAGAAAATCTAGCTGGAAACCACCTTTAGGGGTTGTGCGCTGGAGTGGTACATGAGATTCATGTTGTTTCCTTAGGGAGGTACAATGAAAACATTGGATGAGATCTGTGAGGGGTTATTTGAAGAATTCAAGAAGGGGAAGTCTGAGGCTCAGTACATTAGCGAGTTGAAAGTAATCAAGCAGTTCCATAATGAAGCAATTTGGGACTTTTATCAACGGTTTAAGGTGTTGATGGATCGAGTCAGCTTCAAGATAAGCGACATTCAACACAAGGAGTGGTTCATCACTGTGCTTGTCCCATATATCAGACAACCGCTAATGCAGCAAAACATTGCGACACAGAGCGAGGCTCTGGAACTCATGATGAATTTAGAATCATCGCTAGCAGGAGAAACCATGCTCGGGATGAAACAGTTTCAAGCACAATTGGCCAATAGAACACTCCAACTACAAGATATCAAGAAGGGTAAGGAAGATCATAACAACCTTTGGTGCACTCGGTGTCATGCAGATGAACACACCAAGGATACATGTCCAACATTTTGGAATTATTTGCTTTCAGGTGCCCCGAACCCATTGAGTTGTGCTAGTATACCATGGTGCTGCATATGTCAGGTCTATGGACATTGACATGAGAACTACAAATACATGCAAAATATGCTTACCAAGGTAGATAATTTTTACTGTACCTTTTGTCGGTTAGTAGGACATGATGACAAAAAAATGTTGAGCTTATGACTTGCTCTAGGAAAGGACATATGATTCATACTTTGTGAAAGGTGAGGACCCCCAGGAAATGCAAGAGCAACCACAGATGGCATAACTAGCAGTGGAGGTACAGTATACCTCGCCGCCCCGGATGCAGTTTATCCCAGTGTAACCGTAACAACAGTTTATAGCACAACCACAGTTTGCACCTCATCCAAAACTTGTAGCACAACCGCAGTATGCACCACAACCACAGTATAATTAGGCCCCACTCATTCAATCTTAGCCACAATATGTTCAAGCTATGCACTATTCCCATTAACAACCAAACCCACCACAAAAGAAGATGGACCAACCTCAGTTTCAGCAAGGAGAAGTCCGAGGAGGATTCCGCAGAGGATTGAGAGGACGAGGAGGAGGCTTCAATCGAGGAGGAGGACGAGGTCGAGCATCAATACAATGTTATACTTGTGGAGTATTCGGGTACTATCAAAGGGAGTGCCCTCATGCACAATGTACATACTATGTGACCATCGAGCATAATGTTGAAAATTGTTCTCAGCTGATTGCAAAATGGCAGGTTGGAAACATTCCTCAGTTGCAGAATGCGTAGACTCAGAGCCATGCAACATTCCAAGTATAGAACCAACCGATAATGCAGAATAAGATCCCACCGCAGGATTAGATTCAAAACCCACCACAGAATTAAAATCAGCCCTTGAATCAGAACCCACCATTGAACTTGAATCAAGGATCAACGGTTGCAACAATTCAAGTCAAACCGCGAATGAAGGATGTCGACGTTGGGGTTTTCACTCATGCTGGTGCGATGATTGGAGAAGAAAGACCGCAGTAGCAAGTTCTGTTCGCTGGAAAGAAAAATTTAGCATTTGATATTGCAACAGAGAAAGACACCTTCTTCGAGACCAACCATGAAATCGGGAGAAATATGGGTAAGTTACTGATTATGGACATGCCATTTTCTTTTGATCCATCTGTAGAGGCAGGACCATCATGACAGCATGGTACCTTGCAGCAGTTCTTTGAGAGTTGTCTGTAGCTGGAGAAAGACCCCGAAGCCCTTGTCGAGCTTGAGACGTTATTGTACCACCAGGATAAGGCCTTGAAGGATTCTGGAGTGAACTCTTTGCAAAAGAGGAAGACAGGCAAGGAGATGAGGATGAATATCCAGATAAGAGATTATGAAGTTGACTCAGTTATTCTGGATCTTGGATCAGATGTAAACATTCTAACCAAGAAAACCTCGCAGTCGATGGGGAAGTCGACCTTGGGATGGTTGTCGATGTAGTTACGACTAGCAAATCAGGAAAAAGTTCAGCCCATTGGTCGATATTGAAGGTATGAAAACGCATGCTAATTTTGATGTGATAGAAGTAGTTGAAGATGGAGGTTCTTATCCCTCATTGCTAGGGATTGGGTGGTCTAATGATAGCATGGAGGTCATGAATTTCAAGAAATGGGTCATGATGTTTGAGAACTAGGATGTTAGGGTCATCGCTCCCATGGACCTTCAGGAAGGACGTCGATATATTGAACCGGTGAAGGATAAAGTCGGTAGAAGTTGGGATCAGGCTTATAATATCTCTGAAGACTATATCCATCCTACCGTCAATGGAAAACTTGGATGGCATAGTTCTAGTTCTGCGTCCTCTAATTCTGATGATGCTCTAGAAAATTGGTAGAATAGGTAGCATGAAGTGTGATTTAGGAAATGTGGGTTGATTACACAGACTCTTCGTTGTGTCGTGACTAAAATGGTTGAGTTGCCAATTTATGAAGGGCCACCAATGTTATCAGAATTCCTTTGATGATTTGAAGCAAAATTGTTTGAGCCCCAAAGGGTATTGGCCCTAGATGTAGCACTGAAGGCTACCCCAACCCGATGGTGGGCGACGCACAAGACGATGATCCATGACTGGGAATGGTGTCGGAGATTGATGATGGTGCACTTTGGAGATTCATAGGTCTATCATGCTGGGAGATACGATGGGAAGAATGACCCCACCAATCATTTGATAGAATGTCAGGTCTTATGGGAATCGTGACCCAAAGATGAGTGGGTCCATGATTTTGTTCACACTCTGGACGAGATGCTGAGATCCTGGTATATAGCGGCAGAATTGCGCAGAACTATCACCACTTGGGAGGAGTTGTCTGTTTGCTTTACACAAACGTTTAATTTCTGGGATGCAAACCCAGAAGTTCATAATGCATTGCAATTCATCCATGAGGTAGTGTTGAAAGTTGTCCCTGTCATATACCCAATTTATCCACATGCACACTGCTTAATACAATCCATGATGATATGCTACAACCTGTCTGAGGAACATGAGGATGATGACGAGTTGCAGAATGTTAATATTCTGAAATTAGAAGGAAGTCTTGACGTCGTAACACCCAACATAACGACAGATTCAATGAGTCAACCATTGAAGATCAGGAAATTCAACATTGGGTCGAAAGAGAACCCAAAATTTTCCAACGTTAGGGACTATTGGGATGAAGAGACAATGGCCAAAATCACGGACCTACTGCATGAATTCTAGGATCTTTTCTGACACTGCTTTTCCAAAATGAAGGGGATATTAGGGGACCTAGGGGAGATGAAAATCCCGTTGAAACCATATGCGACAGAGGCCATATCGACTGAACCCACGATACCAGGACTGTGTGAAGGATGAGATAGACTGGATGCTGGATGCTTGGATCATCGAGTCGGTAGAAGAATCAAAGTGGATAAGCCCTATGGTGGTCCAGGATAAAAAGACTAGCAAAATCTGCATTTGCGTTGACCTAAAAAATTTGAATGATGCATGCATGCACGATCCGTTCCCGACTCCTTTTACATACGAGGTCCTTGAAGGAGTAGGCATTTAGGAGATGTATTCCTTCACGGATGGTTTTTCAGGGTACCACCATAAGTCATGTTTGTCACTGAATGGGGCTTTTTTCAATATACAGTCATGCCTTTTGGGCTAAAGAATGCACCAGCAATATTTTCTTGGGTAGTTGTCACTGTGTTTAAAGACTTTATTCAAAAGTTCCTGCAAGTATATATGGATGATTGGACCGTGTGTGGGATAATTAGGGTCCATCTTGATAAATTGCGATTGATGCTCGAAAGGTGTCAATAGCATCAGATTACATTAAATTCTAAAAAAGTGCATTTTCTGTGTGCCGTTTTGGAATGCTACTTGGCCACATAGTGTGTAAGGACGGTTTGTTGGTTGATCCAGTGAAGATCGCACTAATTCTTAGTTTTCCGCCACCGACGAATGTGAATATGGTTCGGGTAACGCTGGGGAATATGTGCTACTATCACAAGTTTATCAAAGGATACGCTGCGATTACTACCCCTATAGAGAACCTATTAAAAAAGGATGCTGCATATGAGTGGACTTAGGAATGTCAAGGAAGTTTCGACACATTGAAGGCCAAGATGGCCTCCGCTCCCATACTGGTTTTTACTAATTGGAATAAGGAGTTCCATGTGCACGTTGATGCCTCATTTGTTGTGCTAGGGGTTGTGCTTGCGCAACCAGGTGAGGGCGACCTGGATCACCCAATTGCATATTCCAGTAGAAAGTTGTCATTTGCTGAACAAAATTACAAAATGACTGAAAAAGAAGCCTTTGGAGATGGTTTATGCCTTGCAAAAGTTCATGCACTATTTGTTGGGTGGACATTTCAAGATGTTCATCGATCATTCTGCTTTGCAATACTTGGTCAATAAGCCTATGTTGGGGGGAGGAATCTATCGGTGACTGCTTCTGTTCCAGGAATTTGACTTTGAAATAGTTGTGAAACTAGGACGGTTGAACACTATCCCTGATCACCTATCTCGCATTGAGACCAGTGAAGAACCGACCAATATTGATGACGGATTTCCAGATGTGCAACTATTCCATGTCGACATCGCAGATGATCACTGTGCCTCAATCATTCAGTTCTTGGCCATTGGTGTCACCCTAGAGGACATGTCGACTAGCCAAAAGAAGTAGCTGGTAGTAAAGGCTTCTGATTTCCAGCTAATTGTTGGGCAGTTATATAATCTTGGACCAGATAAAATCTTGCGACGGTGTATCCTATCACATGATCAGGGACCTATTCTAGAAGAAGCACATGCAAGACTCATGGGAGGTCACTATGGAGGAAGGATACTACATGAAAGGTGTTGTGCATTGGGCTATGGTGGCCTACATTGCATAATGTTTCCGCAGACTATGCGAAGAGTTGTGACGTCTTCTAGCGTGTCGGTAAACCATCGCGGCGGGATCAGATGCCCCTGGTGCTACAGGTGACTCTCCAACCTTTCGATAAATGGGCCATGGATTTTGTGGGTCCTATTAATCCACTGGGAAGAGGACTGGGGTGCGATACATCCTTACTGCAACTGACTATCTGACCAAGTGGGTAGAAGCTGCACCAATTGTGGATTGTACCGCTGCGACAACAAAGAGGTTCATCTTTGAAAACATTGTGACACGGTTTGGGTGTCCCCAGATATTGATGAGTGACCAGGACATTCACTTTATCAACCATACTATGAGAGTGCTAACTGAGCAGTTGCAGGTGCAACATAAGAGGAGAAAACCATACCATGCGCAGGAGAATGGGACTGTCGAAGCGTTCAACAAAATTTTGGAAACAATGCTGACAAAGGTATGTAATGCTAATAGCGATGACTAGGAATTGAAAATTCCAACAGTGCTATGGGCCTATTGCACCACTTTCAAATGACTAACAAGACAAACACCATTTAAGCTGGTATATGGGAAAGAGGTAGTCATGCCCATGGAATAGATTGTTCCTAGTTTGCGCATTTTGCAGTTGGTCCGGCTTGAAGAAGACTTTTTTATTGTAGGCTTCCACCAACAGGTTGTGAAGGGTCGACAGAAGGTGTGGCATGATCGCCACATTAAGACAAAATAGTTTGCGGAAGGAGATTTGGTGCTATTATATGACAACAAGTTCATGAAGCATCCAGATAAGTTACAGATGCACTGGTTAGGACCGTATCTTGTTCATTCCATTACTTCTGTAGGTGCAGTTTAGTTACAACAATTAGATGGTGTGATATTGTCGACGCTCATCAATGGGAGTTTCTTAAATCCCTCTAGGACAGGGGGTAGAGCTGCGCACTGCTTGAGGCGCTGTAAAAAAAAAATCAGCTAGCAGCAAGGTGAGCCTAGGGGACGAGGCTACGCAAGGATAGGAGTTATTAGCGATGGACACGAGATCACCTACGACAGTTGCAGAGCTATGGGTTGGTCAAATTAGTAATAAATGCAAGTAGTTAAAATAGTTAGTTGTCCGCGCTTGTTGAAACGACATGCATTAATGGCCGATCCGACTGTTAGAAGAGTAGGATTGCCGGGGATTTGGCATTATTACTGCTGTATTTAGTCATGATCGAGATCGTAGATTTGGAAATGATGAGTTTTAATTGGGAGGTGCCTATAAAAAGCATGTGAGACATGGGCGAAAGGAATTGTTCAGTTTAGCGAGCAGAGTGTTGAGTAGAGTGCGAGGTGTGTTGTGAGCTTTTGGTGAGTTGTAGAGTAGAAGGGTCGAGTTGTCGGGTGCATTGTAAGGTTTGGGACGTGAGGTATGGTGAGAGAACTCAACGCAATTGATATTTCCAGTGAACAAGACTCCCCTATTTGGCTCACATCCATTGAAGAAGAAGTCATGAGCATGTCGGTTGGCTCGTTGTCTATGCCCAAGAGAAAGCGGTAGGCTCAGAAGCCCAGTTCCATGCCACTGTAGAAGAGGCCATTAGAGGAAATTTGAGTTCTAAAATGGGCTCCTAAAGAAAATGATAAAATAATAGTTAAAATAATAAAATAATAGTTATTAATTTTGGAGGAAGAATGAAAAAAACAAATTTTTTTGTTCATATTTTCGCCATATCTCCCTGTGTTTTTACTCAAATTATGGGTGAGAGAGCTCATTGGATGTGGAATTTAATTATGCATACAACGAGTACCCACACTGCATACTTTTTACAGACCTCGCTACCCCAAAAATAAGAAATACTTGAAAAAATGTGATGATGACATAGGTATTTCTTATTTTTGGGGTAGCGGGGTCCATAAAAAATATACAGTGTGGGTACTCGTTTGATGCGCAATTAAATTCCACATCCAATGAGCTCTCCTACCTGAAATTTGAGTAAAAACACAGGAAGATATGTTGAAAATACGAACAAAAAAAGTAGTTTTCTTTTATGAAAAATATGTCAATTCAACCATTATGGTTGACTCATTTTATTTAAATTCTATTGTTTCTTGAAATCCAACTCACAAAATTCACTATTGGCGCATTTTCTTATAAGGCCCATTTTAGACCCCAAATTTCCTCTAATGACACTCGCACTTCGGCTAGAGTGTAAGGAGAAGGGATTGCAAAAATTGGGCCATAGAGATCAGGAGCTATAGAGTCTGTGGCACCTAAGGGCATCTCTATTCATGATATCTTGGGATATGTCGCTCCTATGTGTTTGGGAGCAAAGCCGAGGCAGCCTACGAAGAATCAGAAGTATCTGCCCAAATTGTCACCGCTGTCGGAAGGGATGAATTGCTCAGTCGATATCATCTGTGCCCTTATCAGATTGAAGTTTGAGGACCATGATTTGCTATTACTTAAAGATGTCCAAGATGATCCCTATCAGTCAGTTCCGACGGTTCCTGGTGCCCCAATTCAGTGGATTCCTTAGCCATGGGTGAGAGGGTTGGACAACTCTGGATTGTTTGGGCTCATCAATATGCCTCATTTTGGGCGACTGAATGAAGCCCATGCATGTGTTAAACAAATCTTGGCCTATTTTCATGGTGGGACGCTCTGGTTGAATACACCCATTTCTATCATAGTAGACTTAATTGCGAGTATTACGGGCTTGCCAAAGGTCGAGGAAGATCTGGCGTAGTATATCCACGAGAGGGATACCGACAAGAAGCTTTCTAAGCAGCTGAAGGAACACTTTGGACTATAGAGGGATGGTCACGCCTACCGTATTGATAGTATTAACTCACAAGCGGTGCATATCGAGGCATGAATTTTGGCGAGCAAGGTTTTTCGGGGGAATCGACTGGTCCAGTGCAACTCGGGCATGGTTGCATGTGCCAAAAAATGTGCAGAAGGCGTATAAATGAATTGGTCCTTTTTCTTGGTTAACCAGTTGCTTGAAGATGCTCTTGCTGCTCAGGCTGGGTGGCTATTTTTATACAGTTGGCTATTAATTCTCATTGCACTTGTCACCTAGATGGAACCTAAATATTACCAACCAATGGCAGTTGATGCGACGAAGGTGTGCCGTGGTGCACGATATCAAAATTTGTGGTGGGTTGAGTCACCCAGTCGCCAAGTGGACTGTGCAATTCACTTTTGGGTCTATTGGGAAGCACTACAAGATGCCACTGTTGGAGTTCCCTGATTATCTAATTATGTAGTGGCCAAGTATCAATGACTCATTCAGTTCGCTATCGGGACACATTCCATTTATATTTAGGCACGGCGGGACCCCGAAAAGTAGTGGCTACCTATGGTTTACAAAGTCATAGATGAAGAATTGGATGCTATTGTTCAAGAGTGGCTGGCTGAATGGCGCAACCTTGTGAGTCAGGAGGAAATTTCTAAGGAGCCGCCACCTGATGCCTTGAAAGAGCCTACGTAAAAGGATATGAGTGTTCACGAATCTGACAACGAGTCGTCGACGGACCCTGAGGCCGAAGCATAATGCATGTAGGAGGAGACTTGCACAAAATGGTGCTAATAATATGATGCAGGTAGCGGTATCCGATCGAGGATGAAGGACCAACTACAACGTCTCATCAAAGCGGTCATTGACTCCTCTGAGGCTGCGACACAAGCGATCCACGAGTCCAACCACGAAGAGTTTGGTGTGGTAATAGATAGGTTGAATTCCATTTTTGATATTTTTTCCAGGAAGAAATCCGTGAGACATGTGATGCAGGAAGTCTCGTCGATCAACACTAAGCCCTGGGTGAGGGACGTTCAAGTTCCCCTGACTGCGATCGACGAGGGGAGTGAAGAAGTACACCAGTTACTGTGGCTGATCTAAAGTGTTTCTTTGGATCTGAACAAGTTACTAGCTCAAGCGTTGGTGGAGCTATAGCATGTTTCCACCTAGGACTTGGCGGATAGATAGAAGGAGCTGACTGATGGATACGTGCAGTCACATAGTGCAGCCAAGAAGCTCCAGAAGGAAGCGGAGGAGCTGTATTAGGTCACGGTGCAGTTAGCAGAAGAGAAGGTATGAGAAATATATGCATTGAAGGTGTCCCAGGCTGAGCTGCACTGCAAGGATGTAAAGGAAATTATGGAGCTGAAGAAGGCGCAAAACCGCCTCATCATTGAGAAGGCGCAGTTGTGCGCAAGTGTTAGCGAGGTCGAGCAAGTAATTGATGAGGATTGTCAATATATTTTTGAGAGAAAGACCGAGCTTACCATAGTCTCTAAGGCCAAGAGACTTGGGGAAACCAATGTCAAGCTCCATGAGACCAACCTATTGCTCAATTCCCTAGTCCATCCAGAGACATCGCTGAAGCAGGTTGCTAAACATAAGACTTCCATTGAAGAGATAGCGGCTCAATTTGAAAACTTGGAGCAAGAGGCTAAAACAATCATGGAGGCGATAATGTAGTTTTGGAAAAGTGTTGTCCAAGATGAGCAGCTCGACCAATCGACCACGTAGGCGCAAGAGGCTGAAGAACAACCGACGACACTGAAGACAATGCTGCGAGCCCTACCACTCATGGTACAGATCATGCGGTCTGAGGAATTAAAGGAATTACAACAAAGAGTTGTCCATGCCCAATAATGCCAACAAAAGTGCCATGACCAGTTGGATGAGTTCCAAGAAGTTGGTGGGTAGCTGGCCGTCAAAGTAGTCGCAACATTGCCAGTGGTGCAATAAAATCAGCAGATGGTCAACGACAAGGTCAAGAAATCCCACCCTATGCAGCATGATTTGAGTAATTGTTAAAGTGCTTCTGACAAATTCCAGCTCCAGGTTCGTGACATCGCACAGCAGTTTGAAGATTTCAAGGCCCAGACATCAGCATATACCCTGTCAACCTGACATGGCTCGAGGACAATCCACAAGACTGTGTTGGGGGTTTGTTGGCAGGGTTTTTGGGAAGTGAGTTGCGCAGCGTCGCGGCAGCTACGCAAGCTGATCATGTGGCACTGTGCAAGTCCAGATCAACGTGATGGGTGGAAATATAACCGTTTTTGAATAATTAATATATTATTTGACCAAGTTTTGTCTCCATAGGTCATTAGCGGTTAGAAGGTAGTTCGAAGTGGACCTTCAATGTTAAGGCACAAGCCTATATATAGAGCTAGTTTTTCAATAGTAATAAGACATTATTGACATCAAGATCACCTCGACTATGATCATTAACATGAATGAGATCTCGAGCTATCAGAGGTTAGAGATAATCGCATGAGGTCTGGTGCGATCGGTCTATGGTTTTGGAGAGTCTTCTGTTGTAGCTATGATTTGTCTAGATTTTTGTGATGTATTTTGTCTCCTGCTATGGAGAATAATTGTCTTTTTTGGATCTATCGTGCATAATTAATATGATATGACATTTTTTGCATGAATATTTTCTCTTGTTTTCCTGGTTCCTCTATTGTGATATCAATGAGATGTGTGTTGGATCTGTTATGATTTATGATGCCGTGATCTATTCCAATTCTATCATATTTCTGTTATGATTTACTGATGTCGCTATGATCTCTTCCTATTCTATCACATTTCTGATAAATGATGGTTGAATTTGTTTTATACTGCTGTGCTGATACTGCTGCGACGAATGAATGATGCGACTTGTTAGATCTGTAGTGATGAAAATAAATTATGATCAATGTCTTAATTCTTTAATCTGATGTTTATGCTGCTATACCTGTCGGATGCCATATCTTGTTAGAATAATCAACCCATATCTTGTTTATGCTGCTAGACATTAATTTTAATTATTTTTGTCTTATTACCTAGTTTCCTAGATTCCATTCTATGCTAGTTGCCTTCTACAAGTCCTAGAAGTCAACACATGCTAAAACTGAGTCATGGAGTGCTTGGGAAACATCCTGGAAACCAAATTTAGCATGTCTTCTTTATTCCGGATCCTCCAAAGTGCATATTTTCTTTTTCTGAAAAGCTGCCTTGTTTTATTCTGATTTAAGGCAAAAGGAAAAGCTAGACTAGGTGTAGTTGACTTGTTTTTTTCCCACATCATCCTCCATTTTCTCTTGAAAAAAGCATGCATGAGTTGTCTTTCCATCCCTATTTAGCTTGCCACTTGACTTAGCGAAATCATGAGCATCTTCATATATTTGGAAACTGCTTTATGCACTTGTGGGGGATTTGACTAGATTTAGTAAGCCTACTTTTTGACTATTTCGAATGGCATATTTATGCATTCGATTATCTCATGTAATTATATATTGCAGAATCCTATTATTTCACAAGGTTGGCTATTGTACACTTATTGAATACAGATCAGTGTTATGCTCCAATTTCAGTCTCCTTTGGTGTGAATTTTCCATGTTTGATTAGCAATTTTGTGAGTTTAATGGTTCTATCTCTTGGGTTCAATTTCCACACAGTATCAGATCCTTTGTAGATCAATTTCTCTCCTTCCTTCTTGCTATTTCAGGTTCAACATCTTGATTGGGAGTGCATTCTGCTGACCAGAGGGCACAGTTTCTAAGCTATGGACCAATCTCAGAACATCATCTTGAATCCATTCAATTTCTTTGAGTGGAAAGATGAGATGGAGATATTGTTGAGAGTGAAAGGTCTCCATAGGGTAATTATGGCAACAGAGGGAGATCCCAATGCAGCTACAGAGAAAATTAAATGGCACAATAGGAGGGATGAGGCCTATGGTCTTTTGTGTCTGAGCATTTCAAGAGACCTCCTCTTCATCTTGATGGATTGACATCACCTAATGAAGTGTGGGAGAATCTAGAAGAGATTTTTGTAAAGACAGATGAGATGAGAGGACATCAAATCGAGAATAAGCTGATCTCCTTGAGTCCCATTAGCTTCGAATCATTTCAACTCTACTTTTCCAAGTTTAAGGCCCTTGTTTTGCAGTTGAAACAGTGTCGGATCGAAAAGAAGGAAGAGAAACTAGTTTTGGCCATACTTTCTAAGCTTGGTCTTGACTATTCAGTTTTTGTTTCGACCTTCCATGCCACCAAGTTGATAACTCAATCCTGGAAGATGTGTAAGCTTGTAGAGTTCATGGAATCCCTCAAATAGGAGAAAGATAAGTTGGTGATGATGGGAAACATCAAACCTTCCAAAGACCAAGATTTGGTTGCTAGAGATTCAAAGGTGGATTCAAAAAGAAAGAAAAAATATAAAAATCCACCTGAGCAAAAGAGAGACAAGAACAAGTCTCAAGAGGATCCCCAAGGTTCCAAGAAGAACTCCCAGAAGAAGAAGAACAAAGGAGAAATGAGAAAGTGCACATACTGCCTTAATGGCTATCATCCTAAGAGCTCTTGTATGAAAAAGCAAATTGAAATGTTGACCCAACTCCTGGAGAAGAATAACATCTCCCTTCCTGATTGCTCAAAGAAGAGAGAATTAGGAGGATCAAATTCAGAGGACAGAGAGAGAGTACATGCCTTGGTTGTTGGCACATCAAGCTCACCTACCTTCATCATAGACTCTGGAGCTTCTAGACATATGGTTTCGACAAAATATATATTCTCCTCTCTTGACATGTCGAAAGTTACACCAATAGTTTTGGGAGATGACTCTCTCACTAACATTTTGGTGAAGGGAAGGATTGATCTTGACCACGGTAAGTTCAATAATGTGTTGTATGTTCCAGGTCTTGCCTCTAATCTCTTGTCAGTGTATAAGAGGAATCATACTGAGTCTCCAAATAAGGTCATCTTCTCCCCTGATGATGTTGAAATTACTGATATTTCGAATGGTAAAGTCATAGCAAAAGGTGTTGTAGATCACACTTCGAAGGTATACAAGTTTTCCCATTTTCTACCCTACTCAAATCCATCTACTCTTCTGATTCATGCTAATGAAGAAAGCAAGCCTTTGCATGAAAGTTTTGGACATCTTAACTACAAGTATATTTCTGATTTGAGTGAAAAAGATATGGTCATATGGTTACCAAAGATCAAGTTTTCTAAGGGAGTCTGTCAAGGTTGTATCCTAGGAAAACACCCAGAGCACAAGTATGAGAAAGCTAGTCATGAGAGAAAATCTGCACCTCTTGAGCTTATCCACAGTGAAATTTTTGGCCCATTCCCTCATATGTCCATGAGTCAAGCAAAATATGCACTGACCTTCATAGATGACTTTTTCAGGTATTGTTGGGTTTACTTCCTAAAGCATAAGTCTGAAGTTTTTGACCTCTTCAAAGTCTTTAGAGCCTTGGTTGAAAACCAGTCTGGGATGAAACTCAAGATCCTAATATCTGAAAATGGCTATGGTGAGTATGTCAATTCTGAGTTCATTCAGTATTGTAAATATGCAGGTATTCAGATGCAACATTCAATCCCTTACACACCACAACAAAATGGTGTTGTTGAGAGAAAGAACATATCACTGAAGGAGATGGAAACCTACATGATGGAGGCTAAGACTTTGCCACCAAAGTTTTGGGCCATGTTGGTTCTCTCTGGGCTAGACCCAGGTTTATTGTAATGTACCAATAAAACCCCTAGCTCACTGGCCCTTTTGGCGACAGACCGCAGAACATCCTGAAGTCTCACCCGAAGTGATCCTAGATGGGGTGGTTGAAGACTCAGGTGTCCTCAACCAGGTTCTGGAGCATCCTATGTTCTCCTTACTCTACTTAACCAGTTGAGTCTCTCTATAAATGTTGTATCTCTCTTCTGAGCCGACTTTGCTATGAGACTGAATCTTAACAATGTAACTATTACGCTCATGTAATAGATAGAAGATAACAAGTAAGTAAAGCACAACCACATGAACAGTCGCACCACACACAGATTTTACGTGGTTCACTTCCAGGGAGGAAGATGCATCCACAGGAACTGTGTTTATATTATATCTGGAGAGAGTACACATAGTTCCACTGCAACCTATTATGCAGCTCGAGATCTTCTGGGAAACTCCGCGTTCTCAGCTGGGAGCCCTTCTCTCTTAGATATCTTCTCTTTCTATTATGCTTTCTTCTTACAATATATTCCTTCTCTCTCTCTCTCTCTCTCAATCCCTACGGATTGTTACATTCATGCTCAAGGAGTTGGTTACTGGTTACAGTAAGATAACTACAGATTGAATACAGAACCAGAGCTCTACTCTTTCTCAATATCTTACAATACAGATGACTAAACAACTAGCTACTGACTAACTGGCTAACCAATTGACCAACCTTTCATAATACAAAATACATACTTAAATAGGTGGCCTGAAGGTCTCACCCTGATACAAAACTATGGGCCTATCCCAATAATAACCCAAAAACTCTAACTGTGACAGTCGGCCTATCTGTACTTTGAACTTCCGCTTCCTGTCACACCACAGCTTTCTGCAGTCTTCTGCGATTTCGGCGCTGAACGCAGGTATGGACGCCGCTTCCTCAGTCGCTCCCCTTCTATCCTTTATATTCTATACCTTGGCCCATTGCTCCTTTTCCTTTATGAGGGTAGCTGAGCCCTCCTGTCTTCGCCACTGCCTTAAGTGCAGTGGTTGAGCTCTCTCTTCTCGGTCGCTTCAGGTACTGTTTCTTTTGACTTTCTTGTCCCGATATAGGAGCTTTTCCTGTAGCTACAGGGCCCTGCTCCAACAGTCCCCTAACACTTACTTGTGGCTCATACTTGAGCCACTAACAACTGGCTTCTCTTGATGTAGCTTCTCCTTGGCTTCCTGCAAAGTCCTTGCAAATATTTCTCGGAGTCCTGCGACTTCTTTGTCCATAGCTTCGACACAGTCTTGTGCTGCTTCAAGCATATCTTGACTAATGATGGAGTCTTCTATGTCATCAATTTCACTTTTGCTTGTAGTGAACTCCTTGACCTTCTGCTCAACCACATCGACCAGCTCTGCAATTTGTTCCTCATATGGTTGAAGCAGGCTATTGAATTGTATCTCTTTTTCTCTTAACCGCTGCGCTTCTTGTTGCAAATGGTTCATCTCTGTCATCCTCTTCATATTTGCAAGAGCTCCTAAGCTCTTGACTTCTTCCTTCATTGCTGCTGTGGCCTTCTCTATGTTTTGGATGCTCTGCTGCAATTCTAGTCTATCTGGGAGCTCGTCTAGCTTCGACCATGCCTTCGTCGCATCGGCTAGTAATGACTCTGCATCATCTATGCGACACTTCATCTGTGTTGAAGTGATTCTAAAGGCCTCTGCCCTTGCTTCCTGGTTGGTTGATAGGACCCACAAAATATATAGCCCACTTGTTAAATTCCAGCAGCGTAATCTATGGTCGCAACGGCATTTCATCTCTCTGTGAAGGTTTTCCTACCCTCTGGTAGATATCGTAGCATCTGCAAAAATCCTTAGTGTCTTTGTGCAAGGTAGGCCACCATAATCCTGCAGCTAGAATTTTCTGCGCAGTCGGCTTTCCTGCGAAATGACCTCATGTGGTACTTGAATGTGCTTCTCTGATAATGGCCTCTTTCTCGTGCGGAATCACGCATTTGCACAGGAATTCATCTGGACCTAACTTGTATAATTGTCATGCGATCAAAGTGAAATCTGTTGCTTTCACAACTAACTATTTCTTCTGCTGCCTAGTAAACTCAACTGGTGCCCACCCTATAGTGAGAAAGTGGATAATATCTTCGTAATACTCATCTGTGATCTAGATAGAAAACAATTGCGCATCTGGCAAATTATCCTCTAAATTACTTGGTTCTTCTCCTGAGTCTATTCACGATAGATGATCAGGTCCGGCATTTAATTTTTCTGGTTTTACAATAATTTCAAAATCATACTCCTGAAATAAGAGTAACCATCTGTAGATCCTTCCCCCTAACACTGGTTTATTGACCAAATACTTTAAAGTGGAATGGTTAGTGAACATCTTGAATGGGGCACCCAGCAGGTAGTGCCTGAACTTCTGTAGAGCATACACCATAGCCAATCCTTCTCTTTTTGTAGTGGTGTAGTTCTTTTCTGTGGTAGATAACTTTCTGCTAGAGTACGTGATAGGGTGATCAATACCCCCTTCTCCTGGCTGTGTTAAGACAATCCCCAGTGCGATGCTAGATGCATCCACATGTACATGAAATGGCTTGTTCCAATCTTAGAATACTAAGATAGGTGTTGTAACCATATTCTCTTTAAGAGTGTCTAAACTTTGTTGGCATTCCTCATTCCATAGGAATTTCACGTCTTTCTTTAACAACTTTTCCATAGGTGTTGTGATCTTTGCATAGCCTTTGATGAATTTTCTATAGTAGCCGGTATGACCAAGCACTGTCCTCAATTGCTTGACTGAGTTGGGTGCTGAAAGATTTACAATGATGGCAATCTTTACAGGATCTACCATCAAGCCTTGTCTGCAAACAATATGACCCAACAAAATACCAAATGGTGCACAGAATATACATTTCTTCAAGTTAAGAGAAATCTGATATTGCCTACATTTCTCTAACATGAGCCTTAAATCTCCTATATGATTTTCGATTAATCCAAATATAGTCCAATCATCAAAATAGACTTCTAATAATTTATGGATGTATTCCTTAAATACAGCAACTACTACTCTAGAAAAAATAGCTGGTGCATTTTTAAGACCAAAGGGCATTACCGTATACTGGAATGAGCCCCATTCTGTCGCAAAGGTGGTCTTATGTCGATCCACTGGATGGATTCTTATCTGGTGATAGCCTAAAAATCCATCAGTGAATGAGTAGATCTCCTATCCACCCACATTGTCTAAAACTTCATCAGTGAAAGGTGTCGGAAATGGGTCATGAAGTGACGCGTCATTGAGTTTGCGTAAATCAACACAAATCTTGATTTCTCCTTTAGTTTTCTTTTCCTGCACAACCATGGGACTAACCCATTCGCTCTCTTCTACTGGTTCAATAATGCTTGCTGCTAGCATCTTATCAATCTCATCTTTAACTTTTTCTTTATAACAAGGATTTAATCTGTATGGATGCTGCTTAACCGACCTAGCATCCTCTTTCAAAGGTATCTGCATGAGTACTCCCAAATCTCCTACTATTCCCTTCATCTCTATGAACTTAGTGGGAAATAAGTCCTGATAGTCATGTAACAGATCTGCGATGTGTCCTACTGTTTCATCATCCCAATAGTCTCCAATAGAGGAAAACTTTGGTTCTGTTTCTGTGCCAATATTGATCTTTTTAATCTTAATAGGCTCTGTGATAGCTGGAATCTCTAGATTTGGTCCATCAACTTCACGAGTCCCTTCAGACTCTGGAATGTTGATACTATGAGGATTCTCATCCTAATCACCTGGCTCTTCTGCGAAGTTGTAACACTCTAGCACATGTTCTAAGTGGATGGCCCAATCAGGCTGAGTATACATTGGTAGGGTACAATCTTCAAATATCTTAGTCTTTATAATATCTAGAGCCTGATCAATGCTTGGATACTCAGATTCAAAAGTGAAAGTGAGTAGAAAGCTGTCTATCATAACTGGCCATGTAATCGTTCCTCTGCGCAACTCTATCTCAGTGTACCAGTTCCTTGGGACTGTGTCTAAAGTGTGAATGAATAGGTGAACCCATTCATCCTTTGGAATGTCCAACCAAATTTGTTCAAAAATCTTAATATGTGACTTGGGGTCACTTTCTCCTGTATATTTCTGCTGTAAAGGCTCCTTGTTATTAGAGAATCTGATTGCCATCAATCTCTTAAAATCATCCCATGATGCGATATGTTCTTTATATGCATGCCACCATCTTCCAGGTGTGGCTTTGACTGCAAGGTCAATAGCTTCCATCCTCTGTTCATGAGGAATTTCCTGCTCAAACTGTTGTAAAAAGTCATTAACATCTGCTAAGACATGAAACGATGGAATATCCTTAACTTGTGCAGCAATCCATCGCAGTGACTTAGTCATAAACGCACATCTGCGAGCTGAGACTTCGTAAAGTCTATTCTGCCAATTTTCTAAGCCAACATCTGAATCTGATGCACATGAGCTGTCGCATCACCAACTAATATTTCCTTCTGCGGTGGGGTTGATATAATCACTCTAGTTAGCAGTCATCTGATAGAGGCTTTCCATATTATGCACCTCTTCCTCTGCTCTGATAGGTTCAATATAATGAGGACCCTGGAAAGGATCCAACAGTGCGATGACTCGATTCTGATTATCCTCAAAGGTCATTTGTCTTTTCTTTAAATTGATAACAGGCATGTTATCAATTGCCCAATCAATACCTAGTAAAGCTGGATATGGTCTGCTATCGCCAATGACTTCTATGACTTCAAAGTCTGCAAAGCTGTGAACTCCATCAATATCAACTGGTACTTGCGGTAATTGACCCAGTGGCAATACCCTCTGCTGATTGGCTAGTCACAAATGGATAGGTGATCTGGCTAACTTAGCGCTACCCATCTGTTCCCATGTCTGCTTAGTCAGAACATTTACTTCTGATCCTAAATCTAGGATTACCTCATCCATTTCAAATTCTCCAATTTGCGCTATGAGTCTCATTTCTCTTCCTGTTCTTGTATGGCCCATAATATTATGAACAGCACGTTGCGTACTGCTCACCGAATATGGCTGTTGATACTGGTCTATGATGCGCTGAAGCTCTCCGATAGCTTTCTCATTTCTTACGAGTTTCAAGCAGCTCCGCAGGAAGGATTGGACACTTCCTGTCAACTCATTTTCTTCGCACCTTCCCGATGTGGTAGCCTACGATGTCTACACAGGACTAACACCACAATGTTGCTGCTATGGTATGCCCCTACAAGGAAATACCTACGAACTTGATGGTGTAGGTTTAGTAAAGAAAGTTCTAGCTTGCTGAAATGTTTCTTTGTTCTTCTGCAGGTCAAGTGGTGTTGATTTATCAGTGGCTTTACGCACCCACTACGGACCTGTATTCTTTTCGGCATCCTACGATGTCCTACTAGTAGAAGCATTGCTACGAGTCATAATATTGACTCTTGGTTCTGGTTCTTTCTGCTCAGTAGCAATAAGTTGAATATTTTGGTTTGATACCGGCTTCGGGTCCCTAATCTTGGGTATCAAGATAGGACATTCTTCTATAGTATGATCATAGGACTTGCAATATTTACATGTCGTAGTAGGGTTCTGACAATCCCTAGCATAATGTCCTATGGCTCCACAGTTGTAACAAATAATCGGTCCATGGCCACGGCCAAAGCCTCCACCACGGCCTCGTCCTATGAATACTCCACCACGGCCATCATGAGCCAGTTCATGCTGTAGTTCTGTTGCTACACCTGATGTCTCTGACTGGACTCTGTAGAAGTCGTGTTTTCTCTCTATCATGATATCATAAGCTCTGCAATTATTTTCATCATGTCCTACTGACTTACAGAAGTTACAGTATAAGTTCTTAGGAGTTTTTACATACTTCTGAAGTAAAGGGCATTCCTATGGTCTATGTCCTCTTGTTCTACAGATTTCGCACCATGGCCCTTGATTCTGTACTAAGGGGTTAGGAGCCCCACTTGCTAGATACTCAACAAATACTGGACATTTATCTTTAGTATGGCCATGTCCTTTACACTTTGTACACCATAATTTTTGTGCAACCTCTTTTCCTTTCTTAATATCGTGTAGTTGTAAAGTGAGATTGGCTAACTGATTCTGTAAGTTTGTCATACCTGTACTAGTCTTAGCTAGAGGTGAAGCCTCTAGTTTCATTTCCATCTCCAATGATTCATTCTGCGTATGGAGTTTCTGCTACATTAGTGGAAGTCTGATGTGAGGGAGCAGTGCTGCGATGAACCATTCCTTATGCTGCTCCAGCGCAAAATCAAAGCTAAATTGGTCTATAAGAGCTTTAAATTTCTGATCAAAATCCCATAGTAACTCTGTGGGTAACTGTTTGATGTCTTTAATTTCTATAATACATTGTGACTTAGACTTAGGTTTCTTAAATTCCTTCATCATGGCGGTCCTTACCTGTACGAGCGTTCTAGGCTATGCTGATGTATACTTCATATACCATGTTAAAGCTCTTTCTCTAAGTGTAGTGGCCAACTGGACAAGTTTAGTATTATCATCTTGGATCTGTTTAATGGTCCATATAGCTTCACATAGGAACCAATGTTGTTCTAGGTCTTCTGCCCCTGTACCCTTAAAGGTATGTAATTTCATATCATCCCCCATTCTGTTTCTACGTGGTGGATTCTGATTTGCTGTGTTACTACCACCTAGTGGTGTAAATGTAGGTGGTGTAGAGGTAGTATATACTATGTGTGAACTACTAGATGGAGTTCCCACGGGATTATTCTGAGTCCCAGTTGCTTTCTGTGGGGTATAAGGGTGGTAAGGGATACCCCCTACTGTTCTTTCTCTATTATTTTGACTCTGTTCTCTAGTACTGTCTGAATTGTCTTCAAAGAAGGAAGATCTGAAATCTACTTTATATTTCTTACAGCTACGTGTACATCCAATTTATTCAAAATCACTCTCAAACTCTTGTGACATTACACTCACTTAATTTATTCATCTGAGAATATATCCAATACTCCTTTTTCATGTAATAACATCTTAAGGGACAAATTTAAAGAGTTCAAGTACTTACCGCGATATCCTTTGAAGAAGTACCTCTCCATTTCATTGAAACTCTTTCTTTGATCAACTGCAAACTCTGTAATGAAACCTTCTAGCAAACTCGCAAGCCATAAGTCTACTACCCATGAAATGGGATTATCAACGCTCTTCATGGTGTGAATCAGCTCTGGTGTCCAGACAATGTTCCTTTTCTTTTTGAATACGTGCTTATCATTCAACTTTGATAGCCAATCGTACAACTCATTTGCATAGGTCGCAAAAAATATCCCGTGCAGGTTTGTGAAGATATATTTTTGTAACCAATCCTTTGTACTCAGTCTAGGACACTTGTTTTCTTTTTCAGAAAATTCTCTCTCCTTAGACTCAACCCAGTGGTTAAGTTCTTCTTTAGTAGGATGCCAACAGAACATTAGCTCTTCAATTTGTTCAAAACCGACAACGGAACCATTTGTTGGTTCTCTCTCGGCTAGACTCGGGTTTACTGTAATGTACCAACAAAACCCCTAGCTTACTGGCCCTTTCGGCGACATACCACAGAACGGCCTGAAGTCTCACCCGAAGTGATCCTAGATGGGGTGGCTGAAGACTCAGGTGTCCTCAACCAGGTTTTGGAGAATCCTACATTCTCCTTACTCTACTTAACCAGTTGAGTCTCTCTATAAATGTTGTATCTCTCTTCCGAGCCGACTTTGCTATGAGACTGACTCTTAACACTGTAACTATTACGCTCATGTAATAGATAGCAGATAACAAGTAAGTAAAGCACAACCACATGAACAGTCGCACCACACACGGATTTTACGTGGTTCACTTCCAGGGAAGAAGCTACGTCCACAGGAACTGTGTTTATATTATATCTAGAGAGAGTACACACAGTTTCACTACAACCTATTATGCAGCTCAAGATATTCTGGGAAACTCCGCGTTCTCAGCTGGGAGCCCTTCTCTTTCTATTCTACTTTCTTCTTACAATATATTCCATCTCTCTCTCTCTCTCAATCCCTACAGATTGTTACATTCATGCTCAAGGAGTCGGCTACTGGTTACAGTAAGATAACTATAGACTGAATACAGAACCAGAGCTCGACTCTTTCTTAATATCTTACAATACAGATGACTAAACAACTAGCTACTGACTAACTGGCTAACCAACTGACCAACCTTTCACAATACAAAATACATGCTTAAATAGGTGGCCCGAAGGTCTCACCCTGATACAAAACTATGGGCCTATCCCAACAGTAAGCCAAAAACCCTAACTGTGACAGTCGGCCTATCTGTACTTTGAATTGCCGCTTCCCGTCACACCACAGCTTTCTGCAATCTTCCGCGATTTTGACGCTGAACATGAGTATGGGCGTCGCTTCCTCGGTCGCTCCCCTTCTGTCCTTTGTCTTCAATACCTCGGCCTGTTGCTCCTTTTCCTTTACGAGGGTAGCTGAGCCCTCCTGTCTTCGCCATTGCCTTAAGTGCAGTGGTTGAGCTCTCTCTTCTCGGCCGCTTCAGGTACTGTTTCTTTTGACTTTCTTGTCCCGATATAGCAGCTTTTCCTGTAGCTATGGGGCCCTGCTCCAATAGTCCAAGGCTATAAAATATTCATCCTACATCCAGAATAGGGTTCCTCATAAGCAAATTTATGGTATGATTCCTTTTGAAGCTTGGAGTGGGCACAAGCCAGATGTGATCCATTTCAGGATTTTGGCTCAAAGGCTTGGGCTAGAATTCCAACTAAAAAGAGGAAGGCTTTGTAGCCTCAAATAAAAGAGTGCCTATTTGTTGGGTATTCTAAAGATTCAAAAGGGTACAAGTTGATAAACTTGAGCACTAACAAAGCTTTCATTGAAATAAGTGTTTAGTTCCAAGAAGAGCCTTTAGTAGCAGTTGAAGTTGGAGAGTCTTCTTCACCACCAGATCCATTGATTGTAAGTGGAGAGACTAATGAGTTTGTTGATTCTGATATGTCTGATAATGATGATTTGATTTCATATTCTAATAGTCCTACAAGAACAAAATGGGCAGAAAAGACCATTTAGGCAGCTGGGGAACTAACTGAAAATCCTAGTGACACTAGGAGGACTAGATCTCAATCTGAGAGTGCCCTTTGTGTGAAAGATCCTCTATTTGCTAAGAAGTGCTATATCCACAGGCATATGATCTAAGATTGAAAACATCCATGAAAAAAGAATTCATCTTGCTCCAGCAGAACAACACTTGGGAACTGGTTGATCTCCCCCTAGGGAGGAAGCTAGTTCAATGTAAGTGGGTTTTCAAGACTAAGTTTGATGCTGATGGTTCACCTTTGAAATATAAGGCAATATTGGTAGCCAAGGGCTACTCACAAGTACATGGTATTTACTACAATGAAACCTTTGCACCAGTGGCAAATATGGACTCCATAAGGCTAGCTCTATCCATTGTAGCTTCGAAGCAGTGGGATGTACATCACATGGATGTGAAGTGTGCTTTCCTAAATGGAGATCTCACTGAATATATTTACATGCAGAAACCTGAAGTGTTTTTTTCTAATCCATATTTAGTGTGCAGGTTAAATAAATCATTGTATGGGCTCAAGCAAGCCCCTAGGGCTTGGTATGCCAAGATTGATGGATTTTTGCTATCACTGAGTTTTGTTCGATGCAAGTATGATCCTAATGTCTATTTGAAGCTGATTCATGGTTCTTTGATGATTATTGTCTTGTATGTGTATGACCTTTTGATTACAAGAAGTTCAAAGAAATATATTGCCTCCTTGAAGAATGCAATGAATCGTGCATTTTCTATGACAGATTTGGGATTGTTGATCCAATTCTTGGGTCTCTAAATTGCTCAATCCCAACATGGAATCAAAGTACATTAGTACAATTATGCTCTGGATTTGTTAAAAAAGTTCAACATGAAATATTGCAAGCCAAGCAAGACTCCCTTCCTTTCAGGAGTTAATTTTGAAGAAGCTGGTTCTTCTCCTATGGTTAATAATACACTGTATAGGCAGTTGATTGGGTGTTTTCTTTATCTTACACACACTCAACCTGATATATCTTATGCAGTTAGTGTGGCTTCGAGATACATGGATCATCCTCATGAGATCCACTGGAAAGCAGCCAAAAGGATCCTAAACTTTGTTCAAGGAACAAGAACTCATGGGATCTTCTACAAAGCAAAATCTGATCTTGATTTGATTTGGTTTACTGACATTTATTGGGCAGGTGACAAAACATATCAAAAGTATACATTAGGATATGTTTCCATGCTTGCAGAAGGACCAATTAACTGGTCAAGCAAGAAGTAGAGTGTCATAGCACTCTCATCTACAGAAGCATAGTATAGAGTAGTTGTAAATGCAACAACTCAATGTTTGTGGTTGCAGGGGATACTTGGAGAATGTGGTTTTGAATCATAGTTTTAAACTATTATCTATTGTGATAGTCAGAGAACCATTTGAATATACAATGATCCAGTTCAGAGACACTGAACCAAGCACATTGAGATCCATATGCATTACATCAGACAACTTGTGCACGATGGCACCATTGATCTACTCTTCTATGCATCTTCAGAACAAGTAGAAGACATATTCACCAAAGTTTTTTGTGAGAAGACCTTCATAAATCTCAAATCACTGCTGGGGATTTCTGATCATGTTGTGAAGCATGATTGATGACAAGATTTCCAAAATTTTGTTTTTCCTGTCCATGTTTTAAGGGAGGATTTTCCCACTGCGTTTTTTCCTCTTTCCTTGTTTGTATGGACAAGAAGTATGTAAAGGGTGACTAAGCCTTGTTTCTAGCCCCTATAGTTTTCTGATATTTACTCATAAATTCGGGCTTAAGGGGGGGTGTTAGAATAATCAACATGTTTCTGCCTTTCACACAAATGGTTTACATGGTTTAAATCTTCAACCCACTCGGTGTGTCCTTGGGGTAAGTCTCGAGTCAAGGATGTCACCTTGTTCTTGACTCCTCCATTCAGGATAACTCCTAATGAATCCAAGGGGGGTAGGCCCTATTAAATTACTAAGGCTAATTACTTAGTGTGATGGTGTTATATTGATTAAGTTGTTTTGGAGTTTTGAAATTAACCAGTGGAAACAAAAGATAACAAGATGCAAGATTTAAAGCATATAAGCACAGTAATGACACTCAATATACATATAATCGAAAGAATTGATCAAATAAGTCACCAATGCCTTAAATGGAGTCAACGGAGAAAATAATGTGCTTGCATGCAATTGAAGGAATGTTTTGAAAATGTCTCTTGGTAGATTTTAAATTAATGTGGAATGTGAATGAATTAAATTAGACAAAAAGGGGAATCCAGATATACCCGAGGGGTACTTGGAGTATGTTCAAAAGTGAACTTTCACGGCTACCCACAAGGTGTTTGTGGGCTGGAATGGAGTCTCAGAGACTATTTTTCATAACACACCCATCATGGTGTGACAGAGATCGGCGCCTCGAGGTCACTTTCCAGTTGTTCCCACTCCTTTGGGTATTTTGCCACCGTTTACAGTTCGTTCGAGGCGTTGGATTTTATCCTGATGGTTTGTCAATTTGGGAGGTGAAGACTAATTAATCTAGTTTCTCAAGTGATTTTGATGTAGCTTGACTGATCGGACGAACCACAGCCAAGTACCTAGCATACACACTGGATTATTTTTTATTTTTAGTAAGTTTTAAAAGAGGTGTTCTTATTAAAAAGAAAACCCTCCAGGAACCTCTTTCGGTTCAAGTGGACCTCAATCAGGGAATCAAGGAGGGGTTGATTTTATTATGATTATTAAAAAAATTAATGAAAATGGAATCAGAGATACACAACACCAATTTTCTAATTAGTCCTACCACGCATCTCTTTCCCCTTGCGGGTCAATCAGGAAGTCGTGGGGTAAGTAGTATGATTACTTTTGAAACCACCAGATATGGAATATGACAATTATTATAAGTCAAATTATACTACCCCTGCATATTATCAGTACACTAGATTGAAAAAAGATGAAAAAAAAGTAAAAAATGACACGGACGCGAATCCTCCCAGGGGGGATGGTGAATAGGATCGAAAAAGCCTATTCGAAAAGATTATTCTTTTTATTAGCATAAATTACAATATCAGAAAACTGAAATTAATCCAGTTGGTCCTTATATGGAATGAGACCAAAGGTTTACAAATTGCCAAATTTTGAAATTTTGGGAAGACGGAGACCCCCTGGGGGGTTTCGAATGGTCCAAAAATGCTTTCTGGATAGTGCCTCCTCCTCTTTTCTGTTAAACCTACTAAAAAAAATCAATCTTATCACATTTAAATATGCCCAAAAGTAATTTGAAAGTACTTTTGGATGAACAAACTTTTTACCCAAAAATTCTAAGTTAAAACTAGTTTTTAAAGAAGCGGAAAAGGAACCAAGGAAAGCAATATTTCCTTGGGATCTTGGCCTGCTTTGGGGGAAGCCAATATGAAGCAATTAAATTTCTGAATATAACTTTTTTATATTCTAAGGAAACAACCATGCATTCAATAGGCTTTAGATCTACTTTCACAGCCTTGAAAAATGACAATTTTCCCTAAAACTAGATTTAAAATGTTTGTAAATTTTATTTTAGGAATGAGATCTAGTTTATGAGATTTAAGGTAGAAATATCTATGTAAAATAAACTCTGAAATTGATAGATCTAAACAATTTTAAAGCTGCAAACAAGTAACCAGACTGATTTTAGAAAAATTTGAAGGCGAAAGAGGAAAAGAAGAGCATTTGTTGATGGAAGCCTTGAAGATCAACCGTGGAGCTTTCCGGTGGAATGTCGAGGGACTATGACTTTGAATGGTTTTGGAGAGAGTGAAGAAGAAAACTAGATCAACATCCTCTCCAAGCTAGGAACCCGCAATTGAATCCAAAGACTTGCCAAAATACTTGTGAAATCTGGTTAATACATACATAGAGATTTCATAATAACATGCATATAAACTTATAAAACATGCTGAATCTAGATCTCTAAACATGCATTAAAAAAAAAGTGATGGCCAATAAAATTATTAACAAACTCCTTTCCTATCAAAATTATAATAAAATTATTATCAATCTTAGCAATGAATCCACAAACAATCAACAAATTATGAACATAGATACAGGTTACCTCAGTAAAACATGGCAATGCTCATCCACACATACAATGACATGACACCATCTTGCCTCCAAAGCTTCAATTTATTCCAATACAAAAAAATATTACACAGTATTAGAACAACAATAGCTCCTCAATCCAACTCTTACTAACTCGGAAAGGAGGCAACCATTCTTTATTTATACACAAAATTGAAACCCTAGCCCAGAGGGGGCGCAAATCCCAAGGAGATAGACCAATGTAGCTGAAGGAGAGTCCATCAATGCTTGATCTGAAGCTGAACTGAGCTTCTACTAAGTCTGAATGTCAATCGGGGGGTTGATTGAGCTGACACATCAACCTTCTGAGTGAATCATCAACCACAGAGCTCCCAGAAGAGTCCACACATGTGGAGGAGAGAGAGAGGGTGCAATTCCCCATAAAGGAAGCTAAAGTTCAACTCTGGATCCACCCAGATCACCTCCTTCAGTCAAGGATTTGTCAGATCCAATCAATATAGTGCCAATGAGACTGATTTCAATCAAATCGGTTGAGAATCCACTGATCTAGGATTTTGGATTTGCTCCATTATTCATCAATTTATTAATTAAAATAATCAATAATTGATTTTTTGGGGCTTTCTGACCTGAGTGATGGAAAATCACTCAAAACTTGGAAATAGTGGGTCTATAGGTTTACTGGGTGGTCTTAGCTTGAAAAAGAGCACCTACATGACTGAAACTGATTATTGAGCCCACTTTTATTACAAAACCAATTTTTCCAATTAAACTATTAAAAAATAGCCTAAGTTTTGGAAAAATTAAATTTTAATAAAAAGCACTGAAAAAATTAAAAAAAATTAAAAACCTAGGGGGACTTAGACATGTTCATATGACTCGACCATGATGCCTAGCATGTTTATACATTGACACATAGACTCTAATAACCTCAATAGGCCTATATGCCAAGCTGACCACCCCAACTTTGGAGGTACTGAGTGAAAAACTCAGAAATTACCAGTCATTTGTTCAACAATCAATAATAACCAAGGGAAAAAACACCATGGGATGATCAGATTGACAAATGAGGTCTAGGAGACCGAGTCTTTTACAGACATTATCATGCTAGAACATTTATTACAACTCCCCTATGGGGTATGAACATGTGATATAGTACAACAAGCACTTCCTAGAAGCACTTTCGAAGGTCTTCTGAAGTCCGAACAAAAAATCTTTGTCCGGTTCACCAAGCTCACTCGATAAAAAACCACTACGTACAACTTCGGTGGTAACATCTTGCTCCAACTGTGGGACATGTGCTCGATCTGGTCTTTAAGGAAAGGAGAGGATATGAGAACACCAGAATCTCTGGTTTATACACGTTGTAAAATCATCTCAACTTAACAAGAAAACATCCGTAGCACAAGCTTTATATAAAAACCAAATGAACCATTAAGCTGATTTTTTTAAACAAAATAAATGTAACTAACTAATTTTTATTATTATTATAGCTAAGTACAAAACAGAAACACAGAAAGTAAATGCTCTCTTTTAAGGAGCTTATTTTCCTACTTTAAGCATGATATAAAAAGGGTTAAGTGTAATCAGAAATCCAATGTAACCACCTAAGCATTTTATTAACATAATTTTTTTTTCCTTGTCTTTGGTTACCAGCCAAAGTAAGGATACTTTATTTAGAAAATGAAAACCTGCGTGATGATTTGGAATGGGTGGGATGGATGGGAAATCATAGGCATGAATAAAGTCATTAAAGTTCTTCCCAAACTAGTATGTGCTTGCGCAGGCTGCTTCTATCCATGACTGGATAGGACTGATACACCAATAAGCATGATGAGGCAGACTGACTATATCATCATACTAATCTTCAAGGCTTACCAAATGATGACTCATTGTATAAGCACCAAGCTGCTCCAAATCATAAGGAACCTCTGCATGTGAAGAAGATGGCTGAGACTGATATTCCACTGACTGGATCACATTTGACTTTTCATAACACTGCTTCTCAATGTCTTCATTACTGATACCCTTGTGCGGCTCTGCATGATATGACTCTGAATGATCACGTGAAAATTTTGAATGCTCCTCTTCCATACTAAGATTTTCCTAGGTATCTAGATCCATGCTCCCCTCTAAGGATGTATT
This sequence comes from Pseudotsuga menziesii, assembly GCA_001517045.1. Lineage (NCBI taxonomy): Eukaryota > Viridiplantae > Streptophyta > Pinopsida > Pinales > Pinaceae > Pseudotsuga > Pseudotsuga menziesii. The sequence continues at coordinate 51,366 of LPNX010478515.1, read as the reverse complement.
GTAGATTGGAATTCCACAAATTTTTGAATAGACACTCCCCTTGCTGGACATATAATGGATGGGGTTCTCAATAAGATTTTCACAAGTTGGATTATCTATGAAATTCCAATAGTCATCACTCCCATCTATGTTGGATAGGAGAGAGTCTTCCTTGCTGGCATCACATCCTGAGATATAACTACCCTCCTCCTGCTCATAATAATCATCCTTCAAATTTTTGGTTTCAAAGATATTATGAGAATTTAAAATTTCCAAAACTTCATCCCTAAGTGATGAACATAGAGGAGTATCATCATACACATCATAAAATTCTTCATAAGTGTTGATCTCTGTAATGGTTTCCTCATGAGGGATTTCTGGACAAGCATTGCAACAATCTTGAGAAAATATCAAATCTTCAATGTTTTCAGTTATGGTGACATAAGGAGAGTCTTCAACAATGTGTTCGATCATGGGTTCCTTGTGAAGCTCTTCAACATGATTATCATGGATGTTCCCATCTTCAGAATCTTGCCGTGTAATGAGAGATAACTTATATTCTTTAAAAATATGCTTAATTGCTTCCTTTCTTAAATAACTACTAGGATGGTCTTTGATGGGAGTATCATGGATCTCCTCTTCACTTAAATGTTCAAGAAGTGATTCCAAGTCTTCAATACTTTGTATCATGTAAAAGGTCCATCATATGTTTCCATGTGATACTCTATCCCAGATAGGTAGAAGGTAAAGATCTTTTCAAGGAACTTTTTCAAACCATTCATACTACCCCTATCATCATGCCATTACTCTAAAAACATCCAAAGGAAGCTTGGAAATGATTTTATACATTTATTAGGAAGACCCTGATAGAACCAACAATCAGCCTCACCCTAAAAAGTACCAGCAAACATTTATATCATATTGTCTTCATGAAGCACATTGGAGTCATCCATCAACTAAAGGAAAGATTTGACATGCCAGATGGCCGAATAACCATAATTTCCATGAAATACTGGAAGCCATTTATATGCATCCCCCACACCATCACAATAGTTAGGAAAACCTAGGATGTTTGAGAAATCAATAGGCTGAAAAATTCCGGTTATCTGGGCACCATACTACTCCCTTAATTCATCAACCATATAAAAAATTAATAGTATGCATTTGATATAACCATTAAACCTTGTACTAAATAGGTGGAGCTCTCAAGTGATGAGCTTTAAAGGTTTTAATATGTCGCATGGGCTCATCTACACACAACAAAACTTCACAAGTTTATGAGATAACAGGGTTTTTATCCCTTCAATGGAGTCGCCATGTGAGATTTAAAATATACATTTAAGAACTCTCACAAAAATTACTTTCTTCTTTTCTTTGTAGAAATAAAAACTGAAAAAAATCAGTGGAGTCGCTAGATGAAAATTAAAGATCTACTCTAATCCATTCATCAAACAAAGAAAAAATAAAAAGGAAGAAAACAAAAGTCATACTCCAGGAATAAAAATATTTATCCCCGGCAACGACACCAAAAAGTGTTGCCACCTTTCACACACATGGGTTACATGGCAAAAATCTTCAAGCCACTCGGTGTGTCCTTGGGGGAAAGTCTCGAGTCAAGGCCGTCACCTTGTTCTTGACTCCTCCGTTTAGGATAACTCCTAACGAATCCAAGGGGGTTAGGCCCTATTAAATTACTAAGGCTAATTACTTAGTGTGATGGTGTTATATTGATTAAGTTGTGTAGGAGTTTTGAAATTAACCAGTGGAAACAAAAGATAACAAGATGCAAGATTTAAAGCATATAAGCATAGTAATGACACTCAATATACATATAATCGAAAGAATTGATCAAATAAATCACCAATACCTTAAATGGAGTCAATAGAGAAAATAATGTGCTTGCATGCGCTTGAAGGAATGTTTTGCAAATGTCTCTTGGTAGATTTTAAATTAATATGGAATGTGAATGAATTAAATTAGGCGAAAAGGGGTCTCTAGATATACCCGAGGGGTACTTGGAGTATGTCCAAAAGTGAACTTTCACCTTTGGAATAATCCCCCGCCCCAGCCCCACCAACACCTTTGGAACACGTGTTTGCTTAATAGAATCATCCCGACCCACCTGCCCCCAACAACCAACAGGGAAAAGGCAGAAACAACCAAGCTAGGAATTGGGGTAACAACCAACCCCAAAGAGGCAACCAATAGCCTAACCCCTCCATAATGTCGCCAACCCGTTAGCGCAAAATTACCAACAACCCAATATGCCTCGACGGAACACCCCATTACATACCAACAAATCATGCAAGCTGTGCAATGTATATGGAAACTACACCCATGAATGTCCGCTTATGGGACATGCCAAAAAAATCCTCCATGATGAAGCCTAGCAAGGAAACAATGTGGCTTCCCAAACACAACAGAACCCAGCGCCATCGAGCCCTACTCCCATGGTGTTCTAGAACCCATTACGAATCCAAGGATTGGTAGCAACTACACCCTTTCCCCAAGCTGGTCCCGCAGCCCACCCTGCTCCACATCCCACGGAGACAGGAGTGCACCTACTAGTAGTTACAATGGAGGAGATGAACCTGTAGACCAGGCAGAACCAATATAGATCCACTACTAAAACCCGTGACACAACAACAACATCCACATCCAACACTTCCAATGTTCGTCTTCACCTTCTGCCCCCCCCTCCCCCCCGGAGGCCTACGTCTCCCCTTCAGGAACCTTGCCAACAACACTACTGCAAGGGTGGAAATTAACTATAGTATCGTCGATGACTTGGCCCAATCACCTACGACCATGTCGGCTCTTAAAGTACTCAAAACATGCCCAACACACCGGAAATCCTTGCTATAATCCCTTGATGCTGTAGACCCCTCCGAATTTAAATTAATCAAATTTGATTTGGATCAAGGAGAACCAAGAATGCCATCGATCATCGCCTTCTAGATCCTAGTGTCAATTCGGAATTTGGTTGTGCACCAGTGCACCATTTATGAGGGGGCATCCACTTGCGTCATGTCAAACTTGGTTTGGGAGAAACTTGGGTCCCCCATCTTGCAGCCATCCACCACCACGTTGCGTGCCTATGATGGCCTCCCCACTAGAGCCCAAGGCATCCTCCCACATTTCCCCATCTCTTTAGGCGGGAAGACCGTCCTAATTGACATAGAAGTCATCAACACTTAGTTAGATTACAACCTTCTTCTAGGACATAGATATATGTACACGATACGAGCTATGGCATCTACCACCTTTCGCCAAATGATGTTCCCTCATGATGGGAAAATCGTGTCTTTCGACCAGTTGACTTACCATGATCCATAAGCGCCAACAACACCAGCTAACATTATTCCCACTATCAACACCATAGTCAACAGCACCACTACCCCCATCGTACTAAATGTAGGCCCAGGGTTGTTTGTCGACACCTCTATGATGGATTCCTTTCGCTTAGTATCACCACCATCTCCGCCAAGTGATACTGTGGATTTGTGCATAATGTCATCCAACACTACTACACCACAACCCCATCTGCAATCGCAACCCCATCCGCAGCTGGAATACCATCAGGAGATGCAACCTCATTCACAGTGGAAACATCATGCACAACCACAACCACCAACACATCCCCAAACGTACTCACCAGGGCACTACTTGGGTTCCTCCCCAGTCCACATGATTCCCTTCCTATTTCCTCTGCCTGGAATCATGAGTAAGCCAGTAATGGCCACCTTAAACTTACCCAACTTCACATTGGTGATTCCCGTATGGTATCTTGACCTGCCTTCTCAACCTCTAATGCCCCACGTTGTGTTGACTCCTGTTTGACCCATCACGGTTGAATCATGCCCCCCACTTGCCCCACAAAAACCACCTTCCGCGCCTGTACCAACCCCGACTAATCCAAAGAGGGCTAGGGGCAAAAAAAACCAAAGTGACAGCTGCTAAATCTCGACCCACTCCACCTTGCACCGTGTGCGACATACAAGGTCATGCAACACAAAATTGTCTCGAGATTCCCATCATCTACACACACTTAGATTCCATGGAAACAACGGATAACATCCCCATGGTTGTCCTCCTGAGTGGGCCAAGAGTAAAAAACAAGTATTTGAGGACAAACCATGCATGCGCCCTTTGCAGATTAAATGGACATTACTCCCACCACTACCAAGACTTGATCAAGTTTTGGGCCACCCTTATCCAACTTTGGAAACATTCCCTTGAATCCGAAGTCACTTCCATTGAGGAGATCCACCCTCAGGTTTCTTCCTCGACCTCCACTACCCTTTACATGATCTCTAGCTCTAGTAGTCCATCTGTTTCCTCACCCATGGAAGATCCACCTGATCCATCCCGGCGCCACTGTCAAGATGATTGAGATATTTGTAAAATCACCACCGGTTTTACCCTATTCCCTTTCAACCATGGTGTGGAATCAATTCTTCCCATCGAAGGACAGATTTTGTCACCCCACCTTGCCAATGACCTTTGTCTTGGCAAGGGGGCACATCTCTTCGCTGACTCAGACAGTTAGCTCCTGAAGAATCCCTGCAATGGACTCCACCTCAAGAGATCCCATTCATGATACCACCACCATCAGTCACTTATAGCATAGTTTTTATTTTTTGTTTTGCATCATTTTTACCACGAGTCGGTGACCCCCTCCAGTCATTGTTCCACTTTTAGTCACAATGAGTCCATTCTAGAACTCTGTCGCATCATTTGCATGTGAGCAGGTAGATATTATCCTTGCCCCTATGCCACTGGGAGCCCACTGGACAATGTGGTCCCCCATCTACACATGCACACAGTATGTTGCGTGTATGATCTAGCTACCACCATGCAAGCATAGCATCAGTTCCCCAGACCTTCCCTGAAGGTCGAGGCCTCTTCGTATCTCCCCAGTTGCACAATGCTCCCTGGTCGAGAAATGAACTTTAGACTTCCTCTCTCCCTACTGATTCCTTGGGCCATTTCTCGGAGTCACGTCAGTTTGTGTGTCACCACACGAATCACACATTTACGTTGAGCTAGCTTTGTACCCATAGGCCTCCATTCAGTCTAGTTTTTCCCCGTGCACCATTGCACCATGGGAAGCATCACTAGTTGCTTATCAGAGTCATCTGAAGTCCCCTTGAGATGTCGTTCGAACCACTAGGTTTAGTTTTTCATCCTCTGTATTATGATGAGACCATTGTCTCATAGTCAGTAATCGGTTTTCTGGACCATTGTATTCTTTTGATTCCAGAAGAGTAAAATGTCTTGGTTTGATTAAAGATATGGTAGTAACTCTGAATAAGTTACCATCTAAGACCACAGTAATGGATGTGGTAGTAGCGGATATCCCACCCAAGTTTGGAGTATTGTTGTCAAGATCTTGGACTTCAAAGTTGAAGGGAAGTTTACAAATGGATATGTCATATGCTACTATTCCTGTTCAAGATGGAAGCAAGAGGTTGTATAGTGAGAAAGGAACTCCTTATGTAGTGAGCAGTCAAGATAAACCCGAAGTTCATCATATATATGCTGTTGATACTGATTTTGGGTCTTCCATTTTATTTAATGATACTATCCCATATGATTTTGAAGCTACATTGCAGATGAAGCCTAAGGAAAATAAAAAGAGAAGAAGTGATGGAACAAGATGCTTTGGAGGCAAAACAAAAAAGAGAAGGTTTGTGGACTATGTACTTTGATGGATCTGTGGCAAAAATAGGTGCTGGAGCTGGTGTGTATATAATTTCTCCTATCACAGGTTTTAAAGCTTTATCATATAAATTAACATTTGAATGCATGAATAATGTAGCTGAATATGAAGCTTTATTACTAGGGTTGCATGCTTTGAAAGATTTGGGATCACAAAGGATAAAGGTTTTAGGAGATTCAGATTTGGTGATAAACCAAGTGAATGATAGTTATCAAACCAGGCATCCCCGAATGAGGGCTTATAGGAACGAAGGATGGGATATGATTGGCAAATTTTTTACAGAGCATACGATTCAGGTGGTTTCCAGACATGAAAATACTGTAGGAGATTCTTTGGCAGTAGCTGCTGGAAAATTTAAAACCCCTATTGCTGGTTAGAAAGAATATCAAGTGGACATTGTGAACAAACCATCTATTCCCGATAATTCTAAATATTGGCAGGTATTTGAAGATGACATGCAGATCAGAAGGTTTTTAGAACTATCGGGAGAATTTGTAAATACTCATTTTGACACCGAAAATGAAAATGGCGAGAACTTTCAAGATGATGAAGAACCTGAAAAAGAAAAGGATGGTGCTGAAAAATTAAAGGGAACCTTAGGAGGAAAAGATATTATTCAATTAAAAAATAATTTTATACCAAGAGGTTTGATTCCTTTGGAAAACTTTTTGATTAGAATGATGTTGCTAAGAATCCTAAAGTGAAGCCTGTTGAGAATGTTGTTGAAGATAGGAATATTGGTACTGAGGAGAATCCTAAGATTATAAAATTATCCAAAGATTTGCCTGTAAAAGAAAAAGAGGAATATGTGAATTTAATGAAGAAGTATACGAATGTATTTGCTTGGAGTTATGAAGACCTTAAGGAGTATGATACATCTATAATATAGCATACTATTCCTATAAAACCTGGGGAGAAACCTTTCAGGCAGAAACTCAGAAGGATAAATCCTAAATTGCTTCCCATTATTGAGAAGGAAATTAAAAAATTATTTGACGCCAAAATCATTGTAACTCTAAGATTTTCGAAGTGGGTTGCAAATTTGGTTCCTGTTAGAAAAAAGAATGGAGAAATAAGACTGTGTATAAATTTCCGGAATTTAAATAAAGTTTCTATGAAGGACAATTATCCCATGCCGAAGATGGATCATATACTGCAGAAGGTAGTTGGAGCTGAGAGAATTTCAATGTTGGACGGTTTTTCTGGTTACAATCAGATCAAAGTATTACCTGAAGATCAAGAAAAAACTGCATTTACTACACCTTGGGGCACTTTTATGTATGCAAAGATGCGTTTTGGTTTAATGAATGCAGGAGCTACTTTCCAGCGAGCCATGGACATTGATTTTGCGGGAGAAATTGGGAATTTTGTGGTAATTTACATGGATGACATCACAGTCTATTCAAAATCTGACAGAGAACATATTCATCATCTAGAAAAAGTTTTCATGAAGTGCAGGAAGTTTGGTATATCATTGAACCCAAAGAAGTCCAATTTTGCATTGGAAGAGGGAAAATTGTTGGGCCATATAATATCTAAATACGGAATAAAAATTGATCTTGAAAGGGTAAGCGCAATTTTAAATGTAGGATAACCCAGGAGTAAAAAGGAAATACAATCATTTTTGGGACAAGTGAATTTAAAAAAAAGGTTTGTGCCTAGTTTTGCCGAAATCTTAATGAATATTACAAATATGCTAAAAAAAGGTCATGAGATAAAATGGAATGCGGAAGCTAGGAAGTCATTTTGGGAAATCAAACAAGCAATCTCAGATGCTCCTGTGTTGGTGAGTCTAGATTTTACCAAAGATTTCTTAGTATTTTCGTATGCTTCAGAGTATACCATTGCAACAGTTTTATTGCAGAAGAATGATGAGAACATGGAGTAGCCCATAGAATTTTTCAGCAAGATGTTGAGGGATGGAGAATTGAAATATGACATCATGGAGAAACAGGCATATGCTTTAGTCAAGGCATTGAAATATTTCAGAGTATATATTCTACACTCACATGTAATCGCGCATGTTCCAACTGCTGCAGTGAAAGGAATTTTGACACAACCTGATCCAGAAGGTAGAAGGGCAAAATGGATAGCTACATTACTGGAGTACGACATAGAGATAAATACTACTAAACTGGTTAAGGGACAATGATTAGCGAAAATGATGACAAATTCAAATTGTGAGTCTTTACAAATTAATTTCTTATCCCATCAATTTAGTCAGTTGGATATAGAGGTGGAAGTAATGATTGATTTTGTGGCGTCTCCATGGTACTCTGACATTTTTTACGTCCTTAGAAATTTACAAGCACCAGTAGGATTGAGTAAATCAAGGGCAAGGTCAGTAAAATTGAAAGCTGCCAAATTTTGTATTATAAATCAATATCTTTATTGGAAAGACCCCGGAGGAGTGTTACTAAACTATCTTTTGGAAAATGAAGCTCAACATACAGTTAAAGAATTTCATAAAGGAGATTGTGGGGGGCATCATTCTTGGAAGGTGACTGTAAATAAAATTCTAAGAGCAGGATATTATTGGCCAACATTATTTTCAGATGTATATAAAGAAACCATCATGTGTCATCAGTGTCAAATTTTTGATGGTAAAAGAAAGGTACTTCCTCTCCCTTTAAATCCAATAACAATAGAAGCTCCTTTCAACAGTGGGGTTTGGATTTCATTGGCGAAATAAATCCAAATTCGTCAGGACAACACAAATGGATTTTAACAGCTACGGATTATTTTACAAAATGGATTGAGGCGATTCCCACTAGGAAAGCCACTGAAACTGTGATCATGGATTTTCTTGAGGAAAACATATTGTCTAGATTTGGATGCCCCAAAATAATAGTAACAGACAATGCAGCCGCTTTTAAATCCAAGAAAATGATTGATTTCTGTCACAAATATCATATAAGTCTCAATCATTCGACCGCCTATTATTCGCAAGGAAATGGGTTAGTCGAATATTCAAATAAAAGTTTAGTAAGGATCATCAGGAAGTTGTTGGAAGATAATAAAAGATCATGGCATACCAAGCTCAAATATGCTTTATGGGCTGACAGGATTAGTACCAAAAGGGCAATTGGAATGTCTCCTTTCCAATTGGTGTATGGAACTGAAGTTTTTTTTCCAGCATCGTTAGGTGTCCCAGTTATGAGATATTTCCAAGAGCAGCAAGAAGAACCAAACCACATGAAAAGGAGGATAAATAAGATTATTGAGCTAGAAGAGCAAAGGAATAAGGCTTATGATAAAGTACAATTACATTAGGAAAAAATAAAAAATACTTTTGACAGAAAGGTGAAAGAGGAACAGTTTCAGATTGATGACTTGGTCTTGAAGTGGGATGCTCCTAAAGAAGATAAACATGGAAATTTTGATCATATGTGGGTGGGTCCTTATGTTATTGCTGGATATAGAGGACAAAATGCATTTCTTTTAGAATATCCGAATGGAGTTTCCCTGGATAGTAACCCTGTCAATGGGATATTTCTGAAACATTACCTATCCTAAGAAGGAAGGTAAAATTTTTATCATAGGTTGTAAATATTTATTTTCTTTAGAAATCAGTACAGATGGTAAGCTGAATGTTTTTGAAGCTCGCATTGAAATCCCTAAGATTCAGGAGGCGTGCCATTCCTTTCTATTTAATATATCGACAAGAAAGACAATTTTTTTGGAAGCTATCATGAAAAGATTAAAGACATGCACCTGGTCTACGAGTTCTTTGATACCTCACAGGGAGGATATCATCCCCAGATGGAGCCAGTTGTTAACAACCTCTAACTAGCAGAGTATTGAAGGAATCATGGTGAAGAGAAATGATGGTTGTTTGAACTTTGGTTAAATATAACAATGTGAATGTATGATAAAAGGGCACATAAACGATGAAATCATCGCATAATCTAATGGTATAGAATGAGGAGGTGAAGATTGATGGTTTATAATAGGTCCACTATGTGGAGATGCACAGAAGATAAAGGCATGCAGAGATAATTAACAGGGTGCGAATATCGACGGTCATGAAACTGGGTTGGAGAAATCTACGGTTGATAAGAAGTCCGCTCCATAAAGTTGCGCGTTGTTAAAAACAAAAAATCCCAGCGGAATGTGTACATGTAAGTTAAACCAACGACTTGAAAATAAAGTGAAAATTCATCAATGGTCATCATCAGATCTGGAGGATAGATTTGCATGACGGTTGGAGTAGAAAAGCGGTAGCGGAATTAAAACCGTGATACACATGGCAGCTTGTGGTACATTCCACGGAGAAAAATGGTTTAAGAAAAACCACTAAAAGGAGTCTCCGGAATGGACTTCTATATAAAGTGAAGTTGACTTATCTGAAGAATCATTTTTTATTGTACATGCCGGGACAAATGAAAAGGACCACCCACCACCCTTTCACAGTCAACTTCGGGTATATGCAATTACAGTCATAGGTAAGTCTCAAATACTCGAGCTTTATTCACAGAATTACTGTCATTTTGCTATTATGGATAAAGAGAAAGGGTTAGAAGGTCTTAACTGAATTTTGGATGAAAGAGAAGAATTCTTGGTTGATAGAGATAGAGGCGTATATGACCCATTCTTGTCTGTGGGGAATGTATCGGTTATTAAATATAGATTGTGGCGATATAATTCGTAGGGAAATGACATTTTGAATGCCTGTAAGTCATTTTTATATTATTTTTCCATTGAGCAGACCCTACACTTTCCTGAATTCACCGAGTGGTGTGCAAGTAATTATTCATCTTCTGAAAGAGTCATTGTGAGTCGTTCCACGTCCAGAATATTGTGTAGAATTGATGCAAAAGCTATCCGTGGATTCCTGAATTTGCCCGATAATTACCCTGATAGTCGTGAGTCTGTAAACGAGTCTGTTTTGGCTGAAGTGTACAGAAGTTGTAAAACTAAAGCTCGATGTAAATTCTTGTCTAGCATTCTTAATGAAGGTCAATAATTAGAAGGTCTCTTTCTGCCATATCGTATTCATGTCTTCAAGGAGGAGGTTCAATTGGTTGTGTCTTTGGTCTGTCAGGTTTTAGGTCTAGATGATGACTGTCATGTCAGTGAAGTTGTCTTGGATTTCTTATTAAAAATGAGTTCAATTAGTCTTGGGTCTGAGTCCCAGCCGGTCCATGTTTTCAGTTTGGATGAATATCTAGCAGAAGCTATCCATATCCAATTGGCCGAGTTCTCAAAAGTTAGATTTTTCAAGCATCAATCATATTTGTTGAACATGTTATTATGTTTGAATGTAACTGAATTGCAATTCTTGAGTACTATATTCTGTTCAGATTTTCCAAAGCAAATCAATATGTTCGAATTTGTAAGTTCTATTATGTCAGAAATATATAAGTTGTTGTTTGATGAAGTATTGCCTAGAGTGTTGGAAGAAATGAAGAGTATGATGCAATCCTCACCTAAAGATAGGATTGGAGATTGGTTTTTGTACAAAGACTTTACAGTTTTGAGAGTATACAGTTTCACTGGAGAGCCTTACAGGCTTCCTACTTTCCTTACCCCTCAGATCTTTGCATTGGAATACATGAGACATAGACTACATGCAGAAGATGAACATTTCGGGGCTTTCAAAAAATCCTCCAATATCAAGTTCCCTCTTAAAGTTGGTTCCTTTATTTTTAAAAACAAGGGTGCCCTGATGTTTGTAGAGAAATTATTGGAAAGTATGTATTTTCAAAGGGAACAAAGGGTCAATTATGATCCTTATCATATAATTTCTCTAAGAAAACAAGCAAATAAAAATAAACCATTTGATCACCAGGTTTTTGAGGGTTTGAAGGAAGTGGCCAATTTGTTTTACTTTGTGGAAATTCCAGGATCCGATGAGAATACAAGCAGTGGATCAGTTGCAGTGTCTCAAATGCTAGATAGTTCTAATATTTTGATTAAAAGAAGTTTTTTTGAGATTGAAAGTATGGAAATAGATGAATACAATTCACATAAGAAGACCAAAACATCTCAAGATGATAAAATTTCTAGTGAAGTAGTTTTGGATGAGTTGAAAAGGGTAGCTTTGATTCCTAAAAAGTATGTGTAGATGAATCAATTTTCTTTTGAAAGTGTTAATAATGCAGAGTCGGGTTCAATTTTTAAATCTAAAGAAGAATTCATTACTAGCTATGTAGAAAAGCAGAGACAGTCCCTAGAAGAAACTAGAAATCTACTCCCACGAGTGAGAAGTCTGAATAATCCAAAGACTTCCCTGATTTCCACTCAGGACGTAGAGAGAAATACTTTAAAATTAGCTATGGTAAGTGACAAAAAAGTGGCTGAAATGGAAGTAAGATTAGACAAAATCAGTGTACCTGATAAAATACAATTGCATAAACAAACAAGAGATACTATTTATTCAGATTTATTGCATGCTATGGTGAAAATGAACAAGTTGCAAATTTTGGTTGACAAATTAGAGGTCCAATTAAAGCACGACAAAGTTGAGAACAAGGTGAATTCTATTCAAATAAAGAAATTGCAAGTAGATATTGTAAGCTCAGGGAATGAAACAGGAAACAACCAAGCCATCAGAATAATTTTAGAAGAAAAAGATAATGCCCTCCAGGTACTAAATAAGAGGTTGAAAATCCCGAGTTCAGAACATGTTCAGTCATCAGAACTGTTAGCATTGCAGGAGGAGAAGGATAAGATTCATCAGGAGATGATGGAGTACAAAGGCAAGACTGTAAAATTGCAAGAAGAAAAGAACAAATGGGAAACATAGCGAAATGAGTTAATAGCACAAATTTCATGGTTGAAGAAAGACCAAAATGATGAAAAAGAGATTATGGAAGAACTAATGAGCCAGACTCCTACTGATGAAGATTTGACTATCGTAAATATTGAAAAGCCTTTAAATGATTTCTCTGCTGATGATTTACTAGTGCCCATGTCACAAGTCAGTTTGAAGGATGTAGAGATAAGGGAATTAAAAGAAGAAAATGAGAAAATCAAATCTGAGCTGACCAAAATGGCTGAAAACAAGAATAAGATATTACAAGATAAAGGTCAATTACAAAAGAAGCTTAATGAATTAAAAGAAAGGAATACAGGAAAGGGTCCTCTCTAGGGAGCTAAACACATAATCTGGGATACATTGTCTATGGAAATTACTAAGTTCAGACATTATTTGAATTTCATTGATGATCAAAGTACATTGGTTAATTTAGCCAATCAAAGATTGAAACTAGTAAATGAGACCATGGAGAGGAAACCCCTAAGAACAGCTCAGAATGCATTGAATTTCCTAAATTCATTAACTTATCAAAAATTACAAGATATAGGAATCAAAGACAGAGTGGCAATGGTACTGTGGTAAAAAAGGTTTATTCACAAACATCATCTTATGAAGACAGTACAAGATAACGTTGATGAGATGACCTCGCATATTAATGATTTCAGGCATGCTTTTAAAGAATTGTTTGAAGATGGCCTTCCTTCTTTCGGGGAAGAAGAAGGGTGACTTCTTTCTCAAGAAAATTATCATAGCCTGCTAGTGCAAAGACGTATGGATCACTCTAAGTTTGATGATTTGGTAAAGGGGCTGACGGGAAAGGTCATCGTGGACAAATTAACAGAAGACTTCAAGATATTGCAGAAATTTCTGATCGTCAGAGGAGGGCTTCCTACTATGTCTTATGAAACATATATGGATATGGAAGTGTCTATTCAGGAAATGATTGAGTACGATATCCCAAGCGCAGAACAATGGAGAGCCGCGGAAAGATTTGGAAAAACAAAGTATATTCTTCATCCGTGAAAACATGTGTTGCGCGCTATGGAGCTGCTTGTTCGAGCCTTGTTGTTACCAAGTTGATTTTAATTAAATGATCTATTATCAGGATCAAATCAAGTAGTTTATTCCTAGTTATTAGGGATATAGTTATAAAGACTTTGATTAAGCAGATTATTCAGCTATTAAATCTTCTTGGGGGAAGAAATTATTTATGTATATATTTGCATTTACTTTATGTAATGGGGGTTGGAACCCATTTGTTGATGAATGTTTTGAAGACATATAATTTTTGAAATAAAAAAGTTGAATGCGTGTGGGTTATCAGAGATTCTTGTGCTATTTACATTACAGTCTATATTTTCTTTCCTTTTGTGATCGTTTTTCTAGTGTTACATTCCATTTTGTTTTCCTCGTATATGAAGCATAGTATTGAATGGTTCGAATTCATACTTGTTATGCTCTGATTATTGTTTCAGATATTTCATAAATGTTTCTGCTAAAGTTAATATGGAACTCATCTTCTGATGCTCTGTATTGATGGACTGTTCATTATTTCTTCCTTTCCACCTCAACTCAATGAATGACTGTAATTAAGTGGTTATCTCTCCTTTGATGAAATCTCATGCATGCAATTTTGTGATACCTTTATGTATATGTGACACCATTGCCCAATGATTATGTGTATCGTTTCAACCGTCTACATGATTTTCAAGTGTTGATTTTATATCTGGCCTTGTTAAATTTATATCTGAGAGATCCCTCTCTGGAAAGGAAAGACAATTTCTTTCTGAAGTGGTTTTTGTTGTTACCTTTGGAATTTACCTTTGCAACCTGGGTACATTCTGAGTGTTAACACATAGCACAACAAAATGGTGTTGCTGAGAGAAAGAACAGATCACTGAAAGAGATGGCAACCTGTATGTTGGAGGCTAAGACTTTGCCACCAAAGTTTTGGGCCGAAGCTATAAACTATGCATCCTATATTCAGAATAGGGTGCCTCATAAACAACTTGATGGTATGACTCCCTTTGAAGCACAGAGTGGGCATAAGCTAGATGTGACCCATTTTAGGATTTTTGGCTCAAGGGCTTGGGCTAGAATTCCAACAGAAAAGAGGAAGGCTTTGCAGCCCCAAAGCCAAGAGTGTCGATTTGTTGGGCACTCTGAAGATTCAAAAGGGTACAAGCTGATAAATTTGAGCACAAACAAAGCCTTCATTGAAAGGAGTGTTCAGTTCCAAGAAGATCCTTTAGTAGCAGATGAAGTTGGAGAGTCTTCTTCACCACCAGAACCATTGAATGTAAGTGAAGAGACAAATGAGTTTGCTGATTCTGATATGTCTAATAATGGTGATTTAATTGCATATCCTAATAGTCCTACAAGACCAAAATGGGCAGCAATGACCATTCATGCAGCTGGGGAACTAGCTAGAAATCCTAGTGATCCTAGGAGGACTAGATCTCAGTTTGAGAGTGCCCTGAGCATGAAAGACCCTTTGTTTGTAGAGAAATGATATCTGATTGTTGAATCAGACCCACAGACATATGAAGATGCAGCACATGATCCAATATGGAAATCAGCGATGAAAGAAGAATTCAACTCACTCCAAAAGAACAACACTTGGGAGCTGGTTGATCTTCCCCCAGGGAGGAAGCTAGTTCAATGTAAGTGGGTTTTCAAAACTAAGTTTGCTACTGATGGTTCACCTTTTAAATATAAGGCAATATTGGTAGCCAAGGGCTACTCACAGGTACATGGTATTGACTACAATGAGACCTTTGCACCAGCGGCAAAGATGGACTCCATCAGGCTAGCCTTAGCCATTGCAGCTTTGCAGCAGTGGGAGGTACATCAGATGGATGTGAAGTGTACTTTCCTTAATGGAGATCTTACTAAATATATTTACATGTAGCAGCCTCAAGGGTTTGTTACTAATCCATATTTTGTGTCCAGGCTAAAGAAATCATTGTATGGGCT
Source organism: Pseudotsuga menziesii (assembly GCA_001517045.1). NCBI lineage: Eukaryota > Viridiplantae > Streptophyta > Pinopsida > Pinales > Pinaceae > Pseudotsuga > Pseudotsuga menziesii. The sequence continues at coordinate 35,929 of LPNX010478515.1, read as the reverse complement.
TAAGCAAGCCCCCAGGGCTTGGTATGCCAAGATTGATGGCTTTCTGCTGTCATTGAGTTTTGTTCGATGCAAGTCTGATCCAAATGTTTATTTGAAGCTGATTCATGGTTCTCTAATGATTATTGTATTGTATGTGGATGACCTTTTGATTACAGGAAGCTCAAATAAAGAAATTGCCTCCTTGAAGGATGCAATGAACCATGCATTTTCTATGACTGATTTGGGGTTGTTGAGCCAATTTTTGGGTCTTTAAATTGCTCAATCCCAACATGGAATAAAATTATATCAGTCCAAGTATGCTTTGGATTTGCTGAACAAGTTCAACATGAAATATTGCAAGCCAAGAAAGACTCCCTTCCTTTCAGGAGTTAAGCTTGAACAAGCAGGTTCTTCTCCTATGGTAGATAGTACACTGTATAGACAACTGATTGGGTGTTTGTTGTACCTTACACACACTCAACCTGATATTTATTATGTAGTAAGTGTGGCTTCAAGATACATGGATCAGCCTCATGAGATCCATTGGAGAGCAGTCAAAAGGATCCTTAACTGTGTTTAGGGAACAAGAACTCATGGGATCTTCTACAAAGCTAAATCTGCTCTTGATTTGATTGGGTTTGCTGAAAGTGACTAGGCAGGTGACAACACAGATCAAAATTCAACATCAGGATATGTGTTCATTCTTACTAAAGGACCAATCAGCTAGTCAAGCAAGAAATAGAGTGCCATTGCACTCTCATCTACAGAAGCAAAGTACAGAGGAGTTGTAAATGCATCAACTCAATGTTTATGGTTGCAAGGGTTACTTAGTGAGTGTGGCTTCGAATCAGAGTTCTCAACTATTATCTATTGTGATAATCAGAGCACCATTCGAATATACAATGATCTAGTTCAGAGACAGAGAGCCAAACACATTGAGATCCACATGCACTACATCAGACAGCTTGTGCATGATGGCACCATTCACCTACTCTTCTGTGCATCTTTAGAACAAGTAGCTGACATATTCACCAAAGTTTTCTATGAGAAGACATTCAACAATCTAAAATCACTGCTGGGGATTGCTGATCATGCTGTGAAGCATGATTGATGACAATATTTTCAAATTTTGTTTTACTATCCATGTTTAAGGGAGGATTTTCCCACTGGGTTTTTGCCTCTTTCCTTGGTTAAATGGACATGCAGTATGTAAAGGGTGACTAAGCCTTTTTGCTAGGCCCTATAGTTTTCTGATATTTACTCGTAAGTCAAGCTTAAGGGGGGGTTTTAGAATAATCAACCCATAGTTAGCTACCTTAGACATTAATTAATCCATTTTTGTCTTATTTGCCTAGTTTCCAATATTCCGCTTTATGAAGTTGTCTTCCACATGTCCTAGAAGTCAAAATTGCTAAAAATGAGTCATGGAGTGCTTGGGAAACCTCCTGGAATCCATATTTAGCATATCTACTTTATTCTAAATCCTCCCTAGCACATGTCTGATTTTTCTGCTTTATTGCCTGCTTTACTGAATTTTATGGCAAAAGGAAAGTAAGACTAGGTGCAATTGACTTGTTTTTTGCCCTCATCATCCTCCATTATTTTCTCCTAATAAAATCATGTATGGATTGTCTTTCCATCACCTATTATATTTCCTACTTGACTTTTCCAATTCGTGAGCTCCTAGGCAGATTTGGAAACTGCTTTATGCACCTATGGGGGATTTGACTAGATTTAGTAAGCCTGCTTTTGACTATTTCAAATGGCATCCTTATGCATTTGAATCTCTAATGTAATTATTTATTGCAGCAGCCTATGACTTCACAAGGTTGGCTATTGTACACTTATTCAATACAGATTAGTGTTATGCTCCAATTTCAGTCTCCTTTGTGTGTAAATTTGCATGTTTGATTAGTAATTTTGTGAGTGCAATTGATCTATCACCTGGGTTCAATTTCCACATTTTCTGAATCCTAAAAGAATGAAAAGATTTTCGAGCACATTTTCTTCCTCTCGCACTCATTAAAGTATCAAAAAGGGCATTTACATAGCGTTGTTTATCTCCTTTTGTGAACTATGAAGACTACCATATGAAAAGGACCACCTTGGCACATTCAAGCCAAGACCGTTCCCCTTTGCATCCTTTTATGCTTTCTTGGGAAAAGGGCCACACTTTACGAAAAATCTCACCATGGGTTGTCTTTAAGCTCTTTTCTAGCCTTCTCACAAAGAAAATATTGCTGAGCAAACTTGGATTCGTTCATGCTCGTAAAAGTATCTGAATGACTGTCTAGTCAGTACAGGTTTAACCTTTTCTAGCGTAATTGGACTACCAATGGTAAAGAATTCTCCCATCCCCTAAAGGATGGGAGAGCTCTCCTATGTATACTTTTATCCTTTTTTTGGCACATGAGACTATCAATGAAAAAGAGACCCCATTGGAGTCTTCTTCATGCTTTCAGACTCTCTAAAATTGAAAGCACCATCAAGCATTTACTTTCTTGGGCTCGTTAAAAATCCATGAGATCGTACCATAACGGTTTCTTTAGACACCACTCCACATGTAACAATTCTATAGCATTCCCACTTTGGGACACCTTTTTTCAGAGTATTCTACGATGAGTCTTCCTTGGATCCCATGAATACCAAAAGTTTCTACCTCCCCTAAGTATTTCCCATTCGCAGCTAAATTCCCAGTATTATAGCTATTATCCCTCTCCCAGGAGTCAGTTTCATTTGCTGCCAAGTCAGCCCTATCGTCATACTATGAACAAAGCAAGTTTGAGTCCTCTGCACTACCCCTGCCCCTGTTTCCCAATTCAGTGTGTCAGTCCCCATATTTCCTCACACCCTTGGTTATCTCCCTCGTGCTTCTTATCAAGGAAACACCATTTCCTTGGTTAGTTGGATGTCTCCCTCTATCAACTACAACACATCTATTCCAGAGGATAGACCCAGAGGTCCATGTATCCTGGTTTCACTAACCTCATTGATGAGTTCCTTGGACCACTTGATGGGAGTCCTTAGTGCCTCTTGAGATGATTGTATGTCACATGCTCAACTTCAACAACCATCATCGCACCATTGAGATTCGTACAAGGTATTGGTCCGTGTAGTATTTGGTAAAAGACCCTAGTTGTCACTTGACTCTAACACTTTGGTGAGTCTATTACGGGACCCAGACAGATTCATGTCCCTTGTGATTTCCAGGTTGCATTGGAGACAGTGTTCAGAAGCCCCAGTAGTGTTTCTATATAGATTTGTGATTGATGCAGCATAGTGTACCATAGAGACTCTGACTCTCCGTCAGTAAGTCCCATTAGTTATGTACCATCCCAGATTCAGCAAGTCATCAGTTATGAAGATATAGCAATCCATGAGAATGCAATGGGGACAATGTATCAGTTCTTTAGATCAGTATTGTATTCAGCCTCTAATCGAGGCAACCATTATGTAACACCAGTTGTATATGATCGACTCTTGTATTCTAGAGCTTTGATCGCATGATTATTTTTGACATTGTTATGAGCATGGGGATGCCCAAATTGTCCATATACATGTCACACATTATTTGTATCTCACCCATTGATGGGAACCATATTAATACAAAAACCAAAAGCCACCATGTCCCAGCCCAGGAAGCACCACCTCTCCCTATAAAATCCTATGATGTCCATCGGCCATATGATGAGCTCTCACCCTCACACATCAAGGGGCAATGTGTTAACCCAAAAAATCCCCTGATTAGCTCTACATGACCTACGCCACCCAAAGACATCAATTTTACCCTCTCCATTGAACCCCACACCTTTGTAAAGGCTCAAAAAACATAAAAATGGCTTAAAAACCCCTAAAAAGAGCCAAAATAGCTCTCAAAGGGGCTAAAACCTTCAAAAGGAGCTTAAAATCCCTAAAAGAGCTAAATAATGGCCGAAAGGGGCTAAAATCCCCAAAAAAGGGCTAAAGCCTTGACCAAGGGCTTAAAACCCTAAAAAACTCAGAAAAGGCTATAAATACAAGGGTGGGGGTCACTTTCAAAACATTCCTCATTTTTCCTATCGTTACTCTGCATGTGTGAGTGCTTTGAGACTCACATCTCTCAAACCATTAACCCTTCTCCTCCATTTGCTCCATTGCTCTATTAGACAAAACCCCATTCCATTGAGAGGTAGCATCTTAAACTAGGGAGTGGTGGCCCATCTTCCAGCAAGAGCATAGGTATAATTATGTCAATACTTTCTTATTGTTCAATCTAGTTGCTTATAGCTTGTTTTTTGATAACTTTTTCATTGCAGGTTTTTTTCTTGTTCATTTCATTAACAGTTTGTTGCAGGGTTTTGTATGGTTCACTAACTCTTTCCTGCAGGATTTTCATTCACCAAAGAAACCCTATCCTTATGTCCTATAGACGGAAGGTAGTTGTTTCTACATGTAGCCATGGTTTTCCCTGAGCTACACAAAGTACCACTGTAAAGGATCAGAAGATCGAAGTGCTGCCATGAAGGATCAAAAGATCAAAGCGTTGCTGCAAAAGGATCAAGTGATCATATGATGCAGAAGATGAAGACATTAAAGAGTAGTTGTTCCAAGCTACTAATGAATGTTGAAAAACTTCCTGTGATGTATAGATGTATCACCCTGATGATGTTGAAGATGCTCTCTCTCCTTCTCCTACTGTTGTTGTTGTTGTTGTTGTAGAATACCCTTCTCGTTAAGGGGGAGTGTTGAATTATTGTAACTTCAAAGAATATTCTAAATGTATTTTCATATATTGTATTTCATTGGTCCCCCATGTTCCTATCGAGAGAATCATTAATGTAATCAAGTCATGTAGAGTCATGAGGAAAACCCTCCATTGTAAGTCGGGTCATTAGCACCCTCCGGAATATAATATTAAGTTGTTATTAGTCCTCCTAGCCTAAGTTGGCCCAGTCAGGCATATTGGGATCAACATAGTTGAGCAAAAATTCAAGTGAACGAAATAATATAAATAGGAGAGAGGCACTCCTCATTTGAACACACACTCACTTGTGCATAGCGCATGGAGAGAGAGAGACATATCTGCTGGAGGGAGGCACACCTATTTTTGGGTCTTGTCTTTTATCTTTTATACATCTTATACAGATGATTTTTTTGCTGGGTTTTCTTCCCCATGAGTGTTTTCTAGGATAAATCTTTGTGTTCTTGTTTGTGGTTGTGCTTGTCCATCTTTCAGTGATCTTTTGCTTATGGTTATGTTGTTATGATGCTAAATGTTATAAGATCTAATATAACCATAAAAAATTAACAGGGCGAGCTCTCGTTTGTACACTTTTATCCTTTTTTAGGATTAGAAGACTACATACAAAAAAATACCACACTAGAGTCTTCTTCCTATTTTCAGACTCTCTAAAAATGAAAAACCCATCGAGCATTTACTTTCTCGGGCTCACTAAAAATCCACAAGATCGTGTCATATTGAGCTTACTTCTATCCCTTCTTCGTGCTCCTTAAACTATGAAGAAGGCCCAAACGGTGTCTTTAGGTGCCACCACATATGATATTATAGTATGGGATATTCCCCCCCCCACTGGGTCTCCTTTGTTTAGATTATTTTTCAATGAGTCTTCCTTGGATCCCCTGGACACCACTAGTCCAGTTCCCTCCCTCAGTATTTCCCATTTACAGTTATCTTCCCAGTATTACAGCTATGATCCCTCTCCCATTAGTCAGTTTCATTTTATTCCAGGTCATCCCTGTCGTCATGCTTTGAATAAAGGAAGTTTGAGTCCCTCGTACTCCCTTGTCCCTGTTTTCCCATTCAGTGTGTCAGTCGCCATATTTTTCCACATCTTTAGTTACCCCCCTCATGCCTCTAGTCAGGGAAACATCATTGCCTTGATTAGTTCTAGGCCTCCCTCTGTCAACGTCAACACATCTACTCTAGAGGATAGAACCAGAGGTCCCTGTATCCTGGTTTCATCCATCTCATTTATGAGTTCCTTGGACCACTTGAAATATTTCATTAGTGCCTTTCGAGTTGGTTGTGTTTCACGTGCTTGACTTCAGCTACATCATCGCACTGTTGAGATTCATACAGGGTATTGGCATGTTCATTATTTGGTTGAAGACCCCAGTTGTCACCTGACTCTAGCACATTGGTGAGTCTACCTATGGGACCCATACAGTCTCATGTCCCTTGTGGTTTTCAGGTTGCATTGGCGACAGTGTTCGAAAGTTCCTAGTGTTATGCTTCCATGTATCTCCAGTACTTGATGCTACATATTGTACCACAAAGATTCTGACTCTTAGTCATTAAGTTCATATATATGTACACCTCCAGATTCAATGAAGCATCAGTTATGATGATATTGCATTTCATGAGAATGCCATTGTTCCTATTTATCAGTTCTTCAGATCAGTATTGTATTTAGCCTCCCATTGAGGACACCATTATGTATCATCATTTGTATATGTATTGATCGGCTCCCATGTTTTGAGACTTGATCCCATTATTTATTATTTTGATGTTGTTATGAACATGGATATTCCCACTTTGTACATACACATGTCACACATTATATGTATCTCATCCATTTTTGAGAACCAATAACAAAAAACCAAAATCCATCGTAGTTCGAACGAGGAAGCTCCACTTCTCCATGGGTCTCTCCAGTCTCTCAATTGTTGTCACCATTATTCCCACGATCCTATGATGTCTATCAACCATATGATGAGCTCCTGCCCTCACACATCAGGGGGCAATCTATTAACACTAAAAAGTGTTCACCTAGCTCTCCATGGTCTAAACCATATATAGTACATCATACTCCCACCACATTTCCCTTACTTTTGACCTTCACAATTGTATTTCCACAAAAACTGGTCCAAAACACCATGATTCCTTCCCACAAATGATGGGATGATGAGAATTTATTATGGTTTACCCTCACTCTCTCCCAAAAAGGGTTTAAAAACCCTAAAAAGGGTAAAAAACCCTAAAAAAGAGAAAGGGTAAAAAAACCATAAATAAAAAAGGTATTTTGTGTTTATTTTATGTAGTAGTTAGTTTATATATGAAAAAATACCTAAAAATATTTGTTATCATTGTTGATATATTTGTTTAGTTTTTGTTATTCCATTGTACTGTACCTTATGATCTCAGTGATCTGAGGTTGGTGCATCTGCACGTAATAGGGGAGAAATCTCCATTACAGGCATGACAATTGACACCTATAGAGATTAATCTCGACTGCATAAAAAAAGAATCCATTTATCAGATCATGGACACACAGGTTAAGGGCACCCACCAGTAGAATATCCAACTATATAGAGTTGTCAAAGTACGACATCTCCTCCACCAAGGAAAGTGGCTCACCAGGAGTTAATTTCAGCAGAAGTTTCCCCATTTAGTGGGGGAACTCAACACAATGGATGCCATTGATTCCTAATGGGGAAGGACTGATCTAGATGGGTATAGGTGGCCACCCACCTATTCTACTAGCTCAAAATAGTTTTTCATTTTGGCAATTTTCTTGTAATTTTCTACTGTTTTTCAAGTCCCAAACTTTCAGAGCAGTTTTAAGGCCCTAAACAATGTTTTTGGAAATTTGGAGTACCAAATGGTCAATTTAAATATCATTTGGCCAATGTATAAAGTTTCAAAGCTCAGATAGACCTTACCAACTAACTATTGAGAGCTCCAATCATAGATTTTATGCAAAAGTTATGAACCTGAGAAGTTGACTTTTCAAATAACCACCTTAGGGCCACAAACTTTATGACAATTCATCCCCAAGGGTTAGGGTTATGGTTTTCTACCTCTCCAAATATTTATGATAAAATGTGTTTCGAACTCCTTTTGTATTCATTTTGTCACAAGTGAGTGTAGCCTTCATATCTCTTCTCAGAGATACAACTACCACCATTCTAGCTGCTTTTGTTTACAATTTGTTTATTTTCATTCATTTAATAGAATCTGCGTTTACTGTATCACTATGTTTATTTCCATATATCTGTCTATGTGAATATATATTCTCTTTCATTTTGTTCTCACATAAATATGTATCAGTGGTATCAAATCTTTCTGGTCTTATGGTTTCTCAGTGCATGTCCCCGACGATATTTGAATATCGAGAGTTGTGTATTGAACTAGTTGAGTTTGGGGAAAATACCTATTGTCATCCTAAGAAGCCTCACATGGTGGGAGAAGAAGAGAGATATGATAGAGCATGAGATCCTATTAAACCATTGCTTAAGGAATTCCTCATGTGACAGAGGAACAAGATGATGGATAACTTCTCCCAAATCCTTCGAAGAATGCCAACGACAGAGGATGCACCTTCAATGAGTAGTTGTTTCAGAGGTGCCACTCCCTTCAAGGTACAAGTTAAATTTGAAATCCCCTTATTTTAAGGAAATATAGATTCATATGTTTTGGAATAATGGTTGACTCTGTTAGAGGGTTACTTCTATGTTCAATATTTCTTCGACAGTGAAAAGATCACCTTCGTGCTCCTTAAGTCTCTCCTCCATGTCAAAGACTAGTGGGACGGGTACTACGAGAGGAATGTGAGGTATGAATCTGAGATATTTAATACAAAACCCACTTTGGCATGTTTTGTTGATGTCGTCAAAGAAGAATTCTACCCTGTCAGAAACTATGATGACCAATACACTCGGTGGATGACATTGCACTAGGAAAGAGACAAACAATGTCAGAGTATACCAATATATTCCATACCCTATGCTCAAAGCTGGTAATTAGAGACTCTGAATGAAACTTGGTTCTAAAATACCATAGTGTCTTGCACATGTACATTCAGTCAGATATGGATTTCCTAGACATATCCTTTGTAGGAGCAACTTATCGATATGGGGTCAAGATTGAGAAAAAGTTTAAGTAGAAGAATAAGCGACATTTTGGGTCTAGAAATCAACAACAGAAGCCAGGAATAAGTGGCCCTAATTCATAGCCTAAAGGATAGAGAAAGGATGGCCAAAGTGTAAAAAATCCGTCCAACCCATAGACAAATAAGGGTAATGGGAAATCAAACAAGGACACTAGCAAGTAGCGTGAGTTCCACAAACTCCCTTGGTGCAACACTGATGAATGTCACTCAAAAAAATTAATGTTGGATGAGAAAAAATCCCTGGATCTAGACTCTGACTCAGACACTGATGCAACGAAAGAAAGGGGTAATCAGATCATTGACACAGAACTAATATCCACCATCGCAATTGAAAAGATCCAACCAAAAGATTCAGAGGACACATAGGAAGGGGAGCGACTCTTCCATTCACAATTATGGGTGTAGGGGACTCCACTACATTTTGATTTTTGACAATGGTATTCAGAAGAACCTCATCTTGGTTGAGATCATCAAAATATTGAAGCTTCTGATGGTTCCACATCCAAAAACCTACAACATTAGTTGGTTGAGCCATGGACGAGATATCCACGCCATCCAACAGTGTCACCTCTCCTATGAAATCAAGCCCTTGAAAGATGAGGTAATGTGTGATGATGTCCCACTTGAAATTTGTGATGTTATTTTAGGACAAACATATATGTGGAAACATCATGTTGTGTATGATTCTATATATTGTAGTGTCATTATTACTTTGGGAAAGAAACTCTATAGGATACCATAGACACTTGTTGCTACTGCAGCATCTCTCATCACTGTTATCACTCGCCTTGTAGTTTCCCATGTGAGGTGGATCCAGGATGGATGGTAGAGGGGCAAGCAACTAAGGGGTGGAACCATGACTGCCTAGACTCCCAAATGGATGGTTGTCACACCAATCAAGGCAGCCTTCACTTTATGTTATCCAAGTCCAAGACAACAATGGGGGAGACCAATATCTTCTCCCGATAGGAGAGATCAGACCTAGACACTAGAACATATCAAATAGGGCTTTGAGGTACATAAGGTGCAAGGTAAATGGAAACCCTATCTCTAGGGTTTAGGTACTAGAAACTGATGGAGATGACCACTATCTTGGGAAACATAATTGTGACAGGGTGAGAAAAGACAGAGTTGGGACTGTCTAGTACCAAGGAGGCATACTTAGTGAAAGATAGGTAACTTGAGTTATCAATGAATGTTGACAAAGAGAATGGGAGTAAGGTCAATTTAGGGCTAGTGCTAGAAATAGGAGATCATTGTCTTACGTGCATTAGGAAATGGAGTCATCATTAGCACAACATTTCAGTGAACCCACCTGGGATACACCTTGATCTACGAACCCATAAAATAGTTGGTCCGGAGAAGCTAAGGTACAGGAAAAACCAGCTCAATGGAAGGCTAGCGCTAGGGATTGGAAGGATAGATTTGCAGTTCTAGGGTCACCTGGAGGATAATAAATCAGTGTTGAAGGAGAAATGAGGTCAGGGTGACCTGATCTACAAGCCCAAATCAGAAAATCAGCAGAAAAATCAGATCCAAAAAAAGTCAAAATTTGATGAGGGGGCTAGGGGGACTGAAAACCAAATTTTCAGATCTAGGTAAAATCGGAAGGAACTAGCTCAGTGTTGCAGTTGATTTGGTTAAGGGGAGGCCTGATCTATGAAACCTAAAAATGGTTTGGCAAAAGATCAAACGATTCCCAGATTTATTGCTTTTTTAGGGTTTTTAGTATTTTAGGAGTTTTTCAGAAAAATTTCAAGTAAAGCAAGGTACAATGGAGTAAGATTTGAAAATAAGAGACTTAATTGTTAGATCTTACCTGGAAAATCTTGTAAAAGTATTTAACAGTGATGATCTTATCTATCCCAATCAATTCTGGAAGATCCTCGTGATTTCTATGGCATATGCAAGCTCCAAGCCACCAATGCGCCCCCTACCCTGCATGAGCAAACATCAACCATATCAGATTTGCTAATACAAGATAAAGAAACTGAATGCTACAAGAAATTAAAATGAAGTAATCATAGACCACAATGAAACTAATGAAAACCCCTTGATCCAAGATGAAGAAAACTGAGCAAGTTAAGGTCCCCCTACAAAAACGCTCCAGCCAAAACGCCCTCCTGTAGACAAAACAATGATAGAAAAAAATATAGATCTCACAAGAATTTCTACAATGCTAGGAAGCTGAATATTTTCCAATCACCCTTTGAGAACATCAGATGCAAAGCAGATCCAAACAAATTGCACAAAAAAGTCTTTCTCTTATTCAGATCCAAGAGCCAAAGACCCCTTACAAATGAAAACCTCTCTCCTTTAAATAGAAATGAGAGAACCTCAATCATAACTGAATCCTAACCACTTTCAAAATGAGTGGCTAAGATTAAAAGATAAAATGTTCTAATCAATGGTTGAGATGAGCTCAACATACAATACATGGATCAATATAACCATAATTTATCAAAGTGGACTAACCCACCCAAAAAAGGTAACCCACCCAACAAGAAATAAATGAAAGCACATGGCGGGTCCAAGGAGTGTTTGACTAACTCCCTCTAGGTGTCCCCATGGCACAATAAAATAATATAGTAATTTAATTCTTTGACTTTTGTGCCTCGAGGAAATCGTGAGCCTCCCAAAAGAGCTCCAAAAAAAGATATAAAAATTCCCCAAAATAGATGTGGGCCCAATCAGGAGCTGCAACTATTGGAGAAGGTGTGGAGGAAATCACTCTCATCATCATGACTCATCCCATGTCATTTTCTTTCCTTAGTATCCCAAATTGATTTCTTCAATATCCATTTAATCATTTTTTAATCTGCCATGGGAAATGTGATCCAGCTAAAACAACCTTTTAGGATGCCTACGTTGTCAAACTGAGCCCACCAAGCTCTCTGGGATGGGGGTACTATGGTACAAACAAGTGGCTGCACCACCCTATGCCCATACAACTCCCTAGGAGATCCAACTGAAACATCTCCCTGCTCAAAAATATCAATCTGTGAAGAAAAACTACATCAGAAAGGTAGAATGAGCTTGGTCACATCTGTAAGTGCCCGGATCTAGAAATAAACTGTCTCATTAGACTCAGAGAGTCCAAATCCATTTAAGGTGTATAATCATACCCCTCATAGGTCTCTATCTGATCATCAATCATATCCAATAAATAATATAACCATTTGTGAATAACCAGACACCAATAATAACTCAGACTATATCCATCCATTGCAAGTGTTTAAAGGCTAAGGCATGCTCTAAAAATCATTCAAGTAACAATAACAACAATTAGCATTCATTTCACTGGCGGTACATCAACCAATACATATATAAGGCTTTATTTATTATTACTCAGACTTAGACTTTCAAGACTATACTCACTTCATAGTTGTAGCCAATTTGCTAGTGAAGGGTGAAGGGTGGAAATGACAAGGATAAGGCAAATGATGAATTCCTACTCAACATCATGACACTTTGGAAAAGGAAAGGGAATACTCACTATAACCAATGTCAGACAAATAACAACACAAGGAATGGTAGTGCCTCACAAATGGGTGAGTTGTTTAGAGAGTGCTTATTCAACTTAGGCATCATGTCTACATCAAGCTTGATCCAAGTTCATTAGGATCATGATTTTATTCCATGGTCTTTTTGGCCTATATGACCCTTTTGGGACTTCACGAGTGCTTAAAAGCACAGCTAATTGCAACTTTCATCCGGGACATATTTATTTTAACAAGGTCAACAATTTTTGGATATAGCATATTTTTAACCATTGCTTTTTTGGACCTTTTCTTATACTCTTCAAGGAGTATTTTAGCATTTCATTACTCTTGCCCTTTTTACATATGTTAAGAAACACAATTTTATAATTTTTATTTTTCAATGGGCACATATTCAATATTTTCAATATAGGTAGTACATGAGCTTTCAATTTTAGCCAACAACATCTCAAGTGACTAGGGGGAGTTCTGCACAGTGCCAAACATCAGGACAACCGACCAGAATGATTTAGGCATACTATCCAACTTACCAAAGGAATTTTTTGTGACCAACTCAGAGCTGAGACACAATATAAACAGGGAGGCTTATCCAACAAAATTTCCAGCGGGGAAAAAGGTCCTCCATTCCATAAGTCAAGAAGTTAGTCGGGTTGAAAACTAAAATGGAAGGTAATGGATGGGTGAAGACAATGAATAATGCAGCCAACACTAGCAATACAAAACAATGGTGGGAATGACTACCTCTATTCTTCGTAAGGAGGGTAAAACCAATGAGTATAGATCAAGAACTTCCAAGTCTAAGTAAGGACATCAATACATAGTATAAGATACAACGAAGTCCATATAATTATGACCACCAGATCATGATACCACAAGTTAATACATGTCACAAAAATAAGTATAAGAGAAATAATAACCATAACACAATATAAAATGCTGAGTCATAACCATGCAATATAATCCATCTGAGACACCATCTGTCCAATGAGAAAGAACTGACATAAAACTGGGCATCAATGACTGCTCTGAAAATGACATAAATGGCTACATCGGTCCTCAAATCTGAGTGTCCTGAGACTCAGTCCTGACATGGGAGACTACAATAGTCCACTAATATAATAATGATCCATAAAAATTGCTCATCTCAACATCTCATATGTAAGAGATTTGGCTGAAAAAAGTACTGTGTCTGAAAAATAGAATATGGTAGCTTGGCTACTATATATGTGATAACATCTGGCTCTAACTGGGACAAGGGCTCTGCTAAAAAGAGTGCTTGAGAACCTTAGAATATCTGGTCCTCGCACTCTACTTCTCGCATCCTCGATCAAACCATCCAGCTCTGCAACTGGTACCAAAAATGCACTTGACTACCTGCAGCATGTCCAGAGCTATACCAAACTCACAGACCGGTCGCCAGAACAACATGTGGATAATATATAAAATACTGAAAATAAAGATGCATGAAACTGAAAAGCAGAAAATAAATCTAATCTATGACCACAAATTTTAATAAAAGTTTGATGTTTTATTTTGCAGGAAAACATAATTACACTAAGAGCTTCAAAGGCGAGCTTTAGGCAAAGATGCAAGAGTCTACACTACTTCCGGGAAAGGCTTATTTAGGTCCTACATACTCTACTCTAACAAATTTAGACAAGTGTTAGGTAAAATCAAAAATCCAATGCAACCACTTGCTGAACGAACCTATTGAGCTTTCTTTACAGTTAATGATACAACAAATCAAAGATGGCTTGTGAGCAATGTGAATGAAAATTGAAGCCATTATAACTTGTTGTTTGAAAATTAAAGAAAGACATGGATGAAGAGAAATGAAATCATGCTAAGGATGAGATTGATTGTTGCAAACTTCTTCTACCCATAGATCAATAGGATCATAAAATTTATGCAAGTTTAAATTTGATGAAATAAAATAATACGATACATGATTCATCCCCCCTAGGCCATCATTTCTTCCCTCCTTTTTATGGTTAGCACACTCAATCATACTCACATCATGATCAACGGTGAAGCAAAATAGGGACAAATTAGAAATCATTAAACCAGAAATTGAGATTAACCCCATTTGTTGTTTATAAAATGAGAAAATATGGAATTGGTATTTATAGTGATTTTCATTCACCCAATCAAAGAAATTAGCAAAGTTGAAAGCATTATGCGGCAAGGATGAAAGGAGATAAAATGTTTTACCATTGACCATTTGGCACTTTCAAGACTCTACACTGCATGATACCATAGAGGACCTCAAAATCTGGGATGGGAGGGTGGATTGACAAATTAAGACTTGATTTGGATCACCTAAAGATGTTAACACCAATCTTCCATGTGATATGGGACATTTGCTAGAGAAATTGGCAAGATTAAAACTAACATCCCAAGAACTAGACTCACTATGATTAATCTCCTCAACCAAATCACCTTGATAAAAAATATGACGAGGAATAGTAACAACATTACAAGAATCATTCCTTGGAGGCTCTTGATGATTATTGGGACACCGATTCCAGTTTGAAAGATGTGACAAAGAAGGTTCTAGGTCAATCTTGCTTACTATTATATCATCATCATGTGGTTGCTCTTCTTAAGATTGTTCATTACATTCAACTGAGGATAAATGATCATCATCATTCATTTGATAAGGAAAAACATTACTATGTTCATTTCTATCCTCACAAACTTGGTCTTCAACTACACTATGACCACATGATTGCTCTTCAACGGAAGTTTTATTAATTCCCCCCTTTTCTTCTTTTACAATGATATGATCAAGGTCTAAATCCAGATTCGGATAGGTTGGATACTGATTCAAATTATCATCTATTAGGAAATGACTATGGAGTTCTTCTTCTAAAGGCTCTTTAATGGACTTAAAAATGGAAGGCTTAACTATGGATGCTTCTTGATGGTGATCAGGTTCCCTTCCATGGATCAAATCCAGGATTTTCTTTGTAACTGCTTTAGGTAATAATAACAAAGTATATTGTATGATTTGATTGATATCCCTCTTAATTTCAGCATGGGGTTTTGAAACATTATCCTCAAAGTACTCTATAACATTCTTATGGATTGATGGGCACACTCATAATTTGGAACATTTTAGGAGAGGAATGATCCAATTGAGAAAGCAAATTGCCAATATACTGATTATAATCATTTCTAGATTCACACTCTAAAGAATCATTAGTGTTCCTACTCCAACTATCAATTAACAAATCTGTGAACATGTCATACCCAGTGACAGATCCTGGTGCTAAATGATCAAACCATAGTTGAACATCCCCTTGCAAGGATTCTCCTAAGGCTCGCATATAAACATATTCATTGTCTACACCTATAGATTCCATGTAATCCCAGAGAATGTCCAAATGACTTTCAATAGATACATCATTATTTCCACTAAACTGGGGAAACCTCCTAGTGTAATCATTTGGCATAGGATGAGGTGCTCCCGATATTTCAGAAAAGTCAAAAGGAGACCGTTTGTCTTGTTTTTTAATAGCTCTGGTTACTTGGCTATAAGGCTTTGGGTGGGACTGTTTTCTAGGTTCATGTCGACTTACAGGTCCACTCGGGATGGTCGAGAAATCTTTATTGCATGGGTGAGGAATTTGGTGGGTATCATAAAAATTGTGATAACTAGATTTATATCCATAATCATGCTCGATATCATCCTCATATCTGTAGTCTGACCTCCATCTATTCCTTTCGTTTATTTGTCTTGTATTTTCAATCATGTTTTTGGTTAATTACTTCATGTGTCTCAAAAATACATCTGAATTCATTATGATTTATGGTATGCTCTAAGAACTTAAGATTAATATGTTGGGTACAATCCTCAGTGGAGTCGCGGGGTGGAGTTGCTAGGTGAACCACACAAGTAATTCACCCAAAAAAATATATGTCGTAGGGAAAGGTGAGGTATGTTGAACCAAGGTAGGCCTCTACCTCCCCGAAAATGGCACCAAAATGTTATCACCCGCCTTGTAATTGCCTGTGTGAGGTGGATCCATGATGGATGGTAGAGGAGCAAGAAACTAAGGGGTGGAACCACGACTTCCTAGAATCCCAAATGGATGGTTGTCATGCCAATCAAGGCAGCCTTCACTTTATGTTATCCAAGTCCAAGACAACAATGGGGGAGACCCAGGTATGCTCTCGATAGGAGAGATCAGACCTAGACACCAAAACAGATCAAATGGGGCTTTGAGGTATGTAAGGTGCAAGGTAAATGGAAACCCTAGATCTAGGGTTTAGGTACTAGAAACTGATGGAGATGACCACTATCTTGGGAAATGTAACTGTGATAGGGTGAGCAAAGAAAAAGTTGGGACTGTCTAGTACCAAGGAAACAGACTCAGTGAAAGATAGGTAACTTGAGTTATTAATGAATGTTGGTAAACCGAATGGGAGTAAGGTCAATTTAGTGCTAGCACTAGAAATAGGAGATCAGTACGTGCATTCGAAAATGGAGTCATCATCAGCACAATGTTTCAGTGAACCCACCTGGGATACACCTTGATCTATGAACCCAGAAAATAGTTGGTCTGGAGAAGCTAAGGTACAGGAAAAACCAGCTCAATGGAAGGCTAGTGCTAGGGCTTGGAAGGATAGATTTGCAGTTCTAAGGTCACCAGGAGGCTAATAAATCAGTGTTGAAGGAGAAATGAGTTCAAGGTGACCTGATCTACAATCCCAAATCAAAAAATCAGCAGAAAAATTAGATCCGAACAAAGTCAAAAGTTGATGAGGGGGCTAGGGGGGTTGAAAACCAATTTTTTAGATATAGGGAAAACCGAAAGGAAATAGCTCAGCATTTTAGTTGATTTGGTGAAGGGGAGGCATGATATATGAAACTCATAAATGGTTTGGCCAAATATTGGACGATTCCCAAATTTATTGCTTTTTTAGGGTTTTTAGTATTTTAGGAGTTTTTAGAAAAAATTGAAGTAAAGCAAGGTACAATGGAATAAGATCTGAAAATAAGAGACTTACCTGTTAGATATTACCTAAAAAATCTTGTAGAAGTCTCTAAAAGTGATGATATTATCGATCCCGATCAATTCTGGAAGATCCTCATGATTTCTATGGCATATGCAAGCTCCAAGCTACCAATGCGCCCCCTACCCTGCATGAGA
Organism: Pseudotsuga menziesii; assembly: GCA_001517045.1. Classification (NCBI taxonomy): domain Eukaryota; kingdom Viridiplantae; phylum Streptophyta; class Pinopsida; order Pinales; family Pinaceae; genus Pseudotsuga; species Pseudotsuga menziesii. The sequence continues at coordinate 18,403 of LPNX010478515.1, read as the reverse complement.
AAACGCCAACCATATCATATTTGCTAATACAAGATAAATAAATTGAGTGCTACAAGAATTTAAAACTAAGTAATCATAGATCACAATGAAACTAATGAAAACCCCTTGATCCAATATGAAGAAAAACGAGCGAGTTGAGGTCCCCCTACAAAAACGCTCCAGCCAAAACGCCCTCCTGTAGACAAAACAATGATAGCAAAAAATATAGATCTCACAAGAATTTCCATAATGCTAGGAAGCTGAAGATTTTCCAATCACCATTTGAGAACATCAGATGCAAAGCAGATCCAAAAAAATTCCACAAAAAAGTCTTTCTCTTATTAAGATCCAAGAGCCAAAGACCCCTTACAAATGAAAACCTCTCTCCTTTAAATAGAAATGAGAGAACCTCAATCATAACCGAATTCTAACCACTTTCAAAATGAGTGGCTAAGATTAAAAGATGAAATGTTCTAATCAATGGTTGAGATGAGCTCAACATACAATACATGGATCAATATAACCATAATTTATCAAAGTGGACTACCCCACCCAAAAAAGGTAACCCACTCAACAAGAAATAAATGAAAGCACATGGTGGGTCCAAGGAGTGTTTGACTAACTCCCTCTGGGTGTCCCCATGGCACAATAAAATAATATAATAATTTAATTCTTTGACTTTTGTGCCTCCTTGAGGAAACCACGAGCCTCCCAAAAGAGCTCCAGAAAATAATATAAAAATGCTGAAAAATAGATGTTGGCCCAATCAGGAGCTGCAACTGCTGGAGAAGGTGTGGAGGACATCACTCTCATCATCATGACTCATCCCATGTCATTTCCTTGCCTCAATAGCCCAAATCGATTTCTTCAATAGCCATTTAATCATTTTCTAATTTGCCTCGGGAAACACGATCCAGCCAAAACAGCCTTCTAGGGTGCCTGCATTTTCAAACTGAGTCCACCAATCTCTCTGGGATGGGGGTACTATGGTACAAACAAGTGGCTGCACCCGCCTATTCCCATACAACTCCCTAGGAGATCCAACTGAAACATCTTTCTGCTAGAAAATATCAATCTGTGAAGAAAAACTGCATCAGAAAGGCATAATGAGCCTGATCATATTTGTAAGTGCCCGGAACTAGAAATAAATTGTCTCATTAAAATTAGAGAGTCCAAATCCATTTAAGGTGTATACTCATACCCCTCATAGGTCTCTATCTGATCATCAATCATATCCAATAAACAGTATAACCATCTGTGAATAACCAGACACCAATAATAACTCAGACTATATCCATTCACTGCAAGTGTTAAAATGCTAAGGCATGCTCTACAACTCATTCAAGTAACAATCACAACAAATATCATTCATTTCACTGGTGGTACATCAACCAATACATATATAAGGCTTTAGTTATTATTACTCAGACTTAGATTTTCAAGACTATACTCACTTCATAGATGTATCCAATTTGCTAGTGAAGGGTGAAGGGTGGAAATGACAAGGCTAAGGAAAAGGATGACTTCCTACTCAACATCATGACACTTTGGACAAGGAAAGAGAATACTCAGTATAACCAATGTCAGACAAACAACAACACAAGGAATGGTAGTGCCTCACAAATGGGTGAGTTGCTTAGAGAGTGCTTATTCATCTTAGGCATCATGTCTACATCAAGCTTGATACAAGTTCATTAGGATCATCATTTTATTACATGGTATTTTTGGCCTATATGACCCTTTTGGGACTTCACCAGTGCTTAAAAGCATAGCTAATCTTAGCTTTCATCCGGGACATATTTTTTTTAACAATGTCAGCAATTTTTGGATATAGCATATTTTTAACCATTGCTTTTTTGGACCTTTTCTTATACTCTTCAAGGAGTGTTTTAGCATTTCATTACTCTTTCACTTTTTACATATGTTAAGAAACAAAGTTTTGTTATTTTCATTTTTCAATGGGGTCATATTCAATATTTTCAATATAGGTAGTACAGAGCGTTCAATTTTAGCCAACAACATCTCAAGTTACTAGGGGGAGTTCTGCATAGTGCCAAACATCAGGACAACCGACCAGAATGATTTAGGCATACTATCCAACTTACCAAAGGAAATTTTTGTCACCAACTCAGAGCTGAGACACAATATAAATAGGGAGGATTTTCCAACAAAAGTTCCAGCAGGGAAAAAGGTCCTCCATGCCATAAGTTAAGAAGTTAGTCAGGTTGAAAACTAAAATGGAAGGTAATGGATGGGTGAAGACAATGAATAATGGAGCCAACACTAGCAAGCCAAAACAATGGTGGGAATGACTACCTCTATTCTCCCTAAGGAGGGTAAAACCAATGAGTATAGATCAAGAACTTCCAAGTCTAAGTAAGGACATCAATACATAGTACAAGATACAACCGAGTCCATATAATTATGACCACCAAATCATGATACCACAAGTTAATACATGTCACAAAAATCAAGATAAGAGCAATAATAACCATAACACAATATAAAATGCCGAGTCATAACCATGCAATATAATCCATATGAGACATCATTTGTCCAATGAGAAAGAACTGACATAAAACTGGGCATCAATGACTGCTCTGAAAATGACATAAATGGCTACATCGGTCCTCAAATATGAGTGTCCTAAGACTCAGTCCTGACATGGGAGACTACAATAGTCCACTAATATAATAATGATCCATAAAAATTTCTCATCTCAGCATCTCATATGTAAGAGATTTGGCTGAAAAAAGTATTGTGTCTGAAAAATAGAATATGGTAGCGTGGCTACTATATATGTGATAACAATCACAACGAAGCAGTGTAGGAAGGTAATCTCCTAGATAGGGAAATTCGTACTCTTCATGGTTCGTTGTGAGGGTGAAAAAAATATCAAAGAAACATACACCATATCCACATAGAACCCCTCTACATGGTAGAAATAGGTGGACAAGGTCATGGAAGCATACAACAACATCTTCACCACACTTGTCAGGGTTCCAATACATTGTCAGGTCTGAAATTCCATTCATTTGATCCTTGGTGCACCTTTACCTAATGTGATAGTATACATACATTCCCTCATGGAGAATGAAAAAACAAACTTCATATTTAAGAGTTAATCCAAAAGGGTCCCATTCGACTCAACTCCTCACCTTGTGGGAGCCCAATTATGTTGGTACATAAGGAAGATGGGACATGGCGACTCTGTATTGACTACTGAGCTATAAACAAGATCACACTCCAAAATTGGTATCCCATTACCCAGATCGACAACCTCCTAGACCAACTCAAGGGGGGGAAGTATTTCAATAAGATTAACCTAAAGTCTGGCTATCATCAGGTTCCAATTTAGCAGGACGATGTATGGAAGACTGCCTTCAAATATTTGGAAGGCCCTTTTGAGTGGTTGGTCATTCCTTTCAACTTGACTAATTCTCCAACAAACTTCACGAGGATGATGGATGAAATTCTATGGACATTCACCAATTCCTTTGTGGTTGTATATCTATATGATATCCTCATCTACAGTAGAACATGGGTAGAACATTTTCAACATATCCGCCAGGTCCTCAGCACCCTGTGACAAAACAAGCTATATGCCAACCTAGAGAAGTGCTCATTTGGAATGGAAATGATTCAATATCCGGGATACATTGTGGAGAAACATGGTGTTCATGTAGATCTATACAAGATCCAAGCCATTAGCGATTGTCTGACCCCGATGACTCTCATAGAGCCTCGTAACTTCCTAGGCCTTGAAAACCTCTATCGCAAATTTATGTTGGGATTTCTAATATTTCTTGGTCCATTAGCAAGGTGACCAAAGGTGGATCTAATTCCAAGTTGATTTGTTACAAGCCAAAACAACACTCATTTGAGGAGATGAAGCATCTCTTATGTTCGATGCCCATCCTTACCTTACTAGATCTGCAACAACGCTTTGAGATCGAGATAGATGCTTTGGACTACGCCGTTGGTGAGCTACTCACTTAGCATGGCAATCCAGTGGCATATCATAGTGATACACTTTCAGATACATTCTACAAGTACTCCGCATATGACAAGGAAATGTACTCCGTTTTCCAATCTTGTCGCCAATGGAAGCATTACATCCTTGGGAAATAAATACTCATCCACACTAATCAGAAGCCCTTGTAGTTCATGCTGTTATTACTCAGAATTTATCCTTTGGTTGTGTAAGGGTAGTTCCAAGGTAACCTTTCAAACTAACCTTTAGGACAAAAGCTGACTTATTTCCTACCAGAGAGGGCTCTCTCAACAAATAGATACAATGGCTAGATATATTGTTAGATAAATGATTTCAATGATAATAATGGCTGAAACAAGAGGGTATAATTGGGAATGGAGTCAAAATCATAAGTTTTTATAGATAAACAAGGTTTTTCCTACAATATTTTTTCATAGAGGTGGGATTGCCACTCTTTCATAGTCAAGTTCTTGATTTTATGGTGGTAAGGAAGAAAGATGAACAATCCATTAATTTGGGCACCAAAAGATGAATCCAATATTAAGTTTAGAGGAATTTTGTTTGTGAATACTTGAATCCTATGAACTAGAGCATATGATTATGAATTTTTGTTCAATATAAACATATTCAAGCATGAAAGACAACACAATGGAAAATATAACAGGGAAAACATTCACATGAGAAAAGGAAATACAGATTGTAAAACAACAACATGAGAATCTCTAATATGGAAAAATTCTTGCCTGGCTCTGCAAATTTTATTAACTTGAAATGCTCAGTTACAAAATGAGTTTCACTCTTATGGATTCCAACCCCAATTACATTGTAAAATATGCTTTAATACATCAAAATAAACCTCAAGATGATACCTAACTACCTACATTCTAAAAATAGGCTTCTTATAACTGCCTTATTGCACCTATCATATAACTTAATAAACTAAATCCTCCTAAACATTAGAAAATATTTAACTCCAAATATTTTAACTCCACTTTGAAGTGGATCTTGACATGTTTTCAATTCTAGCCTTAGAATGGATATCTTCATTAATGCATCCTATATTTCATTTTTCTAAACTTCTCAATGGTTTTCAATTGATATCCATATGGCACTTCAAGATTTTCCATTTCTTTAGCAAATACTCTTAGCTCCACATGATCTACATAAGAAATAGGTGGCATCTTGGTACCAATCATTCTGAATGAATCCAGTATCTCAAAATCCACAGCTAGTTTGTCAATTATAGATTTTCTTGTCAAGGACTAAGTCATATCCTCGAAGTTTCTGTGATCCAACCTGGACTTAACCAATAAATCCTGGTACTCAGATTGAGATATGAGATTACCACTTTCATCCCAAGAATAAGGGAGACCTTTTTTAAATAGCTCTATAAACAAGTCCTTGAAATACTTCACCTCATGTAACATATGGTCAACTTTTTCGTGGACACTTTCAATATGATGATGTTTCCCAGTAATCTTCCTTTCCCAAGTTATCACTGCAATTATGTCCTTAATACCCATTGTTTTTAATTCTTCTTCAAATAAAGTATTAAGAAAATTTATAGTATTCTGATTTGTATCTGTTGGTTTTTATCCAAGGTTTATTTCATGACTGTATAGCTCTTCCTTGCTACACTGATTACCACTTATTTGTCTTTAATAAAATTTAAATAAGGCATCATTTTGGTTTCCTTGGTAATAATCATATCACAAATAAGGTGTCTAATACCTTGCACTAGAAACTTCCCTGAAACTTTTTCTGCTAGCTTCTCATTCTTCTCAAGCAGCTCTTTACTCTTATCCTAAAAAAACCTCATTTCTTCTTCCTTCTTCTTAATCATTTTAGACAAATTTTTATTTTAAGATTTTAATCTATTTATCTCTTCATCTCTTAACCTAACTTGTTACATAGCTTGAACTATAGTTTTTATGCTTGTTTCTGTACTTGGATGACCTATTTCCACTTGTCCTCTCTTTTCTTTCTCTTACCTTTATTTTTCCAAAATTAATCGATTTTCAATTAAAACCTCAATTTTGGCTATAAGGAAAGCCTTTGCTTTCTCCCATTAGCTTTGTTATTGTTGGTCAAAATAGACACTATTTAATTCAACACTTAATTGTCAAACCGGGAAGGGAGCTTATGAGATGCAAACACAATATGTGCATAATTGATGGCTTGAACTAACCTAAGATAACTAAATATGCAAATGCGCTAACATGCAACTATATGATTTTAATCTACATGCATAACTTTCATAATTCAAATGCAAGAATTTAATCTATATATAAAAATAGGAAATTAACTAAGAACTTTGGAAAAAGTAACTACAAATTCAAATCTAATCTAATGTTATATTAATCTATTCTATAAAGGAAAGAGACTATTCAAACTAGTCTAATGCTATGCTAATCTATTCTATGAAATGAAATTGCAACAACTAATCTAGGAAAGCGGACAGTTGGTCCGAAAGAAATTTAATCTAATGAAAGTAATTTTAACTTATTCAAAACAGGCATGAAATCAACTAAACTATTACATGAATGCATGAACTATATGCTTATGCAGGGTTGAGAATCTACTTAACCATGCGCTTAACTAAGAAAGCAAATACTGAAATTAATTACGAAAGAAAATATGAAATTAATCACTATAAAACAGGAAATTATACTACAAGTGAAAAGAGCAACTAATCTATTTATTCTATGAGTGAAACTACTCTATACTTTAAAATCAAACTAACTAACTATCCTACTCTGGTTATCGAACTTATGCAATCATATAAAGCAAATTGAAACACTAATCTAAGGACCAAGTGTAAACAAATACTTTGCAAGGAATCATAAACTAATGTAACAAACCTCTGTATTGCTTTTTCTGACCCTCTTTTATATTTTTTTGGTCGGGGGTTCTGTGGTTTATCCTTCGCAGGGTTTTATGGGTCGTATAGCCGCAAACCCCACATGGAGTTCACCCTCAATTGAGGGTTAGTACCAACCATGTCTTAAAAAGTGGGAAGTTATCGTTTTCTGGGTTTTTGTCTGCGGTATTCTGGGGTAGGGTTTCTGTTAATGCTTGTCTCCTTCGGGCTGTATGTATCAATTTTTTTGTTGATATGGTTATTCTTGATATTAGCATGATTATAGATGTTCTTTTACTGTCTCTTTCTAGTGGATTGCATGTGAAAGTCAATCTCAATGATGCAGTGATTTTTTATTCTTGTGTATTAATTATTTATTTCGCTATCTGTCTGCTCATACTTGTGAGGTCAGGTTTGTCACCAGGGTTGGTAGGCGGTCTGGTTTATTAGTTACTCTCGCTCTCAGGTGTGTCATTGGTACCCACTCTCCTATTTGAGGGTCCATCTAGCTATATTGATCCTTGGTGTGGGGTCTGGGGTTGGTATTTTCTGCTGACAGGAGGGTTTACTTTTGGGCTGTGGCTTGGAAGGTTGTGATATGTGAATATTTGGGTGATGTATGTGGACTGGGATCTTATTTTTGGCAGGGGTTTATTGTTGTGCTTGGTAGGTGTTTATTGTGGGTAACTCGGGTTTCCAGTATTGGACTGTGCTTAGGCTTATTGTATTCATGCCTTGTTGGGTTTGGTCACGGGTGTATTATTGGTTTTGCTCTGCTTGTATTGTGTCACTCCCCTATAAATTATCTTTGTGGGTTTTCAGCGATTACCCCCATTCCACTTGTGTTATTGAGGGCCCGACTGATTGTAGTAAGATATCTCACCCTATGAAGGGACGGTTACATAGATCATCATGTTGAAAGGCAAAATCCCTTAAGGCCTTAGAACACAAACCTCGGTTTGTTCTTGGACATGATGTATTTATGGAAAAGGTGGAAACCTTATGCCATAGGGCACTAATTAGTAGGCTGGAGTATTGCACCATGATGAAGGAGGGTTGGGTCGATTGGGAAACCTCACACTGGAAGCCTCTCATATGTTATGTACCCTTTATTAGCCTCATGGCTAATAGATGGCTGGTATTTTTGTTCATTGAAGAGACGGATGCTTCCCTCATTCTGGAAAAACTGTGGCCTATTTTTTATGGTTCCTTAGTTCTGAAGCAGTGGCACTCGAGGTTTGATCCTATTACTAAAAGAGTGACCATTAGGAATCTCTGGGTACTATTACCTGCTTTACCTTCCCCTCTTTGGAATAAGGACATCCTTATTGATCTGGCGAACCTTCTTGGTCGATTTGTTTCCCTTGAGAGAGATTTCCATCTCATATATGAAAAAAGAATGGAAAAGGTTTAGGTTGAAGTGGATATTACCAAGGGCCTTATACATGAACTTGATATTGTGTGTGGAGACATAGTTATCACCCAGAGATTGGATTATATGCATATTCCATTTAGGCGTAATTATTGTCATGATACGGGACACCTACATAATAATTGTCACACTCTCCATACTAGTCTTCCTATCAAGAGTGGTTTTAATTTCATACATGTTCCTGATTTGCCCCATCCTGAGACTTCCCCCTTGCCTGTTGATCCTCTGGAGGATTCTATTGATATTATTTATGCTTTGTCTTATCCTTTTACCTTTGATGATCTCTCAAAAGATCAGCTGATGTATATTGAAGATATGGAAGCTTTTGCTCTTCACTCTCGAGTATATCCTGTGGATAATTTGGATTCTTCATCTTGAGATTCATCTTTTGAGCAGGTTGATGTTGTTGGCCCACCACCCCTTGCCCTGGATCACTATCCCTCTCTCCCTAAGATCTCATCTGGGCTGTCTTCCTCCTCTACCTGTCCCTTCTCCCCTACTGGTTGCTCAGTGCCTTTACCTTTAACCTCATCTTCTAGTCCTCCTGAAGCTCCGGCCTTCTAGGAACCTTCCTTCCTTACAACCCTCTCGATATTCTCAGACAAGACTCATATTTCCCCCTCTACTTTACCCATGGATTCTATCCGGTTTAAGAATGTGACCATCAGAAAATCTAAGAAGCCTCCACTGGAAGAGATTGGGGATCCGGGGTCTTATACCTCACTTTCGACTCGATTAAAGTAGGTGGTTAGACATTCACATATCTCTCTTGGTTCCTCACAAGTTCTTAGAGCAAGCACACTTGTGGAGCTTCCCTCTCCATGAAAATTATGTCCATGAATATTCGTGGGTTTGGGGGGTTAGCCAAAAAAAAATCCCTTGAAAGATTATTCTCTAACCTAAGACCTGATATGATTCTCTTACAAGAGATGTGTGCTGTTATTCTCAATCTCTTTATCTATTTTTCAAAATTAAACCTGGATGGGAATTCTGTGCTTTTGATGCCTTCGGTCTATCTGGTGGACTGGTTGCTGGATTGGACCCTCACTTGGTCCGTTGTAAGGCTTTTTCTTCTTTGGATGGAATTATACTTAAAGAAAACTTTAAAGGTTTGGCTAATATTTTTACTGTTATAAATTGCTATGGAACCTATACTCAAAGAACTACTTATTGAAATAATTTGGTGGCAGGAGGATTATTGGGACATCCTAATTTACTACTGGCAGGGGATCTCAATTTTACTTTATCTTCTACTGAAGTCTGGGGTTGTAAAGCTAGGCTGGATCCTTTGGCCTCCTTTTTTCCCCAGCTCATTTCCTGTAATAAGTTGGTGGACCTTGCTATGTATCTGTTTTCCCCCACTTGGAGAAATGGGCGTTCGGGGGATGCCGGTATAAGTAAAAGGCTAGATAGGTTTTTCTTATCTGAATCACTTCTCCCTAGCCTTTCCTTCTATTGGACCTAGGCTACCCCATTTGATGTATAGGATCACTACCCTATTTGTCTGGAATGGGGCCCAAAAAGCAGTACTCATTGCTGGCCCTTCAAATTTAATAGAGCTCGGATGTTGGAGGAGGATTTTGCTCATTTGGTCCTCTCCTTGTGGAAGGCTCCTCTGGACATGGATGAATATAGCCACATGGATATTCTTACCTTGAAGTTGCGTAGACTCAAAGGAACTGTAAAGGACTGGGAAAGGGTGAAGAACCTTGAAAGGAAGCAGCAGATATTGGAAATAAATGAAAGTATTTTAGATATTTTACTGGAAGACTCTGGTATTGTATCGGCCTCTAATGTTGATAAGTTGAAAACTCTTCAGGAAAGGAAGGGTAAATATTAGGCCCATGATATTACTACTCAGAGGCTAAAGAGCAGGGTCCAGTGGATAAAGGAGGGGATGCAAATATGATATTTTTTCAATCATTTGCATCTGCCAGAAGAAATACTAATACTATTTGGTCCCTAAATGATCTAGATGGCAACTCTGTTTCTGAGGACATGGCACTTAAGCAGCTTGGTAAACATCACTTTAGTGACCTTTTTGGTGATGACAAGTCCACTAATATTGCTGATCAACTTAAAGTTGTTAGTCTCTTTCCATACATGACTACTAATGAAGATATTGAATGTTTCCTTAATCCCATATCGGCCCAGGAAGTTGAAGCTGTACTTAAGGGGTTTAAGAAGGATAAGAGCCCGAGGCCTGATGGGTGGCATGTTGAGTCCTTTCTATCCTTTTTTGATCTGGTGGGGGAGGATTTGGTTCTGGCTATGGAGCAGGCCAGATTACATGGAAAAGTTTCTGGTGCCCTTAACTCTACTTTTCTGACCCTGATACCTAAGTGTGAAAATCCCTTAACTTATGCGGACTTTCGATCAATTTCTTTATGTAACCTGGTCTACAAGGTTATATCCAAGCTTACTGCCATCATACTGAAGCCTATCCTTAACTAACCTCTGTTTTCCCACCAATTTGGCTTTCTCAAGGATAGACAGATTACTGAACCTGTGGGTATTACCCAGGAATTATTACACTCTATTAATACTAAGAATTCCAATGTCTTGGTCTTAAAATTGGACCTGGTTAAAGATTTTGATAGATCCAACTGGACCTTTATTAGAATTCTTCTCATTCAGATAGGTATCCCCCTTATGGGAGTCAATTGGATTATGGATTGTGTCTCTAGCTCCTATTTTGTTGTGCTAGTTAATGGATCTCCCTCAGAGTTTTTTCCTACATCCAGGGGGTTACGTCAAGGTTGTCCTTTGTCTCCCCTATTATTCATCTTGATTATGGAGAGTCTTAGCCGTATTATTATGGATGCATAGCTCAAAGGTTTGATTAAGGGCTTTCAATACTCCCCTCATCTGTCCATAACACACTTGCTATTTGTTGATGATGTTATTTTAATTGGTGTTGGCACTGTTGCAGAATGGAGTGGTTATAAAGTTGCACTTGATTTATTTTGCTCGACTTTGGGGATGGTTGTTAGCATAAATAAATCATCCTTTCTCTATCAGAATGTGGATACTGATATCAGGAATAAAATTACTGAGATGTTTCCTTTCAGGATGAATACTCTTACTATGGGTTTTAAGTATTTGGGATATCATCTTAAACCTTTGGGGTACCACACCTCGAATTGGAGATGGATGATCAAATTATTTGAAAGAAAAATCCAAAACTGGACCTACAGGTATCTTTCTCTTGGAGGTAGGGTGGTCCTTATAAAAGTTGTGCTCACAGGGTTGGCTGTCTATTGGTTTTCTTTGGCTAGATGTCCTAAATCTATTCTAAATGTAATGCACAAAATTATATTCTCATTTCTCTAGGGATCCTCAGATGGCTATCAGAAACCTCATTTGGTAAACTGGGAAACTCTGTCCTTACCTATTGAATTTGGTGGTTGGGATATTAAGAACCTTGAATGGTTTGGTATTTCTCTGAGACTAAAAAGTATGTGGCAGCTACTTACTGGTACTGGTTATTGGAACAGAATTATTGCCCATAAATACTTAAAGAATAGACCCTTAGAAGACTGGATACGTGCCCAGAATTTCTGTGTAAATGGTACTTCATACTTTTGGAATGGGTTTATAAGGATATTTGAGTGGATTACCTATCAGCTGGGATGGAAGGTGGGAAATGGATTAAAGATAAAATTGGGGATTGATCCTATTGATAGGCACAACTCACTATACTTTATATCCGAGGAGCTCAGAGATTACCTCACTAATATGGGGATTACATATCTTGCTTAAGCATAAAACTTGGATGTGTGTGGTTTTGATGGACCCAATTGGTACTCTACTATTGATCTACTTTTGGGTGGTGATTGGGCTGCATAATGCTCCTGCTATGTAAAGGGCCTGGCTCATGGGGGTATAAGGATTGAGCATGCTGAGGATAAATTGCTTTGGATGTATGATGAACAGATGGGCAAGGTGACAGCAAAAAAAGCTTATGATCTTATTGTTTCCAATCATAGGACTATTATGGAAAATGATATAATCTTGAAGATTTGGCACTTTAATATTCCCCACAAGCTTAAGTGTTTTATCCAGCTCACCTGCAATAAGAAAATTAATACTTGGGATATTCTGTGCAAGAAAGGCTGGCATAGTTCGAATAGGTGCTGTCTTTGCAATGAGGAAGCTGAATCTGTAGATCATATTTTTGTTGGCTATCTTTTTATGAAGAAGATGATTTTGGGGCTCAACTGTTTGTTTGATATGAACATACTATGGACTGCCCCTAGTTTTATGGAAAATATCTCCAATTGGGTATCCAAGAATGGTTCTTTACAGTATCTACCCCTTTTCCTTATTTGGAATATTTGGAAGGCTAGGAACAACAAGTTATTTGAAGATCTAAATCCTATTATGGCAGGCCTTTTACATATTATACATGATGAGGTTAATACTTATAGACCTCTTCTGAAGTACAGGTATAAAATCAGGATCATTGGGAAGCCTCTTGCTTCAAATTATCCTAGAATATGATGGTGCAGCAGCAAAAAGCATCGGCGGAGCTGGTATTTGTCTTTGGTTGAATGATCATCATTTGTTAGCCTTTAAACTTGGATGTGGGAGCAGTATGAACACTAGAGAAGAACTCTTATCACTCTGGGAATCACTACAGGTCGCCAAGGATATTGGGTTGCCTTACCTACATATCTTTGGCAACTCCTTTGTGATTATAAATTGGGCAAGAAAGGAATCCACCCTGGACATGGTGAACCTTGAGGCTTGGTGCTACAACACCATATTTCTCATGGCCTCTTTCACTTGGGTGGATTTCAGTCATGTCTATAGGGAACATAATAAGAGGGCAGACATCTTATCCAAGGAGGGGTTGTACTTGGCTCCTGGCCATCTCTTACTTACTAACTATTTTGATGATGAGATTATTGGGGAAGACTCATTACAGCTATTTTAGAATATGCTCATTCTATTTCAATTTTTAGCTCATGGATTCTTTGAGCTATATCAGGTTTTGTTGAGCAGCTATTTCAGGATATACAAGAGTCACTCTCCTTCTTGGATAAGATTTATGGGCTCTTGTTATATTCTCTAGGGACATATATGACTGATATTATTACAGCTCACTTATGAGAGGATTATTATGTATTGATACCTAGGTGCTTAGGGTACCTCTGGTATACTCTGCTTGATTTTTGCTTATGTAGTGTATGGATGTTTTGTACTGATATTATTACTAATCTGTCGACCCATGGGGTATTGTACAACTGACTGAAGATGTAAAATGTTCTTTTGATTCAATAAAATACCAAGGAACTGCTTTTTCGACTGAAAAAACTAATTTAACAAATCCAATCTAATCAACAACTAATCTATGAATTTAAAAGCTAAACTTATATTAAACTAAGCTATGGGAACTTTCAAGATAAAACTTTTAAAATACTGAAAATTAATGCATCTAATAGAAAGGAAAAATGAAAACAGTCTAAACCAATCTCTCTTCCTAATGCTCAAAATCTTAGCATGCAAAGTTTATTAAATTCATACAAGCATAAAACTAAATTAAAGTTAAAGATAAAAATAAAGGAGACTAAACTAAGCTCAAAATAAAATAAATTAGACTAATGCAAATAAATAGAATTCACACTAAAAATAAAACTAAAACGAAATGAAACTAAACAAAATAGTGGAAATAAATTAGATTAATTAACATAAAACAAATTTATCATAAAATAACCCTCTATTCAATGTGTCACTCATTCAACAACACATTAAGCAATTTAATAACAAAATATAAATGAAAGAAATTCAAAATACAAAATAAATATAATACACATAAAAAAATATAATACAGTTATATAAATTCTCACTTGTATATTAAATATATGAAACTAAATATAAAATAAATTCAATTATAAAGAAACACTTTAACCTATATTAAAAAAAATTATAAACCAATTCAAATTACTTTATTAATACGATACAAAATTAACATGTAAAAGAAGAAAACATTTATACTCATTTATATTTTGAGTTTCATCATAATTAAAACTGAAACAATTCATCTTATGCATTAATATAAAACTAAATATGAAATGCTGAAAATAGATTCGAATCCTCACTAACTACAAAACACAGTAAAATGATGGAAAACTAACCTATACCCTAGCTAATTATTTCTACTCAAAACGTAATATTAGAAATTCTGGAAATGAATGAAAATTCTGTAAAATTATATCTAAATTCGAATTAAAGGCTAAAAGACAGACTAGATTAAGGTGCAAATAGAAGGTTGAAAAATAGTCTGCATAGAGGGACGAATCAAAGGTTGAAAAGACAGTTTGCAAAGAGGAATGAATGGCCTGCCGTATGGAAAATTTCATAAAAACTCAAGAAAATTATAGTTTATTAACAGTAAAACATTATCTACAGAAAAACTAAGTATATAGACATAAAAACAAAATTACTTATCTACAAAAAATGAAAAGAAACTACTAAATATGTACAAATAGAACCTTCGGTTGTTGAGGGGCCCTTCTTAGCAATCAGAGGCTAGTCTAAGTCAATGAATTACTTCACATAAGACTGAAACATGCATACACAGCTGAAAATGGAGTTTTATTCAATTTGAACAGAGTTTTTTACAGAGTATATTCACCGACAACTAGCTACTCAACTCTCAGGAAGAGGCTGGTATATATAGTTGCTTACAGAGATGAGCAAGTAACCCCTTTAGTGGTCGGCTTCTCTCTAAAATTAGTCGATCATAAAAGGCACATAATTGTTTACAAGCCAGCGTATGAACATCTCCCTCCTTTAGCGCGAGCATGCCCTCTTCAGCATGAATGTGGCATGGTGTGGTGAATTTGGTCCTCCCTTCGTGTGGATGGATCTTCTCCAGTGTGCTTGATGTGGCTTCAATCACTTCCTTAACGTGGATGATGGGCTAATGTTGAGCGCAAGAAGTGTACACAGTGGCGAGTTTCTAGAACGCGGGTCGTTCTATTCCTTAAACACACCGGCTTGTGATAATTTTATATTAAATAGAGGACACCGTAGGTAAACTGCAGATGTTCCATCCTTTGAACACGTGGATAGTGAACATATAGGTGGTGATCCTTAGGCTGGGATGAAGGCACATGGACAACAGTTTGTTTGCAGGCCGTTTCATGTTTTAAATGCCCAGAATTAATTCTTAGCAGCGCGTAGTTTGGTTGACGAGCTGGACGGAGAATTGGACAACAAGCTGGAAAACAAACTTAATTCATGGTTGAATTCTATTGGTTGAATGATGGTTTATTTTGTTGAGTGCTTGGTTTAATTATGGATGGAATTCATTTTCGTGACTACACGTTTCCATTATACCACTCTGTTGAGGCCTGGAAAATCGTAGGTAACAACAGTTAGGGATTCTCCCCAATAAACGTTCCCAAATAGCCCATTACTGTTTGGTATGGGGAATCCGTCCAGTTTACGGTCCGACTACCGTAGGTCAAGTAACAAATTAAAATGTTTTACCGGTTACGGCCCGGTCCACCATGTGTATTTTTGTAGTTTTTTGTGTTTAAGTTATGATGTGCAAGTGCTTATCTAAAAATGAAAAATTGATAGAGATAATGAGGAGTGTCACAATGTGATGCATAGTTTCTTACCTCTCATCTTACCTCTCTCGCATCTAAATCACAAACAGCAAGAAACTAACCATAGCTAACTAGCCGATCCCTAGGGAGCAGAATTATCAGTTGACAATGAGTAATGTATTTTTACGCATGCATTAAGAAAAATTACAGATAGCTGTTACTTATTTCAGAACACATCACTACTACATTTTGACCAAAAATCCGACGGCCGTCATGTCGGATTTTCGACACTTCCCCGTCGCATGTACGACACTTTGGTTTTTTTTGAAGCGTCGGAAACTTGTCATCGGTTAAGCGACACTTAAAAAACCGTCGCTTAAGCGACACTTAGTTAACCGTCGCTTGAATTTAACTCGTCGGTTATCCGACACTTATTAAGCGACAATGACAAATTTTTAAAAACTTTTAGACCCACTAGGCGTCGGATAAGCGACACTTACAAGCGTCGGTGAAAAACTATGCGTCGGATAAGCGACACTCATAAGCGTCGCATAAGCAACGACTGTTAATTTAAAAAAAAAAAAAATTGTAAACTGTCGGATAAGCGACACTGATAAGCGTCGCTTAAGCGACGACTGCTAATTTTTTTAAAAAAAAAATTAATTGTAAATTGCTATTCATTTAGGACGCCTCTCGTCACATTTTATGCATCTCGTATTCCTAGCAAAGATTATTATACTGCACCTACATATACAAATGAAGATAGTTTTGGCTGAGAATTCGCAGTTATTGCTGATGGCATCTTGTGGAGATACTTAAGACAATCGCTATAAACTGGCAGGATACATTATACAGCTTGAACAGTGATTCTGAAAGGCAGTAAAAGAAGAAATACTTACGTTGGACAAAGCCAATCCCCTTTTTTCATTTCAACATCAGTAATGCTTGGTCTCTTCGTTGGCAGAGGTGGTGACTCTTTTATTCTTGAAAGAGGTTGTTTGGGCACAGGCCTTGAAAGGTTTGGATCAAGTGGAGTTGCACTCAACTCAACCACCTCTTTCAGCAACTTATGAACAGATGCTATAACTGTTTCTCTCGTATGTAACTCGTTCTCAACTGAACCCACCAGAGCATCAAGCCCATAAGCAAGCAGCACTCGCATTATATCATCCATACATGCACTTTCCTCTTCGTGGGGATTTATGCATGCCCTGTCACAGGAGCCTCTTGGATTGCATATGCTACATACCTGAGAAAAGTAAGTCTGAATGTTATATTCTGGTGCGAATGGTGGCTCACAAACAAAATGAAGAACGTAGAAGAGTTCTAAAAAACTCACTCATATACAAAAACCTTACAAATAGCTGAAATTAGAACATTTAGGGGGTTGGGTTCCTATTTTGTGTTTTAATAAAGTGCATGATTAAAAAAAAATGGTCATTTACATTTTTGAAACATGCAAAATGATTCATATCCATCAAATAATTGCACTGAAACATAACAAAGGAGGATTTGGTACAGTTTTAAAACATTTTTTGTGCACCTGATATTGGTGTGTGCTGCATAGGTGGTAAGTGGAATCTCATCAAAGTAATAAGGGAGATCCATACCTATTGAACAACAGGCATGCCATCACCGATATAACACCCATCGGGCAGCAAGCACATCAGGGGAATATACAAACGACACCATGCATCATAGCTTACAAAAACGATCCATAAAAAAACAACAACAATCACTGAACATTGCAATAAGGTTTTATAGTGGAGGCAGGTCATGCAATGGTTCATTGCT
>LPNX010478505.1:32287-59122 GCA_001517045.1 Pseudotsuga menziesii | reverse complement strand
GCTAAATTTCGAACATTTTGATCTTGATGATGCAACACTGTTTATAAAGAAAGTTGGAAAATCTGTTGTGTATCTTGTGGTGTATGTAGATGATCTTTTGATGACATGGAACAATGAGAGCTATATATCATCCATAAAGAAATATTTGAAAAAGATCTTTGAAATGACAGATATGGGACATCTCCACTATTACTTAGGAATTGAAGTCACTCAACATCCTAAGTACATATTCCTATCTCAGAAAAAATATGTTGGAGAACTACTAAACAAATTTTGCATGACAGATTGCAATCCTATATCTACTCCAATGGAACAGAAAATGAAGCTCACATCAAGCGAAGGAAAAGAATTTGAAGATGCGACCAAGTGTCGACAACTTGTAGGAAGTCTTATCTACCTAACAACAACTAGACCAGATATTTCTTATGTTGTTGGCATACTTTAAAGGTTCATGCATAAACCTTGTGAAGGACATTGGTCAGCTGCAAAGAGGGTTCTAAGATACTTGAAGGGGACTCAAGACATTGGAATCAAGTACTCTAAAGTGGATGACTTCAAACTTATTGGGTACTCAGAATCAGACTTTGATGGCGATAAGGAGACAGGAGTATCAACTTCTGGATACACTATGAGTCTTGGATCAGCAGTTGTTTCATGGAGATCTCGCAAACAGTCAGTTCCAGCAGATTCAACAACAGAAGCAGAATATGTGGCTGCAGCTGAAGCAACGAAAGAAATAGTATGGCTCAGGAAGATACTTGAATATTTGCAAGAAAAACAAGAGAACTCCACTCCATTGTTGGTCGACAATACTTCTACAATCAAGCTGGCTAAGAATCCTAGATTCCATGATCGAACCAAACACATCAACACAAAGTATCATTTGATTCGACATCATGTAGAGGCCAAGACAGTCCATCTTCGACATTGTTCCACAAATGATCAAGTTGTAGACATCTTCACGAAAGCGCTTGGACGAGAAAAGTTTGAAAGGTTCAGAAACATGCTCGGACTTACAAATACCCCTTCGGATTAAGAGGGGGATTTTTAGAATATAACCCGTTAGGGATTATAATATTGTAAATAAATAAATAGGAATAGTTGGAAGCCGAAAAGGCTGGACGGAAGGTGAAATAAACCGTCACATGAATGTATAAATGAATGCTTAGCCATGAATAGATGAATCGAATCGGGAGTTATTACCAACAGAAGGTATTTGAGAATCCGTCCAAAACTTCAATTGAGGGTTTTAAAGACTTGGATCATATATTAGCTCAATCAAGGGATTAAAATATAGTCCTTTAACCATTTTTTGTAGTTTGAATTTTTATCTCATCTTCACTAGGCCTGAACTCTGCTTTAGGATGTGCATTAGGTCACATACTTCATACTAGTAAATTTGTCAACAAATAGTCTTTCCATTGACATATATTTACATGTTTTAGAGTTCATATGATATATTTATTTAATTTTATTTCTGAACCTTTTTTTGAAACCCATGTCCACCACTTTCAAGCATTGCAAAGAAAAATGAATAACGTAAAATGTGCATAGCTAAAAAAATTCAAAAAAAAAAAAAACACGCCGGAGAGAAACGGGTCCTCTTGAAAGGGGTGTTTTTTTATTTTTGATTTTCTTACCATTTAACTGAAATTTTAAGTGCACACAGGTGTGTACAAAATGTGATTAAAGTTGTCATTGGTCTCTTTCAAAAATTAATAAAAAATGCAATTTTCAGAACCAAAAAATACAAACCAATATTTACACTCGAATCCATTAATGATATATATTTAAATAGTTATGTATTATTATTTTATGTACACACAAGTCACTTGTTATTTCTTCCTAAATTTTACAAGGAAAATTCTATCATTAAATGCAATTTTGACATATTAAATGATATTCTTAAATTTTTGAAAAAAATATACATGAAAAGACAACATTATCCCCTACAATTTATTTGTTTGTTTCATATTGGAATTCACGTGGAAAATATGAGTGATAAGTGAAAAAACAACATCATTCCCTACAATTTGTTTCTTTGTTTCATCTTGGAATTCATGTGAAAATAAGCAGTGTTCAGAGGTTCAATTTAATAAATTAGTAAAAAACTGAATTTTCACCATCATTTTTTGCCAAAAGTGTTACCCATCTTCCTGGATTCACCACCCAACCTTTGATGAAATTAGTGACATGACACATTGTATCTTCCCACGAAATAATCCTCCTTCATCCCCAATAGGTTTAGGGGAACGGTTTTATTATCTTTGAACAAGCGCTAAGAAGTTCCCCAACTCTATATGAGATACATCTAACTTAAATAGTGAAGAAGGGGGAGAATTAATAGACTGTCCCAAGGAAATTATAGTGTCAAATGAAAAACAATTTGAATCATTTATGTCTAAAATTACATTAAGATCATGATGTGGTGCAATCCAAGAAACCTCTCCATCACAACTTTTGCTTGAGAATATCAAGATAAAAATTGAAACCCTTATCCTCTTCCTTTGTCCCCTAAATATGGAAGCATACTTGACCACCCCTATCTATGAAATTCTCAAATATTTAAACCAAAAGCTATGATGCTGTATTCCCCTCATAGACATTGTGTAAATCCTATTCAAGATAAGAGAAAACTTGTTTATAACACCCCTCTTGACCCTTTCCTTGTTGTAGCCAAAATGTAACTATAATTATGTAATAGTTCCTAATGAGGGCTCAAAGCCAAGGCCTCATTTGTGAACATTGTAGAAACGTTATGATCTTATAAGTTGAACCATGCATGAGTTAATACATTGTAATGTATGAAGTGAATGGAAATAACAAAATATATCTAGGAGACTAATGTATGCTGCAACATAATGAAAGGTGTTAGGATTATTAATCCTCGCTTGTCCAATTTGGTCATATGTCTAAATCAGGAGTCCATCCAGTCTATTTTTAGTCACTAGCACCACTGGGTCCACTTGGCCTAATTGGGGCACATGTTTCAGGTACTAAAGTGTGGGGAATAGTAATTGAGGCCTACTGCCACTGATTGCACTTAATTGTATCAGTTTAGGAGACTCCTAGACCAATCCCTACAGTTTAGGATCCAGTGGGAGTGTCGAACCAACCAAGGCTAGTTCAGTTTAGTTGATGACTAGTCAAGATAAGTTAGGAGTCAGTTACATTCAGTTCTAGTCCTCTACATTCAGCGTTAGGTTTACATGACTACACTTAGGAGGGTCGCATTTCTCACCTACCATAGTCAGTTAGCCTTAGTCAACACTGAATGTAACAATTGAGTTGTGTTTTAGAGCTCCGATGAACTCTGGTTATGGTTTAGACAAGGTCAATTAACTACTGAGTCCTCCGACAGTGATTTAGACAAGGTCTTAGTTACCTACAATCAAGTAGAGTCTAATCAATTCAAATTTCCTCATGTGGATTCGAATTGCTTATGGCTATTAAAGCCATTGTACTTCATTCTAATTATCATCTAATTACCTTTTTTATTAATGAAAGTATGCATAGGTGCAAGCCATTTTTGCACTGTTTCATTCTTCAATTGCGGAGTAAATTGTGTGATCTATTTTGTGAGTTGTGTGTTTGTCCACAGATCTATGTGATCAATTTAATATGGTATCAGAGCCTCGATGGACAGGACAACTCTCCTCCTCAGATCTCCAACTGGATCATTTTTTTGAGCAAATTTCTCCTTCGAGTACTGCACCAAAAGCAGAGAATTTACCACTTAATATCCCAAGTTAGGAAACTATTGATCAAGATCTCTTGATCAACTATGTTGGATGTGAACAAAATTCCAAAAGTGCAGACTGTCGACCTTACATTGTATGTTTGATTATGTGACAGGTTATCAACTCTTCTTACAGCATTCTCTACAAGCATCCCTTTCTTCTCACTGCATTCACTACAACAGCTCAGTCCTTCTTTTTGCATTCAAAATGGCTCATCTAGTAGATTCTCTCACTCCCTTCAACTATCACCAGTGGAAGGAAGACATGGTGGTAATGCTCCACACGAAGCAGCTCTTCAGACTCATATAAGAAACAAAGGCAGTTCCAGCTTTATGTAATGACAAAGAAAAGTACTTGAACAGGCTTGATGAAGCCCATGGACACTTATTCTCCTCAGTCTGTAGAGATATTCAATTCCACATCCAAGGATTGAAGACTCCCGAGGAGGTTTGGGACAAGCTTGCCTCCTTATTTGATAAGCAGGATGAGATGAGGATGCATCAGCTAGAAAATGATCTGATCACTTTTAATCCATCCACCTTTGAATCACTGAATGAATTCTTCACAAAGTTCAAGAACCTGATATATCGGTTAAATCAATGTAAAGTGGAGAAGGATTAATATCAGCGCATCCTTGCCATTCTCACAAAGCTCAATGCATACTACTCAGTCTTTGTATCCACCATCCAAACAATAAGGCTCACTACTCCAAATTGGAAGATGCCCACTCTTAATGCCTTTATCCAATCTATCATTTCTGAGAATGATAAATTGATCCAAATGGGGATTATTCAATATTCCAAAGATCTATCTCTAGTTGCAAGAGGATATAATGTAGAGAATGACAAAGGGAAGCAAAGAGATGAGTCTCCTTTTAAGAAAGAGTAGTAAAAAGAGACTTCAGTTTTGAAGAGAAGCAAGAAGAATGGCAAAGGCAAGGTCCTCTGCTCTTACTCTGGAAGGGGATTTCATTCAGAAAGCTCCTGTATGAGAAGACAACTTGATGAAATGGATCTTCTTTTGAAGAAACATAACATTTATGTACTTGCTAGCGCAAGGAAGGATGACTCTAAAGAAGAAGATGAAGAATACCAAAGGAAAGGCCATACACTAAAGGCTTGATACACATCAGCACATGTCTTCCTCATTGATTCTGGAGCTTCCAACCATATGGCTGCATCCAGAGAATCATTCTCTTCTTTTCAGTCCTTTCATGGTCCTAGTATTTAGATGAAAAATAAAAGTAAATTCAAAACAAAAGGGAAGGGCTCTGTTAAGCTTGAACATGGAAGTTTCAAAGATGTGCTATTTGTTCCCTCCCTATCTTCAAACATGTTACGTGTCCATCAGATTACCCATACTGGATCTCCAAAGCGGGTGATATTTGGTCCTGACTCAGTGGAGATCACATATATCTCTACTAGGAGAATCATAGTGAAGGGTGCTGCAAATCATGCTTCAAAAGCATATGAGTTCTCACATTTCATGCCTCCTTCAAAACCAGTGCACTCTCAGCAGCCACTTGCAAGGGAAGGTAAAATCATTGCATCTACTTCTTTTATAGCTTCTACTAGTATTGTAGATCCATCTTTATCAATTTATGAGATTGAGATTCAGGGTGACTCAGATCTAGATTTAGTCCCTACTTCCAAAATGGAAGCTAGGAAGATGACTAGAAACTCACCTGACACTCAGAAAGGAAAGACCCTTGCACTATGCCATGCAATATTACCTCCTTCAGAGAGATGCAATAGACTCCTTGTAAGATGCTATATGGAAAGGGCTCAGTATTACTACATTCAAAAGAATGGATATGATCATACACCTCCTCATCCAACAAGAGACAAAGGTTACATTCCTCCTTCCTTCCATCATCATTTTTGGATAAGAAGGAGAAGTCTGCATGCTAGGCCCCAGAACACTTGTGCATAGCACAACATGCATGCTACTTTGCTACCTCACAGAGATGAAGATTGCAGCAACATATTTTCAAGTTTTTCAGACTTGAGACCTGATTCTACTTGCTTAGATAGAGGGGGGGATTTTTTCCCATGTGGTTTTTTCCCTAGCTCCTTGTATTAAGGAGTTACTTTATTTTACTTGATGTAATGGGTGACCTATGGTCTTAGTTAGCAGGGCCCATAGATTGTTCAAGTTAGCATTCAGGGGGGTGCTAGGATTATTAATCCTCCCTTGTCCAATTTGGTCATATGTCTACATCAGAAGTCATGTCTAAATCAGGAGTCCATCCAGTCTATTTTTAGTCATTCAGAAAGCTCCTGTATGAGAAGACAACTTGATGAAATGGCTCTTCTTTTGAAGAAACATAACATTTATGTACTTGCTAGCGCAAGGAAGGATGACTCTAAAGAAGAAGATGAAGAATACCAAAGGAAAGGCCATACACTATTAAATCCATTGTACTTCATTGTAATTATCATATAATTACCTCTTTTAATTAATGAAAGCATTCATAGCTGCAAGCCATTTTTGCACTGTTTGATTCTTCAATTGCTGAGTAAATTGTGTGATCTATTTTGTGATTTGTGTGTTTGTCCACAGATCTATGTGCTCAATTTAATAAAAGGGGCTAAGGAATCCATTAGGGATAGAAGGGAAAAGAGAGTGAAACCATAGGAACCTAATTATTAACAATCAGGTATCATCATGGTATCCTTTGGTTCTAAAGGGTAAGCACATTGTTAATACACACTTGCAAACTAAAGAAAGTTATTATTAACTACCCCCTAAGTATCGTGAAATGAAACGTCATCGCATGAGTAGGTAAATAGAGGATTTTCCACCTAATTGTCTAGCTTAAGCTAGTATAATTATATTGTTATTATTAGTGTGTACAAAACATAAATATAATTTGGGTGATTATCTCAATTTGAACTAGAGATACCTTTAGGTTCTTTGTTGAATCAATCTCTGTTAAGAAGAGACAAATTCCATTTCCAATAATAAATTAATTATGTAATTAAGATACCATTAAGAATTGTCATAATTATAAAAGCAATCTAGGAAATTAGTTTCATAAATATGGTTGGACTTTAGCAAAAATATATGTATATGAGTACATAGAAGTTCTTTTATTGATTTGGATTTATGTGTGAATGAAATGAAAGAACATATACAAAATCATAATCACAGACATTTTTGAAACATAACAAAGATACAGTAAACACATATTCTATTAAATGGAGAAAATAGAACAACATGTAATATAATAGCTAGAATGGTGGTAGCTATCTCTGAGAAGAGATGTGACTGCTACAATTATCCGTGCAAATATGAATACAAAATGAGGCCAAATGGGCCTATTTATAATAAGGAGGAGGGAAAGAACCCCAAAAGTCAAAAACATAACTTTAGAAGATGAACCGTCATAAAGTTTGTGGCCCTAAGGTGGTAAGTTGGACAATCAACTTCTCGGGGCATAATGTTTGCATATGATCTCCGATTCGGGCACTCAATCACTTGTTGGAAAGATCTATCCGAGGACTACATTGATGACCATGAATCGCATAGAAATATTTCCCAAAAAATTTCATTTAGGGCCTAAAAACGTCCACGTAATTTTGGGACCCGAAAAACCGTAGAAAAACAACTAGGAAACTGCCATAATGGACAATTGTTTTGAGCCGGTGGAATAGGCGGGTGGCCACTAGTTTCCATCTTGATAAATCCTACCTTATTAGGAAGCAATGGTATCCATTGCATCAAATCTGATATCATATCTTGGATTGTGTGTTGATTTGATCTCCTGGTGTGATAGTTGCGGAAGTGAAGAGGTTGTGTTTCTTTGGCATCTCGAGAGGGCTGAAATTACTGTATGGATGATTTGTTTTTGGAGGAGCACCTTGAATGTGTGGAATCAGATTGTAGAGTTATTCAGATGGATGAGGAAACATTGAATCTATTTCTTCTTGTGTCTAATGAGCATAGATACCGTGTGCTAAGGGTGTGGAGGTGATCTGATGTTCTCCTTTAGACGCAATTGTGACGAGGAATAATTTCCTGATGTGGGAGCTTATATTACTACCTTGTGAAACTATGTTAGGTGCAACTATCTCTCGTATCTGATAGATTTTTCCTCCCAAAATAACAATGACACTACGAGGTTGTGACTCATATACAACATGACGCTTCCACATATATGGTTTTCCTAAAAGAACATCACAGACTTCAAGTGAGGACACATCACAAAACACCTCATATTTTAAAGGCTTGATTCCATATAGTAGGATGCATTTTTGAGTAATGTGGATACCTCATCCTTGTATTAGCTAACCAATGTTGTAGGGTTGCAGGTGTGGTGTTGTTGGAAGCTCCAATCTATGGATGACTTGTGCTGAGATCAGGATCGTTTGGCTGCCGCTGTCAATAACAAAATGTAGAGGATTTCCCTTCACCTACATCTGCAAGTCGAAGAGGCGCTCCTCTACCTCCAACTCTTCAAGCTCCTCTATTTGAATATGTATGGTAGCAATAGTACCAGTGGGGTCTGCATCAATGGTATGCTTCCCATGGTCTATGGTTGTGGCATTGAGTTCTGAATTGGAATCAGGATTTGATTATGAATATTTGATCTTGGTCACCAATGACTCCTTTGAGCGACATTCATTAGTGTTGTGCCAAGGGATTTTATGAAATTTGGACCACTTCCTAGTGTCCTTCTTTGACTTTCCATTCCCCTTTTTTGCTTGTGGTGAGGACTGGTTGTCATTTCCTTGTCCTGTGTTTTGTGGGTGAGGGTTTCCCTTGCCTTGCTTCTGCGGTGGGTTTGCAAGTCCAAAGTCCCGCTTGTTATTTTTCCAAAATTTCTCCTCGATTTTGACAGCATACCGATAAGTAGATCCAAGTGAAGAGATTTCAAGGAAGTCCATTTTATTTTAGATGTACCGATGTATACCACTATGATATTTCAGTATCAGGTATCATTCAGAGTCCTTGATACCTAGCTTTGTGTGCAAGGTATGAAATTTTTTGGTTTACTCCGACACTATCTGGTCCCTCTCTTGACATAGAATGGTCTATTTTTTGTACTGATCATCATAGTTTCCAATAGGGTGATATTGTTCCTTGAAAGCATCTATGAAATAGGCCCAAGTGGGATTTTTCTCAAACATTCCAGACTCGTCTGATGAGTTTTTCTCCCAATAAGTGCCCCACCAATTTTGGACATGAGAAATTGCCTTAAGGAGAGCAAAGGTGATCTTTTCCCCATCGGAGAAATTGTGGACAGAGAAATATGATTCTAGAACATTCAACCAATTATCTAGGGCATCTGCATTGATCTGGCCTTCAAATAAAGGAATATCAAATTTAAATTGTACCTTGAATGGAGTTGCATCCCCGAACCAGTTGCTCATTGAATATGCACTTGCCGTTGCTATCATTCATAAAAGGATTTGGGAGAAACTATTTATCATTTCGT
The DNA here is from genome assembly GCA_001517045.1 of Pseudotsuga menziesii. NCBI lineage: Eukaryota > Viridiplantae > Streptophyta > Pinopsida > Pinales > Pinaceae > Pseudotsuga > Pseudotsuga menziesii. The sequence continues at coordinate 49,942 of LPNX010478505.1, read as the reverse complement.
TCCTCTATCCCTCAAGGGATTGCTCGAGCAACGACTTGATAGAATATCTGGCTCTTTCGTCTCTCTTTTCTTCTATCATAGGAGGTCGTTTGGGACGACGAGAGTGATCAAGTGAAACTATTTCAAGACCAAACTCTCTATACCCGGGTCTGCATCAATGGTATGCTTCCCATGGTCTACGGTTGTGGCATTGGGTTCTGAATTGGAATCAGGATTTGATTATGAAAATTTGATCTTGGTCACCAATGACTCCTTTGAGAGACATTCATCAGTGTTGTGCCAAGGGATTTTATGAAATTCGCACCACTTCCTAGTGTCCTTCTTTGACTTTCCATTCCCCTTATTTGCTTGTGGTGAGGACTGGTTGTCATTTCCTTGTCCTGTGTTTTGTGGGCTAGGGTTTCCCTTACCTTGCTTCTGCGGTGGGTTTGCAAGTCCAGAGTCTCGCTTGTTCTTTTCCCAAAATTTCTCCTCGATTTTGACAGCATACCGATAAGTAGATCCAAGTGAAGAGATGTCAAGGAAGTCCATTTTAGTTCAGATGTACCGATGTATACCACTATGATATTTCAGTATTAGGTGTCATTCAAAGTCCTTGATACCCAGCTTTGTGTGCAAGGTATGAAATTTTTTGGTTTGCTCCGACACTATCTGGTCCCTCTCTTGACATAGAATGGTCTATTTTTTGTACTAATCATCATAGTTTCCCATAGGGTGATATTGTTCCTTGAAAGCATCTATGAAATAGGCCCAAGTGGGATTTTTCTCAAACATTCCAAACTCGTCTGATGAGTTTTTCTCCCAATAAGTGCCCCACCAATTTTGGACATGAGAAATTGCCTTAAGGAGAGCAAAGGCGATCTTTTCCCCGTCGGAGAAATTGTGGACAGAGAAATACGATTCTAGAACATTCAACAAATTATCTAGGGCATTTGCATCGATCTGGCCTTCAAATAAAGGAATATCAAATTTAAATTGTACCTTGAATGGAGTTGCATCCCCGAACCAGTTGCTCGTTGAATATGCACTTGCCGCTGCTCTCATTCATAAAAGGATTTGGGAGAAACTATTTATCATCTCGTTCCTCTATCCCTCAAGAGATTGCTCAAGCAACGACTTGATAGGATATCCTGCTCTTTCATCTCTCTTTTCTTCTACCATAGGAGGTCGTTTGGGACAATGAGAGTGATCAAGTGAAACTAGTTCGAGACCAAACTCTCTATACCCAGTCCTTCCTTCTCAGGGATATGCGTCGAGAAAAAATCAAAGAGCATTTTTCTCTGATACCACTGATCTAGATTTATGTGTGAATGAAATGAAAGAACATATACAGAATCATAATCACAAACATTTTTCAAAGATAATAGAGATACAATAAACACATATTCTATGAAATGACGGAAATAGAACTGACTATAATACAATGGCTAGAATGGTGCTAGCTATCTCTGAGAAGAGATTTGACTGCAATGCTTATCTGTGCAAAGTTGAATACAAAATGAGGCCAAAGGGTCCCATTTATAATAAGGATGAGGGAAAGAACCCCAAAATTCCAAAACATAACCCTAGAATATGAACCGTCATCAATTTTGCAGCCCCAAGGTGGTATGTTGAACAGTCAACTTCCAGGGGTCATAACTTTTGCATACGATCTCCGATTTGGGCACTTGATAGCTCGTTGGAAAGAAATATATGAGGAATACACTAATTACCATTAATTCGTTATATATAGTCAAGGAATATTTACCAAAAAATGTCATTTATGGCCTCAAAACGGCCCTGAAAGTTTGGAACCCAAAAAATTATAGAAAAATAAGTAGGAAACTACCACAATGGATAATTTTTTTGAGCCATTGGAATAGGTGGGTGGCCACCAGTTTCCATATGGATAATTTATAGTATATTTTTTATATATATGACACCATAAATTTTTCAGCAAGCATAATTCAGGATACAAGAGACAAGGGCTGAAATCCATAATAGAATTCAAATGGGATTTTTCCTATTGAGATTTGATGTGCTAGATTATAGCTATGCTAGATGCACTAGATATTTTAATATCATGCTCTTTTATGCTTGTGGTTTTACATGTGAAACAATTGTAACACCATGCGATTCAGAACTTACATCTATTCATTGGTCTTAGGATTTGTATGGTGTGAATAACTGTACAAAAAGTACATACCAAGGGGTTGTGTAACCTTAGTATATATTTGAATGAGGGAAAAGAAAAAACACAAAAAAAACTAAAATTAAACTAACAAAATATCATCATACTTGAAACACACCACACATAAAGAGTACTAAGACAATGCATAATGAATCAAAGAATTTATTTTCGATCACCTCAAAGAATTGGATAACGATGAGAACCTTTGTATAGTGAAGAGGAAATGGGTCATCTCTAGTTTTCCAAAAGAAGGTTTGTTTATCTCATTTTCAGCCTTGCAAAATCCATCCAATAATCGCAATGGTAATCTCCTTTATAACAAGTAGAAAGTGAGATATGCTTTTCTTCTTATTCTACGGGAATTTTGGCGTAATGAAATCATGAGTGTGGCATGGAAATTGTTGTTATGGAATGGTAACCATGAGGGACTTTTTATAGGTACAAAAGAGGTCATGAGAAGGATATATAATATATGCGAATAGTCTCTGTTTCCTTTTATTTCTTAGTAGAAAAGTTATTGTTTTTGTTTCTTGGCCCACATTAATGCATGTATCCACTTTTATCCTTTCTTCATTAAGGATGTGATAAATAGTGAAATCTTAAAGAAAATTGTTATTTGGGATGAGGTCATGCTTTTTGAGGGAATAGTGACCTCCTTCTAGATATGTAAACTTGATGTTTGACTTTCATTTTTGGAATTTTATTACATCTTGAAGGTCGTATGTATGATACGATATGGAAAAGTGGTGCTAATGATGTGAAATGAAAATATATAAGGATGAGAAAGATGATGACATGGTAGTTAAGAAAATTTGTTTCTTATTAGGTTCCCCCCTAACATGTGAGGTTAGGAGCTCACCGTATGGATGAAATACATCATAGGAATTTCATAATTCTAGGATATAGGGGGTGATAGTGGTGGGGAATACAAAGACCAAATCAGAGGAAAATCTCCCCCAAATTAGGAGTATAGAGGCCCATACATGTAGATGCACATATCAAGTTGGATGAGGTGGATATAATATTAAATATATGGGTGAGGTGCGAATACCCATGCTTGTATCAATTTCTCATTATAAATGGGGATCTAGATAAAAATGGGCCCAAACAGAACATGAATAACTATTGGATATAATTCACCATGATGGTCATGTAATGGACCCAATATGAATACATAAATAAGGTTCATGAGGGACCTAATCTAAAGATATAATGGATACATAATCATGGTCCCACCATGTTTAATGAAAATAAGACATTCCAAGACAATAGTATTCTGGTGGAATGCATTATATTTATAATTGATGCCCTAATCAAACTAAATAGGCCCAATATATGGAAAGAGAATATATGAAAGTCACTCCTCACAGGTAAATCAAATAACTAATTATCTAAATCAAACAAGCTGATGGAACTACAAATAGAATTAGATATCATATGAAACAGGTATCTTAAGGGATTCCAAATGCTATCACCAACACATACCCACTACTACATTTGGGGTGTAAATTTTGTGTTTGTATCAATATTTAAAGTTAAAAATAACATGTTAATGTCATAAAGATGTCAATTTTGAAATATTTATTGGAAACATAAAAAAAGAAGTTGATTAATTAACTTGTCACAAATGGACATCGCTTAAGAGATGTTTGGATTGATCTCTTAAGAGATTCCGAAAAAGGGTCACTGAAGGGAAGGACAAGAACATATCTTGAGCAATGTCGAATTGTGACACATTGGAGCAAAATGAATTTTTTTGTTATCGTTGCTTAAGGGACATGACACCAAATGTATTTATGTGCTTTTATAGTTTAGTTTGGAGATATTTAAATCAAATTTAAATAAATAAATAAAAAACATTTTGGAAATATTTTGGAGGGAGGAGAACACTGGCTATAGGTAAACTTGTTTGTGGAGTAATGTGATTATCCCTTGAATTAATTTATTTTTATTAGGTTAATGATTTATGTGGAATTATTCTTATTATTGTATTAGTGGTTTGATAATGTATTTTATTGAAATAGATAATAATGCCAAACAATCATGTTGACTGATTTTCTAGTAGTGTTAATAATGAAATTAATACCCTTGCGAGCGATGGTCACAAAACAAATCTTTAGTTTTTCCCACAACATGAAGACTAGGATTTGGAACAAATTGAGAGTTTTGATCTCTAATCGGACCATTTCTTCTGCAAATGAAGAAGCGTGTGAATACAAAGGTTTCTCTAAAGAAGTCAATATCATGACTATTTAAGGGACAAAACCACATTTCCACAACTCCTTGAGTGGAAATAATACGTGTCATGTGTATTAATTGTCCTAAAATACTAGAAAATTCAAGTGAAATTCCTAAAAAACCAAGTAAAGTGGGATTTTTTATGAAAATAATCAAAATTAATGAGAAATCTAATACCACATTCATGGTTGGTAATTCGGTGCACAAATCCCAATGATATATCAGAAAGGAATAGAGGTGGATTAAAGGACAAAAAATGAAAGAAAAGTCATGTTGAAGGATTGGAAGGCTATTAGAATTATTTTCCACATCAAGCTCTTTGTGATCAATGGCATGGATGTAGAAGGATAGTTTAAAGAACAGGGTAAGGGATTCACCTCAACAATTGGATTGTAACCACTTTCTTCTTATTTTCAATATTATAGAGTTCTAGTTTCCCACGAATTTTGAGTTTGGATCAATGTGTTAAATCTAGTTTTGAATTCAAGATTTGGTAGATAGATTTCAATTTTTGCAAAGCTTTTCAAGTCCATAAAGGTAGAGATAGAGATAAGGAACTAGAAAGAAATTTTCTAATGGAGGCCTAAAGGCCATGGATGCTCAAGCAATGGGATATTCTACAAGTGTCATGCTTGAAGATGTTCTTTCCTTTCTTCCTCCCCTCTCTACTCTTTAAAAATCCTTAGGAATATCAAGAAATTTTTAAATTGTTGCATGTATTTTCATCAATTAGGACTCACTCACCTATAATAAGGACATAGAATTTTGCAGACAAGTCCAGGTTGCAATCTCTACCAATAGAATGGTGACTCCACTAGGGATCTTTGGGTTTAATTCTTGATTTCTAGAATTATTACTAATTTTTGGGTGTTATTTCATTTAGAAATTTCTATTCATGCCTAATTTCTATAATTATATATCTTAATTTAATTTAGGAGTGTAAAACCATCCTAATCCAACCTTTAAATCATCAAATTTAAGAGAATTTTGGGTCAAGTTTTTCAAGATTCTCAGGCTTAGCAGGCCAGCACACCTTTGTTGTTTACACAGAGCATCAAGATTATGGGGACACACTTTTTACCTTGAAAATGTTAAATTTGAGAATGATAGATCTACGGGCTCAGATAAGAACTATTCAAAAGGAATTATGCAGTGGAATAATAAATATGAATCTACAATGAGCAAAGAATTCATGACACAAGTTTCATATTAATCAGACAAGAATTGCTCAGATAATCACAACATTAATATTCATTTATTAATCAATAATACAATTATTATACAATAAATATAATTCAAATGATAAATATAGGATTCGAATCCATCAGTTCTATCTAACTAATTAGCTATCTCAATGTGGAAAAATCATTGCTAGAGCTCACTAGTCTAACCCCAAATGTATAAATCAGTCTACAATCAGTTAATTGATGAGGTAGGTAGATAAAAGGCGCCACACTCCCTACACACATGAAAAAATGACGCTAGGGTAGCTGATAGTGATCTAACTAAATGTAATTGGAAGTTAACTTGGAACAACTACTTAATTACCACAACCAACTAATGGAGGATGTTGGTGGCACTCAGAGTGGGCTCCCGCTATTATCACTCATAATGTACCCAGGTTGTAAAAGGTAAATCCCAAGGTAACTGTTGGAGATATTTACCACCATACACACTCTTTTTGGTCAATTTGCCCTAGTTAAACGACTACCCTAAGTATTATTGACTTTAATTGACATCAGTGGAGCATTAAATGTCATCATCCAGTCACACCCATGCCTACCTTCAGTCAAGGAGGCTAACTTAGCCTTCTCCTACATTCGGGGAGGATGACTAGAGCACTCTGGGGGTGATCTGAGTGATATTAATGCACCTAATTTCTAACTGGTGGTTACAACCAGTTAAATAGGTCCATGAAGGTGCATCCTTTCATTTAATTGATTATTTAATGATTAATTGAATAACTAGAGTCAACAGGGACACCTCCACCAACTTCTGATGTTCAGTTCAACTTCAGTTAACCTCATCGCAGTTCGTTGGAGTCATTGAAGCACTAGCACTTGATGGTTGGATTTCTATGACATGTGTCTAATCTCTTTTAGTTGAGACTCAGTCATTTATTGCACTCTAGCTTTAGTTAGGGTTCAGTTGAGTCAATTAGGGTTTTGATCAGTGGTTAATTGAGTGTGGACTATGGATTACAGTTAGTTAAGCTAGACTCACTCATTCAATTCGAATGACCTCATTAAGGATTCAGATTGCTCATTAATCCATGCCCGTAGCATGACATTGTAATTGTAATCATTCATTCTTTATGTGAATACAGAGCATCTACTCTTCCTGTAGACCAATTACACCATTTCATGAGTTATTTGTTGATTAATCTTTGATGAGATTGATGCTTTGTTCCTAGATCAATATACAATATTAATATGGTATTAGAGCTTATGGCGGGACAAAGCTATATCTCTCAAAAACAAGCTTTTTGACAAATTTGTACATGAAATTTGAGCAATAGCTCAAAAATCCAGGACTGCACCAGAATCCAAGGCTTACCACTTAATACCCCAAGTAAAGAACTTGTTGATCAAGCTTGCTTGATTGACTATGCTGGGTGTGATGAAAGCCTAAAATGTGCAGGATGTATGACCTTACATTTCCCTTTCTGTTTTGATTTTCAAGTTTCTACATGTGAACCATTCACTCCAGCAGATCCAGATGGCCTCCTCAGTAGATATATTGACTCCAGACAATTTCCACTCATGGAAAGGTGATATGGAGATTCAGCTGCACTCCAAAGGAATCTTTAGAGTCACCATGGACACTAAAGATGAGCCCAATTCAGCCATGAAAAAATCAAGATTCTTGAACAAGAAGGATGAAGCCTTCAGTTTCTTGTGCCTCTCTATTTCCTGAGATCTTCTTTTCCATCTTGCACGACTGAAGAGTCCAAAAGAAATATGGGACAAATTGGAAACTCTATATGGAAAGCATGATGGCTTAAGGGTTTACCAGCTCAAAAATGAACTCATGTCTCTCCAGCCCTCCAATTTCGAGACTTTGAATGATTTCTTCACAAAGTTCAAGCATATTGTTTTACTCTTGAAGCAATGCAAAGTGGAGAAGGAGGATGGTTGGCTCATCCTTGCCATAGTCTCCAAACTTGGGGCTGCTTATTTAGTTTTTGTTTCTACATTCCATGTGGGGAAGCTCACAACCCTTGGAAGGAAGATGCCTACACTCAATGCCTTCATTGAGTCCCTAACATGTGAACATGACAAGCTTGTCCAGATGGGTATCATCAGATCCTCTCGTGATCAATCCATTCATGTCTCGGGCCCCAAATATCTTAACGGTAAAGGAAAGTAGCAGAAAAATCCAAAAAATAAATTTGATGTTCCTAAACCCATATTTTAAAATCAACAGCATGATGAGTCTTTAGACTCAAGGAAGAACAAAGGAAAAGGGCACCATGGCAAGGAAAAAGTCAAGTGTTCTTATTGCAGGAAGGGATTCCACCCTAATCATTCCTACATGAAGAAGAACCTTGATGAAGCAACCTCTCTCCTTGAGAGAAATCACATCAATCTTCCGGAGAGCTTTCGAAGGAGAGATCAACAAGATCGGGAACCACAGCATGAAAAATGGCATGCCCTCATGGAAAGCACTTCGAAGTCCAAAGCACTATTGAATTATTCTAGAGCTTTGAACCACATGATGGCTGAAAAATACTCCTCGTCATCCATGGAGACTAGAAAATCCATCCCCATCCACATGGGAGATGACTCCACCATCATTTCAGAAGGACAAGGTACTGTTGATCTTGAAAATGGTTTTTTTTCAAATGTTTTCTATGTAGCGTCTCTGGAATCAAATCTTCGTAGTGTCTATTATATGACACATACAAGAGTGCCTAAGAGAGTTTCTTTCATTCCAAATGATGTTGAGATAATAGAAATTGCATCCAAGAAACTTATTGCTAAAGGCCTTGCAAACCATCATGCAAAATCCTATGAGTTCTATCACTTTGTTGCGGATGCAAAGCCCACCGCTCTGCTAACTCATGGGAATGAGGTTAGTAGGCTGTGGCATGAGAGGTTTGGAGATATTAATTTCAAATAATTGTAGCAATTACAGAAAAACTCCATGGTTGAAGGCCTTCTGATCATCAAGGCAACCACGGGAATTATAAGGGGTGTGTGATTGGAAAACACCCTGAGCACAAATTCGATCAGGGGAAGGAAAACCGAGCTACATGCATATTGGGGTTGATACATTCTAATATCAGCAGTCCGATTCCTGTCACATCCATCACTGGATCAAGGTATCTTCTTACTTTTATTGATGATTTTTCAAGGTACACATGGGTCTTCTTTTTGAAAAAGAAGTCTGAAGTATATGAAAAATTTTCTGAATTGAAGGCCTTGATCGAAAATGTCTTTGGGCCTAAGATCAAGATCTTGAGATCAGATAATGGAGGGGAGTATGTCAGTAATGAGTTACTGCACATATGCTTCCAAAGTGGTATTCAGCTCCAACATTCAATTCCCTACACTCCCCAACAGAACGGAGTAGCGGAAAGGAAGAATCGGTCTCTCAAGGAGATGACCACCTGTATGTTGGAATCTAAGAAGCTTGCTGAAAATTTGTAGGTTGAGGCCATACATGCTGTAGAATACATTTAGAATAGGGTTCCATAGTCATCCATGAAAGGGAAGACCCCTTTCGAAGCATACTTCGGACACAAGCCAAATGTGTCGAACCTGCGAGTGTTTGGGTCCACTGCATGGCCCAGATTCCACTTGATAAAAGAAGGGCTTTGCAACCATAAAGTATAGAATGTATATTTATTGGGTATCCTGATGAATCTAAAGGTTTAAAGCTTCTGTATATCAAGACCAAACATATCATCATCGAGAGAAGTGTCAAGTTCGATGAGCCTCTTCAGGAGGTGGAACTAGTGAAGGAGAAAACTGTTGAATTTCCCTCCTATTCTACTGAATATTTGGATGATGAAATTGGGGGTGATGAAACTAATTTAGATCCTATTATTTCTGATATTAGTGTGCAGCAATCATCAGATACTAAATCAGAACCTGAAGTTCAAAATTATCTTCCTACATGGGCTCGACAGACACTCTCCTCCGCAAGAGACAACATTAGAAATCCGAATGATCCAAGGAGAACCTGGTCTGATTTCCAAAGAGAAGGTATTGCGCTCTCTTTTATTTATAATTTTCTGTCTGAAACTTTCTATTTGATGATCCGATATGGCAATTTTCCATGGATGAAGAGATGAATTCTATTCAGAAAAACACTACTTGGGAGCTAGTTTCTCTTCCTCCGAGAAGGAAATTGGTTCAATGCAAGTGGGTGTTTCAGAACAAGGTTTCTAATAATGGAAGAACCTAAAAATATAAGGAAATGTTGGTGGCAAAAGGTTTCTCTCAGTTCCAAGGAGTGGACTATCATGAGACCTTTGCACCAGTTGCAAAAATGGACTCCATCCGCCTTGTTTTGGCAATTTCAACATCCAAGCATTGGGAAATGCATCACATGGATGTTAATTCAGAATTTATGCATGAATATATTCATGAAAATATATACATGAATCATCCTGAGGGCTATATCACTGATCCATCTTTGGTTTGCAAGCTAAAGAAGTCACTATACGGGTTAAAACAGGCCCCAAGAGAGTGGTATTCCAAGATGGATTCCTTCCTTCTCTCGCAAAACTTTCAAAGGTGTATATCAGATCCAAATGTGTATTTACAGCAGTATGATGGTAATATAATTATCATTGTTTTATATTTTTATGACTTAGTGACCACAGGTAGCACAGTTGCCTCCATTTTAGCCATCAAAACTGCTCTCCACAATGCCTTTGAACTGAGTGATTTGGGGCTTCTAAAGCAATTTTTGGGGCTCAAAATTGAGAAAAATTATGATGGGATTATGGTAACTCACTACAAATACATTTAATACCTTTTAATAAAGTTTAACATGGCTTATTATATCCTTGCACCATTCCCTTTCCTTTTAGGGTTCAGCCTTGAAGAAGGAAAAAACACACCTCCCATTGATTGCACTATCTATCGACAGCTGATTGGTAGCTTGTTGTACTTGACACATTCTTGGCCTGATATTTGTTATTCTGTTAATGCTGTATCAAGATATATGCAGCAGCCTCATGATATTCATTGGAAGGCAGCCAAGAGGATCCTCCAGTATATTCAGGGAACCAGGACCTACGACATTCACTATGCTGCAGACTCCGAGCTAGAGCTAGTTGGATACACAGATTCTGATTGGGCGGGTGATTATATTTATCAGAATTATACTTCCAGATATGTATTCATGTTTGGTGGTGGTCCCATTTTCTGCTCAAGCAAAAATCAGGCTGCCATAGCACTATCTTCAGTAGAGGTCGAGTATCGAGGAGCGGTGAATGCTTGCATCCAAGCAGTTTGGTTGCAAGGCATTCTTTCAGAGTTTGATCTTGGTAGTACTTTGTCCACTATCCTCTTTTGTGAAAATAAAAGTCCTATTAAGATATCCATGGATCTAGTTACCAGGCAGAGGACCAAGCATGTAGATATCCACATGCAATATATTAGGGAGGTAGTGCATGACAGGACTATCATTCTGCAATACTGCCCGACTGATGAGTAGATTGTACACATCTTCACCAAGATATTTTTAGAAAATAAGTTCACATACTTCTGTTCACTATTCAAAGTGTGTTCATCGGGGTGATTCAAACTACTTTCAGTGTTCAGCTTGAGGGGGGGGGTTTTCCCACTGGGTTTTCCCTCTTTTCCTCACTTAGTTTGTTTTGAGCATTGTTTCAATTTCAGCATTGTACAGGGTGACCTATGGCATTAGTTGCTTGGGCCCTAGGATTTTTATGCATTTGTGTTTTCTAACTCTTCCTGAGTATAGCTTAAGGGGGGCTGTTGGATACATTTACTACCATACGCACTCTTTTTGGTCAAATTGGCCTAGTTAAACCACTACCCTAAGTATTATTGACATTAATTGACATCAGTGGAGCATTAAATGTCATCATCTAGTCACACCCACACCTACCTCTAGTCAAGGAGGCTAACTTAGCCTCCTCCTACATTCGAGGAGGATAACTGGAGCACTCTGGGGGTGATCTAAGTGATATTAATGCACGTAATTATTAACTAGTGGTTACAATCATTTAAACAGGTTAGTGAAGGTGCTTCCTTTCATTTAATTTATTATTTAATGATTAATTAATGAACTGGAGTCAACAGGGGCACCTCCACCAACTTCTGATGTTCAGTTCAACTTCAGTTAACCTCATCGGGGTTCATTGGAGTCATTGAAGCACTAGCACTTGATGGTTGGCTTGCTATGACATGTGTCTGGTCTCTTTCAGTTGAGACTCAGTCATTTATTGCACTCCAGCTTCAGTTAGGGTTCAATTGAGTCAATTAGGGTTTTGATCAGTGGTTAATTGAGAGTGGACTATGACTTATAGTCACTTAATCTAGACTCACTCATTCAATTCAAAATACCTCCTTGAGGATTCAAATTGCTCATTCATTCATGCATGTAGCATGGCATTGTAATTGTAATCATTCATTCTTTATGTGAATATAGAGCAGCAACTATTCCTGTAGACCGATTACACCATTTCATGAGTTATTTGTTGATTAATCTTTGATGATATTGATGCTTTGTTCCTAGATCAATATACAAGATTAATAGTAACAACAAAACCACTTTAGAAAGAAACTGGCTTTTCTTTCTAGAGAGGGATCTCTCTGATATGAGATTAACAAAGCTAGATATTAGAAATGAATACTTTAAATTTTGCAAGTGGTTGAAACAACACATATAACCCTTGGGAAATGGAGTCAAACATATAAAGATAATACAAATATTTCATGCACAGGATCCCAAGAAAGGAAATATAACCATACAGTCACAGTCATTCATTGATTTTCAGGCAATAAGAGAGAAACAAGAATAGTCCATCAATATAGATCATCACACGATGAATTCCATATAAAATTTAGAAGAAATATTTGTGAAATATCTAAATCAATAGTCAGAGCATAACATGTATGAATTCTAAAACTATTCAACACTATGTTCAGATATGAAAGAAAACATAATGAAAGGTAAACACTTAGAAGACAATCACATAGAAAGAAGGCACAGACTGTAACATAAATGACACATGAATCTATGAAGATCAACCATCATTCAGCTTTGTTATTTCATTTAAAAATCATAAGTTCTCAAAAAAACATTATTTCAAACATATGGATTCCAACCCCCAATACATCAAATAAATTCAAATATATACAAATATAACTTCTTCCCAAGAAGATCAATAACCAAATAATCTGTTAATCAAATTTTGTTTAACTGTATCCCTAACAACTAGGAATAAAAACTACATGCTTTGATTCTAACAATAGGTTGTTTTATTATAATCAACTTACTAACTGCAAGGTATCCCGAATAAGCAGCTCCACGACACATAGCACCTGTCTTCAAGGATGAAGTATGTACTTGGTCTTATTGAATATTTCTACTATCCTTCACTATTCCGCATTTGGTGTGTCATATTCTGTCATCTCTCTAATGGACACTTCCAGATCCACATAGGCTTCATAGGACACGACAGGCAATCCTTTCCTGATAATTAAAAACTTTTCCAATATTTCAAAATCCTCTGTCAATTTTTCTACAATGATTTTTCCAGTCAACCCGTTTACTAAATCTTCAAACTTGGAATGGTCCATGCGATTCTATACTAGAAGACTATGATAATGTTATTGGGAAAATAACCTTCCTTCATCATCCTAGAAAGAAGAGAGGCCGTCATCAAATAGATCTTTAAAAGCAAGCCTGAAATTCTTTATCTGCAAAGACATTGTATTTTCTTTATCCTGCACCACCTTCATGAGCCGATGTTTGTTAGTAAATTTATTTGCCCATAGTACAATTTCTACTCTGTCTTAAATCCCGATGTCCTGCAACTTCTGATATGTTAAAGAATTCAAGAAATTTAAAGCGTTATGAGCAGTATTTAAAGGCTTTTTCTCCATGGTTTCATTTGCCAACTTCAGTCTTTGAGTAGCTAAATTGACTAGTGCACTTTCATCATCAATAAAATTTAAATAGTGCCTAAACTTGGTTATTTCCACAAATAATGTATCTGAAATTAAATGTTTAGCTCCTTGTAGACGAGCTTTTCCTATACTTCTTTCCTTCAACTCATTGAACTTTTTGTATAATTGTATTTTATCATTTAATGTTTTATTATTCTCCTCAATGCTCTTAGCCAATTCTAATTTAATCTTTTCATTTTCTTCCTTTAATTATTTGATCTCCACATCTTTCAAACTTACCTATGACATAGGAACTAATAGATCATCTACAAAAAATTCACTTAATGGTCTTTAAATATTCATAAGAGGTAAATCCGTGTCAACAGGAGTTTGACTCATAATCTCTTCCATAATTTTCTTTTCATCATTCTGATCCCTTTTTAACGTCGAAATCTAAGCCATTAATTCAGCTCTTTCCCCTTCCCATTTCTTTTTCTCTTCTTGCAAATTCAATTATTTTCCTTTGTAGTCCATCATCTCTTGATAAATTTTATCTTTTTCTTCTTGAAGTGTAAATAATTCTTAGGACTGAGCATGTTCAGCATTTGGGATTTTGAGTTTCTTTTTAAATACTGGAATGGTATTGTATTTTTTTTTCTAAAAGCTTTTTTGGTTGCCTGCATATTTCCTGGTTCGGTTCCTAAGCTTACAACATCTCCCTGCAACTTTTTAATTTCGATCAAATTTGCTTTATTCTCCACCTTCTCATGCTTCAACTAAACCTCCATCTTATCTACAAGGGATTGTAATTTATTAACTTTCATAATAGCATGTAATAAATCAGAATAAATAACATCTTCAGTCTGTTTATGGAGTTATATCTTATTAGGGACACTGATTTTGTCTAACTTTACCTCCATTTCAGACACTTTCTTGTCACTAACCATGACGAACTTCAAGGTATTCCTCTCTACGTCCCTAGTAAAAATCAATGAAGTCCTTTGATTGATTAAATTTCTGACTCGAGGATGCATATTTCTAGTTTTCTCTAATGATTGCATTTGTTTTTCAGCATAACTTGATACTTGTTGGAGAAATTTACCTTCATACTCACTCCTTCTGTCAAATTGGCCTAGTTAAACCACTATCCTAAGTTTAATTGACATCAGTGGACCATTAATTACCATCATTCCAGTCACTCCCACGCCTACCTATAGTCAAGAAGGCTAACTTAGTCTTTCCTACAGTCAAGGAGGCTAACTGGAGCACTCCAGGGGTGATCTGTGTGGCATTCATGCACCTAATTGCTAACTGGGGGTTACTTTCAGTTCAACCAATCAGTTACAGTCAGTTAAGGTGCCTCCATTCATTAAATATATTATTTAATGATTATTTTATTATTATTTAATGAACTGGAGTGAACAAGGCGCCTTCACCAACTTGTGATGGTCATTTTAGCTTCAGTTAACCTCATCAGGGTTTATTGGAGTCATGCAGTACTAGCACTTGATGATTGGATTGCTATGACATGTGTTTGATCTCCTTCAGTTGAGATTCAGTCATTTATTGCACTCCAACTTCAGTTAGGTTTTGGTGAGTCAATTAGGGTTTTGGTCAAGTGGTTAACTAAGTGAGATTGCATGGAAAAGAGTCAGTTAAGCTAGACTCACTCACTGAATTCGAATTGTCCCTTAGGTATTCAAATTATTCATGGAGTTAATCTATTGCTATGCATGGAAATTGTAATCCTTTATTGTTTATATAATATACAAAGAGGAAACCTATTTGGTATTCCAATTATTTCCAATTCATGAGTATTTGTTGATTATTCTTTGATGATTTTGATTCCTAGTTCCTAGATCATGTGCAAGAATTAATATGGTATCAGAGCATGCGGCGGGATGAAGAACAATCTCTCAAGAATAAGCTTTTTGACAGATTTCTCCATGAAATTTGAGCAATAGCTCAAGAATCCAGCACTGCACCAGAAGCCAAGGCTTACCACTTAATACCCCAAGTAAAGAAATTGTTGATCAAGCTTGCTTGATTGACTATGCTGGGTGTGATGAAAGCCTAAATATGTAGGTTGTCCGACCTTACGGTGCCCCTTTTTTGTTTTGATTTGCAGGTTTTAACAGGTACAACTTCGAATGGACTCATCAATCCCTCCTCTCACCCCATTCACAAGCTATTCGGAATGGAAGTTGAAGATGATTGCATATCTCAAGAGACGAGGTCTCTATGAGGTGTCTATTGGAATTGGAAGAGAGACTTATGAGAATGAGAATGACTGGCTAAATGACATTGACAGAGCTTTTGGATCAATAGCTCTGGCCCTTGATGATAGCTTGTGCTACCTTATTTGTTCTGCTGAATACCCAAAGGAAATCTGGACAATATTGGACAGAACCTTTGGAAAGCACAATGAGGATCATAATAGTAATTTGGAGACCACATACAGCACCACAAGAGTTCTTTACTCAAAAGTCTCATCCTCTACTCTCTCCGATGAAGTTGTTCAAGATGAAGATGAAGCAGAATCTTCTACACATTCAATTCGAATTGAAGAAAGTCTCCATGAAGTGACTCCTTCTCCTAATGCTCCGGAAGTTCAAGAGATCTCTGATATCTCATATTCTCATATTTATGAAACAGAAGAATACATTTGAATCTCTGATATTGAAGAAAAATGCTGCTGCACTTCTATGCAAACATTCATCTGTGATTTTCCTTTGAATTCTGTGCAAAATTTACCAATAATTGCTTCTGAAAGTGAAGAGAAATTTGATTTTTCTTCCACTAATGTTGCTGCTGGTGTGAAAATATGTGATAGCTTGGATATTTTGGAAGAAATATCAGATTACCAGAGTGATCCATTCACTCCCCATGATCTAGATGTTCCAACAAATTCCTGCAGGATTGCATGCACCAAAATTCAGAATTTTGAAGAAGAAGAAAACTGTGCATCCACCGTCTTGGTTGACCATAATTTTGGATCTGATATGAACCTTATTGGATATGATATGATCTTATTTGGATCTTATCTGATATTGCTTGGTTCAAAATTTCAGGTTCATAAACCTTCAGTACTGCTTGTAGCTGTTCTCATCAACGGTGTGAAGAAACAAGTACCGCAAGTCTCCTTTGAAACTGCTGCTGGGGATTTGATTTCATTTAATAGTTTTGGATCTGTTGTGAACTTATTTAGATCTGATTTACATTCTGATATGATATTATTTTGTTCATATTTTAAAATTCAATATCTTTTAGCCATACTTGTAGCTGCTCTCACCAATTCTGGTGTGAAAAATCAAGTACCGCAGTTCTTCTTCAAATTTGTTGCTGGGGATTTGGTGTTAGTTTCCTCTTATGAGGTTGCTGATTTTTTTTTTGTGAATCATTAGATATTTCAGAATCTATATCAGATTATGGAGCTCAATCATTCACTCTCCAGAGTCCCAGGTATTCTCTACCTTTGGTCACAAGCTCATCTCCTCACAGAACTAGTAAAGAGGAAGACATTCTGCATCCGCTTGGACACTTGCTCCTAAACATTTGGGCTAATTTTACCACTCATGGTTTGCTGTTCAAGGCTGAAACATATCATTTTATTGAGTTTTCCACACATGGTTCAAATCCTCAAGAACCTTTGCTCTCTCTTCAGATGATTTCAGTTGCTCTACATGGGTCCAGTTTTCACCGTGCAGCTATTTATGTTTCTGATTCAGTTGAGTGCATTGTTTTTCTTCCAAAGTGGAAGATTCCTCCAGACATATTCACCAAGAGATTTTCAGAAAAGAAGTTCACTTACCTCCGTTCACTGTTGGGGGTGAGTTCATCAGGGTGATCCAGACTACTTTCAGTGTTCAGCTTGAGGGGGGGGGGGTTTCCCACTGGGTTTTCCCTCTTTTCCTCACTTAGTTTGTTTTGAGCATTGTTTCAGTTGCTTTATTGTACAGGGTGACCTATGGCCTTTGTTGCTAGGGCCCTAGCACTTTATGCATCTATGTTTTCTAACTCTTCCTGAGTATAGCTTAAGGGGGGGTGTTGGAGACATTTACCTTCATACTCACTCCTTCGGTCAAATTGGCCTAGTTAAACCACTATCCTAAGTTTAATTGACATCAGTGGAGCATTAATTACCATAATCCT
>LPNX010478505.1:7573-31994 GCA_001517045.1 Pseudotsuga menziesii | reverse complement strand
TAGGGTTTTGGTCAAGTGGTTAACTGAGTGAGATTGCATGGCAAAGAGTCAGTTAAGCTAGACTCACTCACTGAATTTGAATTGTCCCTTAGGTATTCGAATTGTTCATGGAGTTAAGCTATTGCTATGCATGGAAATTGTAATCCTTTATTGTTTATATAATATACAGAGAGGAAACCTATTTGGTATTCCACTTATTTCCAACTCATGAGTATTTGTTAATTATTCTTTGATGATTTTGATTCCTAGTTCCTAGATCATGTGCAAGAATTAATAATACTAACTCTGTTTTGTATTTGAAATAGGAACTTGGCTATACGTTACCTTCTCCTCTGAAGGAATATTGATGTATATGTACAAACTTCTTCGGGAACAAGACCATTTTCTTCGAATCATCTGAAACTATTTCTTCTGAAATTTCATCATCTTGAGAGTGGGTTTTGATCTTTTTATGAGAAATATTTTCATCCACATCCATGCCATCAATTTTAGAAAGAATCCTCTGATTCAAAATGCTAGGATTATCAGGTGCTTGAACCACTGCATTTGACTCACTGCTCCTATCCTTATCGATTTCTGAATTTTCTTCAAAATAAGACAAATTCGCTATTTTATCCAAGCCTTCAACAATCTGATGATCAAAAGGTTTATTTTTGTTTAACTACTTCCTCTGAGAAATAATGTGATGTGGATCATAATTTATTCTTTGCTCCTTCTGAAAATCCATAAATTCTAACACCTTCTTTATGACCAACAGGGAGCTTTTATTTTTGAAAATAAATGGACCAACCTTGAGAGGAAATTTAACATTGGAATATTTTTCAAATTCCCTGAAATGTTCTTGTTCTGCGCATAACCTATGCCTCATAAACTCAAGTGCAAATTTTCTTGGAGTAAGAAAAATAGGTAACCTGTATGGTTCCCCAATGAACCCATACACTCGCAAAACAGTAAAATCCTTATATAGGAACCAGTCTCCTATTTTATCTTCCGAGGAAGATTGTAGCATAAGTCTCATTTCTTCTAACACCCTTCGTAAGGCATGTTATCCACCTGAATGGAACTTCTCCATCCGAGTGCTGACATTCCTTATGTTGGAACACAAAAGGACATTTATGGATTGAAGGTTGCCTAAAACACTATAGATGGGCATATTATGAATTACATTTATCATCCATCCAACTGGTTATTTTTACCTTTGAATATGTCAAGTGTTGTACGCACCTCTTCCTATATGCAACTTGCGTACATACACGCCTTCATTAAAGCATGTCGCATGTTGTACGCGAGTATCGGTAATTGCATCTTGCGTACATATTTGTACGTGGGTTCCCCTTAGAGAAAATCGCATGTCATACGCGAGTTGATAGTATTAATACCCATGTACACCTTCCTTTGACATTAAAAATAATAAATCGCGATTATTTGATATTTGTTAAGCCCTTAACCATAATCACCTTAACTGTCTCAACCTCCTCAACCCTTGAAACTGCCTTATTTCACTAAGTATAAATAAAGGGCTTCGGGAGGGTATTAATCGATCATACTTGGAGAGAAAAGTTATGCCGGTGGAGTCTATTCAGAAGTCTTTGGAGCAGTGGAACTCAGAATCCTTTGGTTGTAGAGGAGTCCTTGTTTCAGGCGTTGGGTTGTAATCTGAACTCATTCACTATTGTCAATAAAGAGAATCCTTCTTCCATATGTGTCTTGAATGTCTTTAATGTATCATGGTTTGATGAATACTTATGATTAAGCACTTTGTATATGATTTATCTGACTTGTTTTATGTACATGTATCATCTTGCACTTGGAGGAATTGCTCTTGACAAGTGAAGGAGAAGCATCCCTGAAGACTGTGGAGGAGAAGCAGAGCGAAGGAGGACAAAGCTAGGATCAAACTTCATATCGGGTGAGTCTATTCTATCCTCTTATTTCCTTTTCTATACTCTAGGGTCGATTGCCTACAAGTTTTATGAGTATGTTGATAACCCCAGACCTTCAGTTATAAGGTGTATATTCCTGTACAATAGAACTAGCTACTCTTCTGGGGAGCCTAGACTGCTGTAGGTTGTTTCTGTCACCCCTGACCAGTCTTTGCCTTGAATTTTGTGTGTGGTATTTTACCCTGGTTCATGCTTATCATAGTGTTTGAAAGCCTTGTGGATTTTTCTTATTTTTTGAGAAAAATTTTGTACCTGTATGCGGGTTTCTCTGCTACACAGTCATGTACAGAGGCCTGTATATGCGGGTTGCTCTCTTGGACAGTCGCGTATAGTACATGAATTTCCCTTATACATAGTCACGTACAAGCCTAGAAATAGGGATTTTTAGGCTAGGGTTTCCTTGTCCCTGTCTTTGTGTAATTCATGTTTGTTAGTTGGATTTCTTTATGGATACTGTGCAGTTAGTCTAAAGACCTTGGTGACCACACTTAGTGCTTACTTATAAGCCCTTAGGTTTCTTGTGTTTGGATTGTCTTCTATTTGCATTTTGAAGTAGGTTGGCCTATTTGGGTTATAGGTTGAAGTGTCTCTGTCCAGATCAGTGATTAGGGTTTTGGGCATTGTTTTTTCAGTCTATCTTCTGATAGTGGGTTGTTTGTCACTTACCTTTGTGAGTTTACAGTGATTTCTTGTCATTGTACACACCCAATCTAGGGTTCCCGTCTCCCTTTGTTGGTTGATTCTTGGTTTTATTGACCTATTTACTTCAGTTTGCTTATTTTATACAGTTGATTTGATCCAATTATACTCAAGTTTAGTGCATTTTAGGTGCATAGTAGAGTTTGAGCATTTTTAAAAAGTGAAAAGAAAAACATTTTCAAGCTTTTGCATTTGCTTTTGCATAAGTAGTTTTCATTTTCAGTTTTAAAATATAATCTCAGAAACTACAAAAACATAGCCTTAGTTTCTCTTTATCGTTGCATTTGTTCATCAATATATATTTACAAAAAGAAAAAGAAGTTTGCTTTAATAGTGGTAATTTGCTTTGAAAAAAAGAATACACCTTTACTTTTTTACTTCTTATCGAATAAAAAACACCATAGTTCATCACTCCATTTCCTTCTGAGTAAGAAAAAGCCCTTTAAAATGAACGCAATAATTAAAATTTACTAATAATTTATTATTTTTAGGGGCCTTTCACCTACTGGCTTGGGCTAGACTTGTGGGATAGGAAGTGTAAACTTCCCATAAGTTTTAAAATTCAGACGTAGTGGACCTTTCTTTAGGTAAATCCTTGACTCTATCAATTGTATCTGGGAAGATCCTCTCAAAAGGGAGTCAAGAATGAGGCCACGTAGAGGCATTGGACTGAGGAGATAACCCTCCAATTCCTTGTCAAAACGTAAATCAGGACTTTTACGCATCTAGGGATTCTGTCCTAGACAGATTTTCGGGCTCAGCTACCCTACCCATGCGTATGAGTCAGGCTTGCGACTGTCCCCCTAGACTGTTGGTATAGCTAAGGTAGCATTTAGTCTCTTGACATTTAGGGTTCATACCTAGGTAAACCGAAAGGCTATTTCTGGTTCCCCTTGGATGGGCTTGGAAGGTAACCCTTGTTGTAAGTGTAGGAAGGCGATGGGTGATTCCTCTCCTTGTGCCTAAGAACTACTTCAAGGATGCCAAGTATCGTTCTTCAGCTTTCTTCGGGAAAGCATATCTTGGACCCTTGATTGATTGTTTGAGGCTTTAGTATTTTTATAGTGTGTGCTATGTGGTTTTGCTTGTGTTTAGTTGGCCTTAGGGTTTGATTTGTTAAATTTTCAATCGTGGAGGACCAACCTATAAGAAGGTAAAGAAGGTTGCGAAACCTTCCTCCTCTCGTCACATTGGAGCCTCCACCTCCACCCCAAAGGCGGAGATTGGACACAGATGGTTCATTTGAACTGGTAGGAGTAAGTGAAGTTCTAGGTGAATCGGAACTTATAGCTAACCATTTTGATATTGATACAGTTGAGATAGAAGACTTGCAGACTGACAATTTTGCAACGAATTTTAACATGCCCTTGACTGATTTAAATGATCCTATGATCGTTCAGGTTTGACCTTTTGATTCACCTGTTTTAGGTGTCCGAGTGGGTAGGATTATGTCTTCTGCGGGAGAAATTTCTTTTGTGTTCACCTAAGCCATTCCGATTGAAGGGGTACTACCTCCCCTGGTAAGTACCCCTAGATCTAGTATACCTTCTACACCTTTAACTCCAGCAAGCCGGGTGGTTCAACCACCGGTTCACTCAAATATAGAAGGTACTTCTGGTGATATGGTTACTAGGATCCCTAGTATACCTACTATTCCTTCTTCCTTTCAATACACTACCCAGAGTGGTCTGGTAGGATCCTCGGTGTTCGTCCAAAGATTTTCATGGAATGGGGGGCACATTCCCCCATCCACTCCATATGTAGGCCCATCACCTTCGTATGTAGGAGTGCAGTTTGGGAACAATACCTCTTATGGGAAAAGTTTCCAAACTCCGATTTCGGCCCAGTTTACGAGCTCTCCCTTTTCATTGTTTAGCAGAGGGATACTGGCTCCTATCTTTCAGAGGGCCTGTTTCTATTGGGACGGCCTGAAATTCTTATACTGGACCTCCCACACACAATCCTGTGGCTTACGGATGGAATCCGTTTTTGAGTAACCTACCCACTTCGCAACTGGTGGCAGGGGGCAACCCCACTTTTACCTATGTGCATTCGGGGGTAGGTCCCTCTAATCCCCAGACTGGCACATGTAGTGCCCTGGTTTGACCCAAAATTCCATTCCTAGAAACCTTAAACTTGCCATATTTGTCAAACTTGATGAATGACCCAGTGAGACATGACCCCTCATGGCCACCTGTTCCCACCGAATTACCATTGGACATCCCTAAATTCAAGGGCAAAGTTGGTGAAGATCCTAGGGCTCATGCCAGCACATTCCATTTATGGTGTTCTTCAAATTCACTAAATGAAGATTCAGTTAGGTTGAGGCTGTTCCAGAGAAACTTAACAAGTACCGCGGAAAAATGGTATATTGAATTGCCTTCTTCTACTTTCAATAGTTTATGGGACTAGGCTAGTGCATTTCTTAGCCACTTTCAGCTTCTGGTCCGATACGATTTCGGAACAGAATTGTTATCTACCTTTAGGCAGAACAAGGCTACCCACATCTCAAATCACATCCAAGAGTGGAGGAGGCGAAAGATCCTTATAAAATCCACTATTCCTCCTGAGTTCCTTTTAGAGTGGTTCCTTAAATCCTTGTTACCCTACATATCTAAGGACGTATCCACCTCAGGAGTGACGACTTAAGAAGAATCCATTCTCAAGGCCCAACAACTAGATTTGATTTATTCACAATCTAGGATCTTGTATGAGATTATCCTTGAGGCACCGAGGCCTACGCACGATGTAGAGAAGCTTAAGCCTGGACACCATGCCAATGGTGTGGTTGGGTCCGTTAACTCTCCCATCGTAGAGTCTTTGTCTAAGCATCTTCATCAGTTGTCTGTCAAGTAGTCTACGGTGGAGGCAACAAAGGCTACCCCCTCCCCCCAAAGAGCAATTTTATTTGCACAAACCTCTCAGAAGGGCAATCAGCATCCCACTGGGAAGAAAAAGAGAGGAAAGAAAGGAGAGGGAAACAAAAAACAAGCAGAAGCCCGTGAATAATGCTGACGAGGGAAAGAAAAAAAAGAAGAAGGTCAAGTTCCTATGTAAGTTATGCCACAAGGACCACTTTACTCACCTTCGTCCCCTTATGGAACAAGCCCAGAAGCTGCTTAAAGCTCAACAACCGGCTGTCCTGAAGGATCCTTTTCCCCAAGGACAGAACTCTGCTTCAGATTCTAATGTAGCAGGGGCCACTCAAAATTCCCTCAACCCAAACTATATCAACATGGTTCGATATTTGACTTTGTTACAGACGTATGAGAAAGAGACTCCTGAGAAGGGTAAAGCTGTAAGTGAAACTTCTAACCCTCTTACGATAGAGAAACTTGCTAAAACGATGCCGAAGATACCAAAAGGTGTCTTCAAGAAGACCTTACATAACCCTAACGCTAGGGCTGCTTCAAACTACTCCGTGGTTGAAGATTTAGCTCAAACCCCATGTGCAATGTTAGCTTTAGAGGTGTTACAGAGTTGTCCTGCTTAGCAGGATGCCCTCTTAGCAGCTTTAGGCAGCATGCATTCGTCGAGTCTCATGGCGAAGTTTCATTTCTCTGATGTTAAAATTCACCTACCTTACCATGTGGCCTTATCAATAGATGTCATCCATGGTGGAAATACCATTGGAAGGGCAGTTGTTGAGGAGGGTTCTTCTACATGTGTTATGTTCTTGACCTGTTGGAAAGCTCTCGGATCCCCAGAGCTGGTCCTATCAAACACTCTACTTACTGCTTTCGATGGAAGGTCCTTCCGTCCACATGGTATCCTGTCAGCTTTTGAAATTAAGCTGGGAGGGAAAGCAGTGTCTGTTGAGGTAGAAGTGATTGATGCCCCTTTATATTATAATTTGCTTCTGGGAAGGAACTGGACTTATGCAATGTCCGCTATTGTGTCGGCCATTTTTCGTGTAGTGTTTTTTCCACATGAGGGAAATTTGGTTACTATTGATCAACTTGATTATACTCGAAAAGGCCATTTAGAGTCTAATGAGTCCACTATGTCATTGGTTGATCAGGTCAAACCTGTTGCACAGAGCTTGGGGGCCGAAATGTACACATCACTGATGGGCACATTTAATCTTCTAGCCCCGGTTAATTATATTGGTTCTACTAGTGTGGGGAGGTCCATAGCTACGATTGTTGATAGGACTGATCCTTGGCTTCTCCCGTCCCCCCACAAATCATATGTGCCCTTATCGGCAATGGAGGTAGCTTATCAAGCTATCACTCAAGCCACTATTGATCCCATCCCAGATCCTCTAACAGTCTCGAAAGATCTGGAAGAATCCTATTTTCCCGCATGGGCGGAAAACTATTTGCACTCTATAGATTGTTTATACATGGTTTTACCTTCTTATGAAGCCATTTTGGAAGCCATGAGTAGAAATGGTAAGATTTGTGAGGATATTCATCATCGTTCTTATTTTATTCTAGAACTAAGCAGAATAGAAAATCAAGAGTTTCGTTTGAGACTGTCAAAAGATTTTGATATACCTATCAATCCCTTACCCAGGGAAGGAATGTTTTCCGAGGGGAATATGGAAAATATTTTCGCCACTATACCTATTAACATCTCTGCAAACCTTGATGTCATGGAAAACATATACATAGGTGCAAATTGCTCTCCTGAAGAGATTGCTATCTATACTGCCCTGTTTAAGGAATTCCGTGATGTCTTTGCCTGGTCATATGAGGAGATCCCAGGCATAGATCCATCGATTGTTGAACACAAAATCCGAACATATCCTAATGCCAAACTGGTTCGACAAAATTTAAGACCTGTTAACCCGTGCAAAGTGGCGGCTGTGAAATTTGAAGTTGAAAAGCTGTTGAAGGCTGGTTTTATCTATCGCATAGCTTTGACAAAATGGGTATCCAACCCTGTTCCTGTTGATAAGAAGCAAGGGACTATTCATGTCTGTATTGAATTTAGAGATTTGAATAAAGCCTATCCTAAGGATTACTATCCCATGCCATTTATAGACCAGATTATAGATGCTTGTGCAGGAAGTGAGGTGTTCTCATTTATGGATGGTTTCTCCGGATACAATCAAATTCAAATAAAACCGGAAGACCAACATAAAACTGCTTTCATTTGTCCTTGGGGTACATTCGTGTACAAAAAAATGCCCTTTGGATTGAAAAATGCTGGGGAAACCTTTCAACAGGATATGAACTTTTCCTTCCATGATATTAAAGCCATTGCCAAACCATACCTTGATGATCTTCCTGCACATTCTCGGAAGAGGATTCAACATCTAGATCATTTACGGTTGATATTTGAGAGATGCAGACATTATAAAATCCGCTTGAATCCCCACAAGTGTGTATTCTGTGTCGATCCAGGAATATTGCTTGGGTTCATTGTCTCTAGTAGAGGCATCCAGGTGGATCCATTGAAAGTTGAGGCAATTGTAAATCTCCCTCCTCCTCGTTCTATCAGGCAAATTCAAAGCCTGCAAGGAAAGTCTAATTTTCTTTGACGTTTTATTGTTAACTATGCCAAGATTACTAAGAGTTTCATGCACCTGCTCAAACAGGACACCCCATTTGTATGGGATGAAACCGCACAACTTGCTTTCGAGGCATTGAAAAAAGCTTTGTTGTCGGCACCCTTATTGCGTCCACCAGATTATTCTAGGGATTTTATATTATATCTGGCCGCGTCTGAGTTGACCATTGGGGTAGTACTAGTCCAGCACGACGATAAGCTTGTAGAGCATGTCGTTTATAATCTTATTCGTGCTTTGGATGGACCTGAACTTAGATACTCCCACATTGAGAAATTATCCTTAGCAGTTGTTTATGCTGTTCAGAGGTTACGTCACTACATTTTACTGAGGACCACGATAGTAGTGATGGATGTGAATCCGTTTCAATATGTTTTATCCCGATATATTGTTGGGGGGGAATTTAAAAAATGGATAGTCATTCTTCAAGAATTTGACTTGGATTTCCAGTCCGCCAAGTCTAAGAAGTCCTTAGTTTTTGCTGAACTTATAGGAGAATTTTTTACTGAAGAAGATGTAACCGTTGAAGATGACTCATTCCCAGATGAGAAGATCTTCCTTATATCCACCTCTGATCCTTGGTATGGGGATATTCTTATATATCTCCAAACTTTGAAGTATCCTACAACTTCCTCAAGGGAGGAACGATGTAAATTATGCCTTCATGCCAAGAACTACCTCATCATAGGAGATACATTATATCGAAGAGGGGTAGATTCCATTTTGCATCGATGCCTTACCCATGAGGAAGCAGAGATTGTCCCGAATGATTCCCATATTGGAGCGTGTGGGGGTCATTTATCTGGGTTAGCAACGGCCCAGAAGATACTACGTGCCAGTTATTTCTGGCCCACGATATTCAAAGATTGTGTGGAAGCAGTGAAGCGCTGTCATCCATGTCAGCTTTACAGCAGGAAAATGTGGTCACATCCTGCTCCGTTATTTCCCTTTGTCTCGGTAGGAGCCTTCATGAAATGGGGGATTGATTACGTGACATGCAACCCAGCCTCAGCTGGGGGGCATAAATACATCATTGTCGCTGTTGACTATTTTATGAAATGGGCAGAGGCAATGCCTACTTTTAAAGCCAACAGGGAAACAGTAGCTTTCTTCGTATTCAATCAGATTATAGCACGGTTTGGTATAAAGTGATTGTCACTGACCATGGCAGTCATTTTCAAAATAACATGATGACGGAACTGACTAATATGCTTGGATTTAGACAAGAACATTCATCTTCATACTATCCGCAAGCAAATGGTCAGGTTGAGGCTGTCAACAAAACTGTAAAACTATCCTTAAACGTACAATTGATGCAGCCCATTCTAATTGGCACATAATGCTATATCCTGCTCTTTGGGCCTACTGAACTAACGTAAAAACTACTACAGGTTTCTCCCCCTTCCAACTCATTCATGGAGTGGAAGCAGTTACTCCAATTGAGTGTCAAATCTCGTCTTTAAAGATAGTGATTCATGTGTTACCTGATACGATGGAGCTTAAGGAACGTATCGTACATTTGGAACACCTTGATGAACAATGTAGAGATGCGCTGACCACTAATCAAGCTCATAAAAATAGGGTAAAAACTCAATATGATAAATCAGTCAAACCTCAGGTTTTGTCTGAGGGGGAGCTTGTCTTGCTTTGGGACCAAGACAAAGAACCCCTGGGGGCAAGAAAATTCAAGGCCATGTGGTTAGGACCTTATGTCGTATCGAAATTTTTGAAGAAGGGCGCATATGAGTTCATTGATTTTGATGGGAACAAGCTTCCTGACCCTAGAAATGGTCTCTACCTGAAAAAGTACTATGCTTAGGCTTAGCACTTTTTCTTGTATTTTTATTGTATATATTTTTATGTACATTAGGTTGTCAGTTTTGTTTTTTATACTATCTGATGGTTGTTGCAGATGTATTCTGAAAGGTATATAGGGTTCGCTGATGGCACCAACCGTCACACTTGTAGCCTAGCTTCAGCAGCATGGGTTATTTACTCTCCCTTAGGACAGCTTGTTTCCGCTGGAGGTGCTTGCTTAGGTCCTGCTTCTAATAATGTTGCTGAGTATAGGGCCATAATTGAGCTTTTATCGGATGCTTTCTCACGTGGTATCACCCAGCTTGAAGTCCTTCTAGACTCTCAGCTGGTGGTTTCCCAACTCAATCATGAAATCCTATGCTATTACGTCGGTTCATGCAAATTCGGTTATTGGGAAGAAATTTTGAAGTTATTATATTCAATCACATTCCATGAAATCATAATTCATTGACTGATGCATATGCTAATTACATTTTAGATTGGCATCTAACACATATTTCATAAAAATATACAGCGTGCACATAAAAAAAACTTGTAGATAAACCGACAACAACAACAATATATATATATATATATATATATATATATATATATATATATATGTAAAATATGTGTCCATAGATAGGTCAAGTCTGATTCTCAAATCCCGTCATAACGGTATAAAATACAAAAATATACAAAAATGTGGATCGCAGTCCATCAAAATGTCCTAGATCTAAGCAGGACCACCTTGGTAACTTGGACCAGCTTGGTCCCCATGGTCCCTATGTACTCTGGCTTCCTCAGCCTCTTCAGCTTCTGTAGCCTCCACAACCTCGGTGTATACAAGAACCGCTCTGGCCACTCGCCTGAAAAGATGTAACTAGACCAGTGGAACTCCAACAACGAACTCCTGCATGGCAGTCAGGATATGCTCTATCCGCAAGATGGGAACTCTTTGGGTCAGCCTGTCCAGCTTCCCCTCTAGAACCCTGATCAGCCCCAGGTCTTCGCCTATGACAGGACGAACAAACATGCGTGGATGCCCCTCAAGGAGGACCGATCCAATATCTGCATTTTGACACATTTATAGGATTAAGACTTGTACATATGTATATATCTATCATTTTAAAATTTATAAAAATTTTAAAACTGTTAAAAAATTAAAAAATTGTTTGCCTAGCTCTCCCCATGCTCCTCCTAGAGGGAGAACAAGGTCTGGGTCACCTCGAAAGTCCATGCCGGCATATGGAAACTGCTCTAGTGCCGATAATTGTTGTTCGCACTAGATATAGAAATCATCATTGTATACACTATGCACTGTGTCTCCTCCTCCTTGATGGAGGAAGATGTCCCCCCATCTGCTCAGCCTCGACAGATGTGGAGATCGGACTGGTAGAGGTATGGCAAGGCTCAACCCCGGTACTCTCGAAGAAGAACAAGGAAACCAATATACTTGCATAACCAAATTTCTTTCGCCTTCCTCTCTTGTAATCAGACAGTTTTCTTTTCATGATAGGGACAACTACCGAACACCAATCATAGAGGGCATCATGAAAACAATCCACCGCCAACCTCATTTGGTTCCGTGTAGCCAAATTTAATGAGGAGAATCTTGCAATCCTCACGATGGTGCTTGTAAGTACCTGTAGTCTAAAGTCACGGATATGAGCAATAGGGACACAAATCCCTCTCTTTTGGGTACCTGGTGTGGAAAACACATCTATATAGTTCTGGACACTTAAAGGGTCACCGCCTCTGTCGATGCCCTCTAATTTGATCAGTGCTCCTCGTCGTGACAGACCGGTAATGAAATACATGTCCTCAATAGTAATCTCTAAAGTCTCACCCTGTAGGTTGAACATCCCCAAATCATGATCCCAATAGTTTATCATGAACTCCAATAGGCGGACATTGGCCCGCATGGGTGATGTGCAAAAGAACTTTAATAGCCCACTTATTCGCAATGCATGTATAGTGGGCGCACTTTGGAGCACTTCTTGGTCCATTGTTTCATGTTCCCATTCCCTCCATTCCAACACCATCTTCACACCTAGCAAAACAATTAATTTGATTCATTAATTTCATATAAAATTTCAAATTTTTTGACTATATTTAGCTTTTTATCCTTCACGCGACTGTCTAGTTAGACATGTCGTGTACTGTACGCGACTGTTTCCATAGACAACTCACGTACAGAATGCGTGTACGTGAGTCTTTACACTGTGAACCCACGTACGTGCCATGACATGCTTTAGGATTCTTTTAATTATGAAATTGGGACTCAAAATTAATAATTGCTAGGATCAAAATGAAGAGCTCGGGGTGTAGGCTTACCTACAACTTGTGGAATTTGATTTCGTCTGCTAGATTGTCCACAACAATCGAACTAAGGTAGAGGTAAAAACTTGCTTCTTATGGCTAAAAATTCCAAATGGTGAGTTTTGTTTTGATTTTCAAACTATTTATAGAAATTTTATTTCTCCAAGTGGGTTTTTTCCTATAGTTTGAAAATCCATTCAACTAATACCATATTTCTTTTTTCTTTGAAACAGGTTTTTCATCATTATAAAGTGTTGTTTGCTCCAATAGAGTGGTTTTGTCATTTCCAATGCATTTTTGGCATCTATATTCAATCGACATTAACGTTGGCAATCAACATTTTTCCACGGGCTATGGTATTATAAACCATTAGTTCCCTATTTTTAACATTGTTCTTCCGTGGATAGGACCATTTTTTCATGAGTATCTTCCTTCAAATCCTATGTTGTTCTTTGATACTCATGCCACAATTGTTTCAAGTACAGGGGTATCCTTTTAGCTATTTTTCACGCCAAATAGAGTTTCTTTTGAATCTCTTTTTACAAGCTATCCATTTATAGGACTCCCTGCCCTTATGGAGTTTCTTTAGGCCTAGGTCTGACTCCTTCAAAACAGACTTGAATGCTGAGTTAACTTGTCCGTTCAAGCTCATTAAGAATATGTGAACGGGCATCCACATTGGTGCTAGGTTTTCTCTTTCTCAGACCATGCGGAATAATACAAGAAAGGATCCCTCTCTTTTCTATTTTGAATTGAGAAGAGTATTCTCAGGCATAGTTTCATCACTTTACTGGACCTGAGGGACTAAATTTACGGAAAAGGAACACCCGATATGAGCTTAGTTTTCTCTTTTTCGTGCTCTAGACCTAAACATGAGAAAGATTCCGAGTGTTTTTTGTGTCTTTCTCATGCTCGTTAAACACTTAAGAACAAAGCAAGGAGTTTATTGTTGTAAGCCCCATTTCTCGTAATCAAATGGATCTTTCCGAGTGATCTTGCTTTCCTTCACACTCGTAAAACTCAAGCTATTTTATGCCGTTTTGGAAGGAGAGTTGGGTAGGTGGTAATTTAACCTTTTTCGGACCTCTCTGACTAAGTACAAAAAAGGTTCACCTTTTCTTCTACGGAAGTTAAGAGAGTTCTTTTGTGGTATGTTTTATACTTTTTCGGCCTCAGGAGACTAAATTGGATGAAAAAGGACCCCCCTGGAGTCTTCTTTGGAGTTTTCAGACTCTCTAAATGTGAAAAAAACAACTGAGCATGTACTAGTTCAGGCTCATTAAATCCATGAATCAATGACACTATCAAGCATTATTTTCCCGTCTCTTCAAGCTTGTTAAAAAATGAAGAGGGATCTGAGTTGGCTTTCCTAGACTCATTAAAATTTAACAGGGAAGGTAAGGAAGAAGTTTGCTCTTGTTTTCAGTAGTGGCAGCATGTCAATCCTTGAACATAGCACTCTGTTTTTTTCGATACCCATGTCTTAGTGTTCACTTTTCGTTCATCTATTACTTTGCGTTTTCTACTCCTCCTCTTGTCCATTATACCTGGGGAATCTGATCATGTCTCCTACATGACAGATAATTCTAGTTGTTCTATCTATAAGTTAAAATCTGCCTTGGGTCATCTTTGTGTCATGCTCATTGTTCAAAGACTTCACCCAATGTTTGATCCCTATCCTGATCCCATCATTGTTATATCTATTATCTATTGTGTCTCCCTTCTTTTACCTAGTTCCTAGTCACTCTTGTGATCCGTTGGAGGATCTATTGCCTTCCTTATCACAGCATGGTTCTGTTTTAGTACTTCCTTATGACGAAGACCTAGATTTTTGATGATCGTACCTTAGGATTCACTTTCA
The DNA here is from genome assembly GCA_001517045.1 of Pseudotsuga menziesii. NCBI lineage: Eukaryota > Viridiplantae > Streptophyta > Pinopsida > Pinales > Pinaceae > Pseudotsuga > Pseudotsuga menziesii. Next base: position 17,857 of record LPNX010478505.1, on the reverse strand, counting down.
TCATTGGTGAATTCCTTTGCTTCAGTTGTTAATTATTACTTATTGATTGACAAACTGTTGAATCCTTTCCATGTTTGAATTCAACCTACCTTTATTCACATGGCTTGGATTGTACTAGTTCTTTGGGATAGTTTATGAAGACCTTAGTTCCTCACCTATGGACTAAGTTGCACAAGATTATGTTCTATTCATGTACACAGCTTCCAGATCTTTGAAGACTCATCATTATTGTATATTGTGGCTTCGATCCACCTTTGTAATATGTGTGGTTTAATACCCGTATCATATGATGTACTCAAATAGTGTAAAGGAGCTAGTGTTCCAGTAAATTGAACATAGCATCCTCAGATATGACTTTGTATATGACATTATTATGTATTTGTTTCAAGTAATACCTCTACTCCATTGGATTTCTGAGTTCTCCAAAGATAAAGATTATAATGTATTTCATCCATCGCTTCTCTCTGACCGCACACATTAGGGGCCATCTGTTATCCACCTGAATGGCACTTCTTCGTTTGAGTGCCGACATTCCTTATGTTGGCACACAAAAGGACATTTATGGATTGAAGGTTTCCTAAAACACTATAGATGGGAATATTATGAATTACATTTATCATCCATCTAGCTGGTTATTTTTACCTTTGAATATGTAAAGTGCTGTACGCGCATCTTCCTATATGCAAATTGTGTACATACACGCCTTTCATTAAAGCATGTCACGTGTTGTACGTGAGTATCGGTAATTGCATCTCGCGTACAAATTTGTATGTGGGTTCCCCTTAGAGAAACTCGTGTGTCATACGCGAGTTGCCAGTATTAATACCCGTGTACACCTTCCTTTGACATTAAAAATAATAAATCACGATTATTTGAGATTTGTTAAGCCCTTAACCATAATCACCTTAACTGTCCCAACCTCCTCAACCCTCGAAACTGCCTTATTTCACTAAGTATAAATAAAGGCCTTGGGGAGGGTATTAATCAATCATACTTGGAGAGAAAATTTATGATGGTGGAGTCTATTCAGAAGCATTTGGAGCAGTGGAACTCAGAATCCTTTGGTTGTAGAGGAGTCCTTGTTTTAGACGTTGGGTTGTAATATGAACTCATTCACTATTGTTAATAAAGAGAATCCTTCTTCCATATGTTTCTTGAATGTCTTTCATGTATCATGGTTTGATTAATATTTATGATTAAGCACTTTGCATATGATTTATCTGACCTATTTTATGTACATGTATCATCTTGCACTTGGATTATTTGCTCTTGATAGGTGAAGGAGAAGCATCCCTGAAGACTTTGGAGGAGAAGCAGAGAAAAAGAGGACAAAGCTAGGATCAAGCGTCGTGTATCGGGTGAGTCTATTCTATCCTCTTATTTCCTTTTCTGTACTCTAGGGTCGATTTCCTACAAGTTTTATGAGTATGTTGATAACCCCAGACCTTTGGTTTTAAGGTGTCTATTCCTGTACAACAAGGCAACATCGAACAACAATTTATAAATCTCATCCATAATTGTATTTACAAACTCAAATATGCTGATTTGTTTTGGGATACCCGAAAAGAAAATGGTGGATGAGAACTGCAACTTCGACACATTCAAACACAACAGCATCCTCAGTAAATATGACTGATATCTAAAAAACCTGACTTTAGGGAATTGGACCAACTGGGCATGGATAACTTCAGCCAAATATTCATCAAGATTAAAACAACAGATTAAATAGGACTCAGGATCAATTGAACCTATATTTAGTAAAAAACACAAAACAACTTCACTGATATGAATATCATTATCCAAACCCAGAATTTGACTAACCAAAGACATGACCAACTGTACTTCCTTCTTGAAAATTCTAACATTGTATGGCAGAAAAAGACCTTCTAGCGACTGACCATCTTTTAGAATATTAGATAAAAACTGGCATCTAACTTCAGTTGTACAATTTTTATACATTTTGATTAAGACCTTCTCATTCAAAGACTCACAACTATCAAGGAAACTGTCAGGCAAACTCAGCATTCTGCGAACGGTTTTTGCATCGAATTTACAACGTATTTTTGACGTGGTATGGCTCATAGTGACTATTTCGGAGGGAGAATAACTGTTCACACACCACTCAATAAATTAAGGAAATGGTAAGGTCTGTTCAATAGCAAAATAATATGATAAAGAACTACAGACATTCAAAACGTCATTTCCTTGCAAATTACACTGCCACAACTGCTCCTTTGAAACTAATACACTACCAACTAACAGAAAATGGTCACATACATTTATTTCCCTATTGACAACAACCTCTTTCGTTTCATCCAAGACTCTACATAATACCCCTAAACCCTATTCTTTTTCCATAATGAACAACCGTAACAATTCTTCGAACATACTTTTAGTGTTTCAAGGCTTACCTGTAGCTGTAGATACGTAAAAATTGACTTTGGAAAGATGGTGCACTGTCAATTTCTCTTTCACTCATAGCATGAAATTGAAATGATTTTTTACCCAAGTCAACTCTACTTTTATAAACGGACCTTTCCGGAGCCTTCACCAAGCGGTTTTTCCTTTACCGCTTTCCTCCGCCGAACTCACCCTAAGTTGCCACATGGAAAATAGTTTCTATTCCACTACCAATCTTTATTTTTAAATATATCACAACTTTGCACTCTGGAACTAACAATGATCATTTATAAGAATTCACTTTTTATCTACACCATTGGGTCAAGATTGGTTTTACACATTTCGCTAGCATTCTTCATTTTTTCAAGTGTGCATCTTTACTTAGCGGACTGTTCCTCAGCCGTATATTTGGTTTTATTTATTCCATAGCCGTTGATCTTTAAGCTTCATTAACCACTTTTTCTTCTCCATCACAACTTATCTCTTGCGCAACTTTACCCACCAGAGCCATTTTAAACCGTAGATTTCACCTCAACCACTTTACACCTTTGGATTGTATGACAAATTAACCATTATGCGCATTTTAATAATGGAATCAAGACTATTAAACTTTGCCAATTTAATGTGTTCCTTTATCATTTCTCAATCACACCTTTCCCTCAACTGTTCAACATATAGGTGTTAACACCCACTACTACATATGGCTCAAAATTCCCTTGAAATTTTTCCACGAAACAGTTAAAATCATTGATTTTGTGGAAAAACAATTTTACTTTTTTGAAAAATTTGAAAATTCTCCCGATGTTCATCGCTGTTGCGACGAAAATTTCATATTGTTGTTGTAATAGTGAAAAAATTCAAGCGTTTCTATTGCGACGAATGTTACACATTGTCGCTATGGCGATGAACATTGCATTTTCTGTATTGCGATGAAAATTCCATATTGCCACTATTGCGACAAAAGTTCTATATTGTTGTTATAGCGATGAAATCTAAACCTTTTCTTTTTTTTCTTTCCTTTTTTAATGCTCAGTTTGAATTTTTGTTTATTTGAAATTTGACCATTGTGCATTTTTTTCGAAACCACGACCCTCATTTATCTATAAATACATGTTCTTAAGTCATTTTTCATAATCATTTTCTAGAGTTGCAGTGATCTTTCTATTGCTTTTCATTCTGTGATTTGAAGAGTCCGGTATTGGTTTGACACATCAAATTTTTGTTCTCATTCATTTTCCAGGTTAGTTTGACAACAATGCACTAGTATTTTTTTTGTTGCTCCCTTTATGTTCCAACTAGAGCTTTAATTCAATCGAAAAAATGTTTATATTGTTTGGTATTTTTGTGACAAAGTGTAATTTTAAAAATGGTCATTTCTGTTAAAATGTAAATTTTTTTATTTTCATTTCATTTCTGTTAAAATGTAATTTTTGAAATGGTGGGTTGCGTTAAAATGTTAATATCATGACCATCATCGTATATTTCAAATACACAATCTAATTATATTTAACTACCCCCCTCAATATAAATAACCAATGAGACCACAATGGTGTATCGTTCCAAACTTTGATAGTCATTTGACAATATCGACCTTATCATCTATATCCATAATCCCATTTGATAATCCTTTCAATTTTGAGGGTCTACATCTATATTCATAATCTCATTTGACAATATCATGTCAATGTGTTGAAACCTTTTAATCTCTAGTATTATGAACATGAACAATATTAGTGTGAGGAATTTAGTGTGAGGACTTTATATTAGTGTTGAAACCTTTTCTTCTCTTTTGTATAATGAAATTTCTATTTTTAGTAAATAATTTAAGTTTATTGTGAGGAATATATATAACAACAATATATAGTGTCTCGAGGAACATTATAATTTTAATCAATAATTATTTGACTACTTTTTAGATTTACTCCCTTAATTAACCTTAAACAAATTATTTTTGACTTCCACTATTTGTCATAATGTTGAAAATTGATTTTTATTTTACTATTCCTTAAATGTGTCCATATGGATAGTATTGATATCCCAAATGTGTCAAACAAGGTCAATCACACTTGAATTTTTTTAGCGATGAAAAACCATCCTCATCATCAACCTAGATGAATGTCAAAATGTGACATATACATAGTGGACCATCACAACCAACTTAACCCATACAATATTTTTCTATAAAACATAACCCTTGCACATTGGAATATGGGGCATAATAATTGTACATTGAATGTACTATTTTGACATAATATGACATAAATTAACGTTTCAATGTGACATAACTATGTTCTCAACCTTCTTTATATCAAAATTTGATATGGGCTTGCAATGTCACAAAATGTTAGAAAGTGAAATTTTTGGAGGACATCATCTCCATATTAAAATGGTTCATAATTTTGAATTGAAACTCTTCACCGTAGTCTACCATTTTTAACCAATCACAAAAATGTTAGCATATTTCACCATGCTCATCCATGGTCAACGCGATCAACCATGGTCAATTCAACATAACCCTATAGTAATTGAAAGTTACAATGAGACATCAACACTTAGGACCATCATAATCCAACACAACCCTATTGTACAAGAATAAACACCTTATAACCGAAGGTCTGGGGTTACTGACATACTCAAGAAACTTGCAGGAAATTGACTCTAGAATGCAGTAAACGAAATAGGAGGATAGGAAAGAATCACCCGATACACGACGGTTGATCCTAGCTTGTCCTATTTCGCTCTGCTTCTCCTCCAAAGTATTCAGGGATGTTTCTCCTTCACCTGTCAAGATTCAATATTCCAAATACAAGATGATTCATATATATAAATAGGTTAGATAAATCATATATAGAATGCTGAAATATAAATATTTATCAAACCACAATACATGAGATACATTCAAAACATATATGGAAGAAGGATTCTCTTTATTAACAATAATGAAAGAGTTCAGATTACAACCCAACGCCTGAGACAAGGACTCCTCTGCAGCCAAAGGATTCTGAGTTCCACTGCTCCAAATACTTCTGTATAAAATCCACCAGCATAAATTTGCTCTCCAAGTGTATGTAATTAACACCCTCCCCAAGGCCTGTATTTATACTTGGTGAAATAAGGCAGTTTCAAAGGTTGAGGAGGTTGAGACAGTTAAGAAGATTAAGGTTAAATCCTTAACTAATCTCAAGTAATCGCGTGTTTTTATTTTTAATGTCAAAGGTAGATGTACGCGGGTATCAATACTGGCAACTCGTGTATGACCCGTGAGTTGTTCTAAGGGTAACCCGCGTATACATTTGTACACGACATGCAACAACCGAGACTCGCGTACAACACGCGAGTTGCATATATAGAGAGTCGCGTACATGACTTGACATAGCTAAAGGGTAAAAATAACCAGCTGGATGGATGATGAATGTAGTTCATAATAAGCCCATCTATAGTGTTTTGGGCAACCCTCAATCCATAAATGTCCTTTTGTGTGCCAACATGAGGGATGTCGGCACTCGGATGGAGAGGTGCCATTCAGGTGGATTGTGAGGACCCTGCAACAAATAATTAATCAAAATACACAATATAGCAGGAGAACTCAAAATCACTTTTATATTAATCGCAGGCCACTTCGAGGGGGCAACCTCCTTTGAGAAAGCTCGATACAAAATAAATTCATGGTGCCTTCCCTGGCCTCAACACACACTTATATACTAAAAATAGGCGCCAATACTATGGGTCAAAACCATGGGCCAATATAAACTATGGATCAACAAATACTCTAGGTGGCTTACAAAGCATATGCGCCCAACAACAATAACACAAAATATGGATCAACAATTACTATGGGACGACTTACAAAGCATATGCATCCAACAAAAATATACTAACACGGTAAAGAGAAGGATTGACATGGGTTCCTAACATCCCCTCCCCCTTAGAAAAAGCTTTGTCCTCAAAGCTTTAGATGTGGAAATTGTCACTGAATCTGAAGGAGTGGTTCCCACGTAGCATCCTCGGGCTGCATTACGTGCCATTGAATTAAGACCTCTTTGATAGAGTGAGAGCGAAGCTGACGAGTGCGCTTATTGAGGACAGCCTCCGGCTCCAAAAAGATGGATCCTTCATTATCCAGTTCTGGTAAAATAGTTTGGCCTTTGATGTTGGTGCCAAGAACTTTCTTCAGACAAGAGACATGAAATACTGGATGAATGCAGGAAGAAGGCAGAAGTTCCAATTTATAAGCAACAGACCCAATCTTCTGAAGAATCCTATATGGCCCATAGAACTTTGGAGCGAGCTTATGACGCCCTTTGAGTTTTAGTGAGGATTGCTTGTAAGGCTGGAAATGAAGAAAAACAATATCACCGGCTTCAAAAGTGCACTCAGAATGGTGCTGATCAGCTTGTTGCTTCATGCGATTTCTTGCCATGTGAATATTTTCGTGCAAAATGTGAAGAACCTCATCGCGGTTTCGAAGGACCGCGTCAACTGCCTAAACTGGAGAATTGCTGGGGGTGTAAGGAAGAAGAATTGGAGGTGCCTGACCATAAATTGCTTCATATGGAATCATTTTAGAGGCAGTGTGGTAAGAGGTATTGTACCACCATTCAGCGAGAGGGAGCCACTTTTCCCACTGATGTTGTTGCTCAGAGGAGAAGCAACGAAGATAAGTTTCCAAGCATTTATTGATAATTTCAGTCTGACCATCCGTTTGTGGGTGATAACCTGAACTCATCTTCAGTTTGGTGCCAGTGTGGTGAAAGAGTTCTGTCCAAAAATGACTGGTGAAAGTCGCATCACGATCCGAGACAATGGAAGAAGGCATTCCATGAAGATGAAATATCTGGTCCAGGAAAATTTGAGCAACGAAGGAGGCTATATAGGGATGGCTGAGAGCACAAAAATGACTATATTTGGAGAGGCGATCAACCACAACCAAAATGACAGTCTTCCCTCCAGATTTAGGGAGCCCTTCAATGAAATCCATAGAAATATCTGTCCATATCCGGGTAGGTATGGGCAAGGGTTCGAGCAATCCTGGAAGGGGTGTTGTTTCACCCTTATTGCGCTGGCAGGTATCACATTCATCCACAATCTATTGAATTGTCCTTTTCATGCCCTACCAAAATAATTTTTGCCATGCCCGTTCATACGTTTTGAGAAAACCAGAGTGCCCAGCTAACGGAGAAGCATGGAGTTCATAGAAGATAGCTTGTTGAAGAGCTGTGTTCTGGGGAAGCACCAGACGACCCTTGTATCTTAGTGAAGCACCATCCTAAGAGTAATGTGGGACAGCAAAAGGGTTGTTGGCCAAGCGTTGGATGATTTGATATAATGAAGAGTCATTGACATAACCGTGTTGAACCGATTGCAACCAATTTGGAACAGGCATAGAAATAATGGAAAGAGAACCTTGGTCATCAAATGTTTGAGAAAGGGCATCCGCCACAATATTGTCCTTACCCTTCTTATAAGTGATCTCATAGTCATAAACCATGAGTTTGCTAACCCATTTCTATTGTGCTGGAGAGGATACATGATTTTCTAGGAAATATTTCAGACTCTAGTGATCAGTTTTGATGTATAAATGATCCCCTAAGAGGTAGGGTCGCCACTTTTGTACTGCATGCAAAATAGCCATCATTTCCTTCTCATATGTAGAGGAAGCTAAATTCTTACCGGAAAGGGATTTGCTGGTGAACGCAATGGGGTGTTCATCTTGAAGGAGAACAGCACCAAGTCCATTGCCGCAAGCATCACTCTCAATAGTGAAGGGCTTGGAAAAATCAGGCATATCTAGAACAGGTGTAGTACACATAGCTTGTTTCAGCTTGTCAAATGCACACTTAGTAACATCTGTCCATGTAAAAGCATCATTTTTCAATAGAGCAGTTAATGGAGCTGCAATCTTTCCATAATCCTTGACAAACTTGCGGTAGTAGCCAGTCAACCCCAAAAAACCACAAAGGCTCTTGAGTGTCTTAGGAGGCGGCCAATTGTTCATGGAAGCGATTTTGGCAGGATCCACACGAACCCCTTGTGCTGAGATAATGTGCCCGAGATACTCAAATTCCTTTTGGCCAAAAACACATTTAGACTTTTTGGCATGGAGATGATGATCAGAGAAAAGTTGCATTACAAGAGCCAGATGCTGGATATGTTCAACCCATGTTTTAGTGTAGATGAGGATATCATCAAAAAATACCAGAATGAATTTCCGCAAATAGGGTCGGAATATTTTATTCATTAAGACCTGGAATGTGGAAGGAGCATTAGTGAGACCAAAGGGCATGACCAAAAACTCATAGTGGCCATCATGTGTGCGGAAAGTTGTTTTAGGGATATCATCCTCATGAACCCAAATTTGATGATACCCAGAGCGAAGATCCAACTTGGAGAAAAATTGAGCACCATGAAGCTCATCAAAAACAAGAATTGGAAACGTATCCTTGATGGTGAGGTGATTAAGTGCTCAAAAGTCAATGCAGAGGCACCATGACCCATCTTTTTTGAGGACAAGAAGAACTGGTGAAGAAAAGGAACTTGTGCTTGGGCGAATAATACCTTGCTTCAGTAAGTCCCTAATGAGGAGTTCAATCTCTGTTTTTTGGTGAAATGGGTAGCGATAGGGCTTGATGTTGGGAGGAATGCTTCCAGGAAGGAGCTGAATACGATGGTCCTCTAGTCGTGAAGGTGGAAGTCCCACTGGTTCAGCAAAAACACCTGTATATCGATCCATAATTTGTTGGAGATCCAAAGGAGTAGTGGGGGCCGCTGATGGTTGCATTTGAATGGAATGGAGCTGAGTGATGACACGATGGGAACACTTAGTAAGGAGTTTTTCCATGCGATGTGAACTGATGATGCTGAGATACCTTGGTTGTAATCCTTTCAATGTGTGTTTGTGTCCATCATGGGAGAACTGCATCCAAAGTTTAGCAAAATCCCATAATATGGGGCCAAGTGTGCACAGCCATTGAGCGCCCAAAACCACATCACATCCGCCTAAGGTCAAGGAAAACATGTCAGAGCGGAGGTTATAATCTCCCATAGAGATATGCACATTAAGACACTTCCCTTTGCAAGGTAAGGTGCCCCCATTGGCAACCATGACTTCAAAGTTCGAGCAAGGATGGATAAAACAATCAGATTGTTTGGCGATCCGAGGGTCAATGAAATTATGAGTGCTACCAGAATCAATGAGTATTGTAAGAGGAAGCTTCTTGAGGTAACTACGTACCTGCATTGTTTGGGGGGGCGTGACTCTAGCTAAAGCATGGAGGGATATCTCGAGCTGGTCGTCCTGAGATGGAGGGTCAGTAGGTGGCTCCTGAATGTCAACCGGAGCATCCATTGTATCGGGAGCTTCTTCACCAATTTCAGAGGCAGGTGGATAATCCATATCCAAGAGATAGAGATTTTGTTGAACACATCGATGTCCCCGACTAAATTTCTCATCACAATTATAACAAATCCTTTTTTCTCTGTGTGCCTGCATCTTTGTTTTAGAAAAATGCTTGATTGGAGGTGAGCGAGGAGCTGGCGGAATGGGAGGTCGTTGAGAACCCATATTTCGGAAGGGAACAAAAGAGGATTTGGAGCGTTGTTGGGCTGCCATCTTGTCTTCTTCCAACTTAGCCAACCCCAGGGCTTCCATCATTGTGTTGGGACTGAACATTTTGACCTCGGAGAGAATTGCATCCTTTAGACCACTGATAAAACAACTCCAGTAGAAGTCATCAGGTAATCCTTCAGTGTGATTAGCTAGTTTCTCAAATTCAGTTTGATACTCTTTCACAGTGCCAATTTGGTGAAGTTTAGTGAGAGCTCCTGTGAAGTCATCAAAAGCACTAGGACCAAATTGTTGCAAAAGGAGCTGGCAAAAATCAATCC
>LPNX010478501.1:53439-65245 GCA_001517045.1 Pseudotsuga menziesii | reverse complement strand
ATTTTTTACCACCACATATGACCATGCTCAAAGAAATGTATTCATTAAAAAGCAACAAGTTTGTAGTCCAACTTTAATGGTCACATGCAAACACAATGTGGTAAAGAAGACTATGCTCAAATATGCATAAATGCAAACCTTGCATATGAAATGGAAGTATAATGATTAGTTTTTGAAGCCATGGAGATGAAAGTGCCTACATAATTGTCAATAATGGTAAAGGTTGTTAATGGCCAAACTTCTTAAGGAAGACTAAGCAATATGACTCATAGTGGAATGTATGGGAAATTCATATCAAGGTAGAAATTTATGGGAAATTCATGTGTGCATTATATGACTTATTCTAAGTTTCCACTCACTCAAGGCGCCGTCGCTTAAGCGACGCTTATGAGGCTATCTGTCTCTTAAGCGACGCTTATGAGGACTCGCTGTCGCTTAAGCGACGCTTATGGCCACATTTAAAAATATATATATATATATATCTTTGTGATTTTTGGTAGGTTTAAAAAAGGAAATCCATGCGTCGTCGGATTTTGGATCAAAATGTAGTAGTGACTCTTCTAATAAAAATGATTGTTGAACAGCCCAGTGAAAACTAATGCTGCTTACTTATCGAATGAAAATGGTTCTTGGACGCACCCAATCTTTAAGCTTTACCATAACTATTTTTGGACAATGAACATGATCTCTGTATGAACTTAATAATTCATTGTTCTTTTTAAAAAATCAACATGATTTAAGAGTCTCTTTGTGTATACCTTAATATTGAGTTACTAGGACAATAGACCTTTATTGAGTTAGATTGAGAGAAATGTATTAACTTCCTTAGAAAGTTAGTGAGTTTTTTTTTTATAAAGGTGCAATATATCTGTAATCTTCATTTTGAATCCAAGATTTTAAAGTATCCAAAGTTTTCTAAACAGGTAATGATACATTTTGAACCTCAATGTTGGGGTTTAAGGGTTAGCTTGATTAGAAGAGATCAACATAAACTTAATAGTTGTTTTGTTACATGGGTGTGTGGATCTTTTATTTATAATTCAATAAAATGATAAAATTTGACAATTCTCAATTTAAACATACTTTAAACTAAATTCTAAAATTTTGAATAACTTTTCACAAATTTTGTTGAAAGTCATTTTCATTACAAAGGCTCTTTCTATTAATTCTCAATAGTAGCTTGTCTAAATATTCACTATAGATATTAAGCATGTAAGTGAGTGGGTTAACCCATGTCAAAAAAAAATTAGAGAGGAGTGGTTAACATTCTAGTCTTTTTCGTTTTGTTTCCTTAGAAAATCTTGCTCATTTTATTAATGATAACACATTGTTAAGGGTCCTGTTGGCCTTACAGATATAACTCGTAGGTTAACAAGTGGATAAGTTCATAAAATCACTACTTAAAGAGCATGTAGGTCCTAGGAGTGAATAACTTCATCAAAATACACCCTATAATAGGGCAACCTAATTGTGCATTGAGCACCCTTACAAAAACTGCTCAATAGAGAAAAATAGCAAAAAGAGGCCATAAGTGAAGCCTTTCGAAAACAAGCAAATCAAATTGACTGCATTTCTTTTCACTCACATCAGAGCCCAAGTTCAACAACCCGAACAAAATGCTTGAGCTGTTGGGGAGAGCTCTACAACTCCATTCCCTAGTGGGGAGCAGGGGCACCTTCTGTTCTTCACAGGTTCTCAACAGCGTTTGTTCCATAATTGATCGTTGAGCACCGCCGCCGCATCATAACCACCACCAAACAAAAACCACTGCCCCGCCATGTCAGTCACCGCCGAGCCACCTGAACCACCATCCCTCTTTAGGTACATCCACTGTGCCATGTGAAGCATCGCCTCCCACCTCCATGGAAGATGATCAACGAGCTGTGGGTAGCCACCACCGCGCTTCAGGAAACACCACCACTGGATATGCTTAGACTTCCAGCTAAAACCAACCGTCTCTCAAAGGAGAAGGGGGAAGGTGACTAGAGAAGGAACCCTAACCGCCTGAAACATTTCTAAATCCAACTCTCAAACCTTGTCGAAGTTGCAGAGCTAAGATGATACCCATCCTTTTCATTACATTGCAAAGCATCTGATTGTTACTCAATAGCTAGTTTAAATATTCACCATCAACATTAAGCATGAAAGGGAGTGAGTAAACCCATGTCAAAATAACATCTAGAGAAGGAGTGGATCAGGGAAGTACAGGATAAACTATCTATACTTGCAAATATTCAAGACCAAAACTTATTGAACTATCCATGTTCTATTTATGTTTTTCTTCTTCAAAGTTACTTATCTAAACACACAGTAGAGTAGAGTGTGCAATACGATACAAGATCATGTACTGATGACCTATATGTAAAGTTGCCATAACCAATAAACAATATAACCTTTGAGTTAATACAATTTAGTCTGTAATATTTTTTCCAAGAAAAAAATAAAATTAAAAACTTTCTAATCAACAATCATGACAATACTATTTTAATGTTAGACATTAGGGTGAGAATGTTTTTCGAAGCTTTTACTTTAAAAATTAAATATTGGGAAGACTCCCTCTTGAAACACGTAGAAACAATAGTAATGGGCTTGTTTTTTATTTTAATTGGCACGTGTATTCATTTCTATTATGTTAGCTTAATTCTTTATTTCAAAATCTATTAATTACTTTTATTTAAAGACTAATGAAATGTTTAAAAGTCCTTTTAATCATATTTGATTTCATATCGAGGTTAGTTATTTAAAAGTCCGTTTAAACTTATTTGTTTGATTTCATATCGAGGTCACTTTAATGTTCATTAGTTTATTTTTCATAAAAATGAAATTCAAATTAAACTTTTAGCATTACTTTAGGTCTATTCAAATTTGTGTGAATGACATGGTATAACAATATTTCAAAGCAAGTTGATTTAAAACTTCACCTTCTTAAAAATGTTCACTCTAACAAAGTAAATGAACGAATTAATAAAGTGACTTTAGTTTAAAATTTCTTAATAACATGGGAGACATTGTGTTTTTGTCCTTTCCTTATGGGTTGGTTTTTATTCTTTAATAATAAAATATGGCATTATTTTTCGAGGTATTAACATGGTAAGAGTTTTATTTAAAAAACATTGTTAGAGTTTTATTTGAAAAATGAATTTGGAGATGTTTTTTTAACTAGGTTAAGCTTATACTTATTTGGTATGAGTCGGTTATGGTTTACTAACATTATAGCCTTAGGCTTATTGATATTCTCCCGCTTATTGATATTCTCCCACACGCACAATACTACAAAGTTTGAGACAACATTACAAGAATGCATGCACCTTCTTGTAGTTTTTGCATGCTTGCTTTGAAGTGGGCACTCCTTCACCCAAGGAAAAATAGACACACGCAATCTAGAACATGCATAATATATGGGGCCAAATTGTTAATACTTTGTGAATTGCAATAATCAACAAAGACAACCTACAAGGCATTATAAACTTAGGACTTCTCTCTTTAGTTATTGCATGTTAAGGCAACTAAATCTTACTAGACTACATTTCCCATTTAAGCAATGCCATACCTTTGATTATGGTATGATATCCTCACTAACTTATATTATAAACTACATTTTCCATGTAAGCAATTACTAGAGTTTCCATTTAAAAAGTGGCAATTATATATTTTTATTGATTTTTATATATTAAAATGTAGGCAGGAAGAGAATACATAACTAAATCGATTGACTCACCAATTGTAAAACCAACCTCAACTACTTATGGTGAATCAATGACTTAATCAATTGGTGTCAATACTAGATATACAACCCGAGTGGGCCTAACAATTAAGAACATGTGTTTCCTCCTAGGACTTCATAGGTTCAAATCCGATGGGGGTAGGGTATGTACACCTGTGTAGAATTTAGTAGTTACATCTCTGCATAGAGGGGTGTCCCGTGTCCCACAAATATAGAGGTGTCATACACCAAATTGGTGTTTGGATTGATTGTGACCTTAAAAATAGATCATTTCAAATTCAGAAGCTAAAATACAACATTGCTTTGAAAAATATGCGTATTTAAAGTACATCATTGCTTTGACTAAAATGTATGTTGATAGTTATTACTCACTCCTACACATGCAAAACTTTTTCACTCATCTACTCTCTACGATTGGGCTCAGAAGAGAACAATACATATCGATGCAGTCCCTTCTGATAAATTTTCTTCATTTATAGAAGAAGCTTGAAATTGATGCCTGCGTGCCTCCTTCCCAAAGGCAAAAGTTAAGTAGTACAATCTATTTCACTCCCATCTAGTAGTGGCAATGGGCATAGAAGAAAACATGACACGTGTGGGGGAGCATGGGTGGAGCATGGTGGGTCAATAGCCACTTTTTTTCCCATGATTTTGAGTCTTAATAGATTAACATGAAGTAAACTCCACCTTTTTGGAACCTCCCATGTCATTTGACTTGGGTAGGTATTCCATGAGTGTAATACCAACTCTAATAAACATGTATTCCCACACTACTAAGCACGTGGAAAGATTAAGTAAGCATTATCATCACATGAGACTAAACATGGGAGCAGTCTAGATGTGCGACGATTTCGCCCGGACAGCGAAATCGCCCGGCCATCGTCAGTCACCCCTCCGACACCTTTCCCTGAGGTTTGACACATTGTAGTCCTGTCATTTAGCCCGAGAAATCGTGCGCCCTCCTTCGTTAGGTCAAGCCTACATGTCACGTCTAAACTGGAGTTGGTTGTTCAAGCCTGCACGTCACGTCTGAATTGGAGCTGGTTGTTGATGAATTTTCGTATAATTTGCAACTAAGTCAAGTCCTCCAAGCAAAACTCGACCAGCGTTACCAAGCTGTTGCTCAAAACACACTGAGAGGTAGTAGCAGACTTCGATAGATACATTATACAGAGGAACACATGCCTCTTCTTCTTGTGTTAAGGTTTTGTCTAATTGTAGCAGATAACAAAACCGGTCAGTTTCTTAGTTGTGGATGCGTTTCGCCTCTAGGACGTCAAAGGCCGGCAAGGCTTCCTCATACTTGATTGTTAAAAATTTTGATATCATCAAATTTATGATAACTAAATTATTGAGTTATTTTCTTCCCATAATTTTTATAATTTTGCCAAAAAAAAATTGCTACAACCTTAGGGTTTCAAAAACAACCATCTATATGTCCTAATTTAAATAAATACTGCATGCATGGCTTTCCCTAATTGTTAGCAAGTTCATATATAAATTTGGTTCTCTTGGTTGACAGATATTCGAATATCTTTACAGGATTGGGAAATCTTGTTTCACTCCATCTACCTTAGAGAATCGATCCATCCATGCACTTAACAATGGAATCTTCTCAGGTTCTACTAAAAATATATTCGTAATCTTTTGGACAAATTTGATTAATACCATCAAGCCGCTCAGTACGATGTCAACCAAGCCAATTTCATCTCCCAACGATAAAAGTGGCCCAAAAGCTGGTAGTGGCTCAGTCATATGCATGTTTGGGAAGAAGAATTGACGCCTTTGTGTCTCATGTCTCGTCTATGTATTGCACAATATTCATGAACTCACAAACAATTTTTCCATTGTGGATGAGCATTGGAATCTTCTTGTGAACATGCTTCGACTGTAGAAGCAGCTGGCTCTTATTCTGAATCACATCCTCTTATTCGATGAACTTGTAATAGATCCCTTTAAGAGCAAGTGCTATTCGAACCCTCACCACTAAGGGACTGTGCCTTGAACCCAACAACTTCAGTATGAGGAAGGGATTCCTTCAGTTAATCTTCTTCTAAAACATACATCATCAATACATGGTTATAAATAATGTAGATTTCTCTAATGCAACATCTCGTTGAAAATGATATAACTTAATTAAGCAAAAAAAACTCTAATCCATCACTACCTTAAGATTATGATGCTTGGAACTTGGATGAGTAAGTGTTTGCTCAAAATAAATTAATCATTCATTACTACCATTCCCAAAAACTACTAAACCATTGAAGTTGTACTAAAGTTAAATAAATTAACCATACATTAATATCATTCACAAAAACTACTAAAGCATTGAAAGTTGTAAAATTAAGATTATTTCAGTTCACGTCATGCAGGAAACATTTAAAGAATCTATTAGTTCAGAATATTAAGTTTGATGTTACTGACTAAAATTTATTCACTATTTAAAATTAATGGCTAATTAGTAAATAGTAAGGTTGCAAAGATTCATGGTTTTTGTCTCACCATTTGTTGAGTTCTGAGCAAGACTTTTCAATGTGAAAATCTGATTTGACTTACTGCGTTTATCGTTTTTAATTCTATTTAATTCCCTGACAACACAGAACATTCAATTACAATTGGAATTTTAATGTTTACATATGCCAGACTATTCTCTTGCTGGAATTTCATATTCACTAGGATTTATTATTATTATAAATGGTCAATTAAGTTTATAAGGGATAACTAACAATCAAGTATGAGGAAGGGCTTCCTAAGTTTATCTGTATTGCCATTGACGTCTCTCATTTAAATTCCCTTCATAGCCTTTACATCTCCTGCATTATTTTTATGTGGCTTAATGCATTATTTTTATGTGGCTTAAAGGACAAAACCACATAGTTTTTGGGTCTTCTGCATTTTTTTACATGTCACTTGAATTATTTTCATACTCTTCATCTCTTCTGCAAATTTTCCAATATATGAATATGAACTCTCTTTCTATTTAAAGTCAGACACCCATTATACATTGCAAAAACAATTCAGCTACATCAAATCAATCAACAATGGCATACGATGGCACCATAATTGCCAACTCCAGCGTAAGATGAATCATTTTGTTTTTGCGGGAGATGATTGTTTTCTTTTACATTTTGATAAAGTGTATGAAGCTTCAAAGTACTCCTCTGCATTGAGCAACATCCTGGTAACATTGGTAGAGTTTTGCTTGATGGCAGGCTTGGGTCACTGGTCGAGTTTACCTTGATGGTGGGCTTGGCTCCGTTGCAAAGTATGGCAGTAATTTTAGGGCATACATGATACAATAATGGGAAATTCACTAACGACCAACTCCAACTCTGACCAACTAAGGAAGACGCATGATTTTCCAATGAAATGATTAGATTGCAATGTATCAGATAGACCTTGCAATGTGTCAAATAGACCTCAGGAATGGTGCCGGAGGGGTGGTCGATGGTAGCTGGGCAATTTCACCGTGCGGGAGAAATCGTAGCACATCTAGACTGCTCCCTAAACATGTAGTTGGATTTATGTACCATAAGTTCGAGGGTACACTTGTGTCGATATATAGTTGAGTACAACTTGAGTGGGCCTAAAAGTTAAGAACATGTGTTTTCTCCTAGGAGTTCACAGGTTCAAATCCATAGGGGAGTAAGGTATTTACACCAGTGTGGACTTTATCATTTACATCGCTATGTAGAGGGTGTACCTTATCCCACAAGCAAGAGAGTCTCATACACCAAATTGGTGTCTAACTTAGCTATGATCTTAAAAGTAGATTATTATTAATATTATTATGGGGTCAATATATGTGTTTATATCACATACCTGTAAGCTTCTACATAACATCCATTAACAACCATGGCATTCTACTAAAATCAAACGAGCCTTGACATAATGTTATATTTGAGAACTTTTAGATTTGGAATTGAAACATATTGAATTTTCATGTGCAGGCATATTTTTTTAAAATAAAAGATATATCATTTTAATGGTGGAAGGTATGATTCCGTAATTTTTCCGTAAGGTATGATGCGGTCAAGCATTATCCTAAAATTTTCGATCAGTATGACTATGACAGATTGGAGGATCCCATCACTGAAGGACTGGTGCTAAATACCCTCAAGCGTTTTAAAAAAGACAAAATCCCGGGTCCGGATGGATGGATCGTCGAGTTTTACTTGCATTTTTTCGACCTCTTGGGGAGCAGGGTGACGAAGGCTGTGGAGGATTCAAGGATCTCTGGGATTATACCAGAAGTTTTGAATCAGACCTTTATTACACTTATACCTAAGAAGGACAAACCATTTGGATCCAGTGATTACAGGCCTATTGCCTTATGCAACCTTCTTTACAAGTTAATCTCGAAAATTATTGCAGATCGGATGAAGACCACCATCAGCAAAAGTATTTCTGCAGAGCAATTCGGTTTCTTACCTAGGAGGAAAATACTAGATGTTGTTGGCATTCTCCAGGAAAGTCTGCATTCCATTAAAAAGAACAACTTTGGAGACTTTATCCTTAAACTCAATCTGGAGAAGGCATATGACAGGTTAGATTGGACTTTCCTCTGTCTTGTCCTTTTGCAGATCGGCCTGCCATATGAATTTACAAGATGGATAATGATGTGTGTTTAAACTGCTTCCTTCGCCATCTTGGTCAATGGCGTACCCACAACTTTTTTCAGGAGTGGCCGTGGTATCAGGAAAGGATGCCCTTTATCAGCATTCCTCTTCAGTTTGTCTATGAAGGGGCTCTTCCGACTCTTCAACAAAGCCAGGTCTGATGGCTTATTATTAGGGGTGAAAGTTGCATGTGGATTAGCCATTTCCCTCCTCATCATTGTGGACGATGTCATTATCCTCGGTAGGGGATCAGAAGCGGAATGGAGCTTAATTAAAGAGCTACTTAATCTATTTTTCTCTGCATTCGGTATGTCTATCAGTTACCGAAAGTCCATGTTTAGACACAATTGTTTTGATGATCAGATAACCAGCCACATCACAAATCTATTCAATATCTAGGCTGACCGCATTGACGATGGGATGAATTACTTAGGCTATCACTTGAAGCCGAACCACTACATTATGACTGACTAGAACTGGATTCTAAACAAGATTCACCGTAAGCTCGAGGGATGGACATATCGATGGATTTCCTTGGGAGGCTGACCCACACTTACTAAGGTAGTTCTGCAGAGTGTTTCGATTTATTGGCTTTCCATGATGAGATTTTCGACTGGGGTCATCAATGGCATTCGAAGGACTGTTTTCAATTATCTTTGGAGCGTAAACAATAGCAAATTTAAATACCACCTATCCAACTGGGAATCTCTCTCTTCTCCTTGCAATCTTGGTGCTTGGGGCATCAAAGACTTCACGCATTTCAATTCATCTCTCTGTGCCAAGAGCCTCTAGTGGGCCCTACATGATGACGTGCTATGGGGCAAAGTCATCAGTTACAAGTATCTCTGCAGGTTGCCAATCGAAGTATGGCTTAGGTCCGGCATTATCCAACCCCACAATTGTTCACTAATCTGGCATAGCTTGGCTGATACCCTCCCCCTCATAGCACCTAAAATCTCTTGGCTGGTCGGCCGAGGCTCGCAAATCTTCACCGGCATAGATCCGATCGTAGGTGTGGACATCCATGTATTACCCGACAGGATGATACAACATCTACATGACAAGAATGTGCATTATCTCTCCCAGCTTTATATACAGAATGAGCAAGGTATTCCCATGTGGAGCAGCACGACATCACTTGATATCGTCAATCACTTCAAGAAGGACTGGGATTCTTACACGTCCGCTCTTATAGCTGTGGGAATTCAACTAAATTGTGAGCCTGATTGCATTGTATGGACAGGAAACCAGAGAACTGGTCTCGTCATGGCTAAATCTATGTATGATTATTGCATGTCTCTACAGGTACCTCCTCCTCAAGTGAGTATACTAAATCGCTTATGGATCGGCCGTGTTCCAACAAAGCTGAAATGCTTTGCATGGTTGTGTATCAGGATGAGGATTCTCACCTGGGACAGTTTACAGAAGCATGGCCACTCTAGCCCTGGCTAGTGCGGCTTATGCTCTAACAGTTCAGAGAATTTCAACCACATCTTCGCCGAGTGTATCTTCTTTCAAGCAGTATGGACGCTCATATCTTCCTATTTTTCTCTTTCTATTAGCTAGGACAAACATAGCTTATATGATAATTATGTGCACATCTCAAAGAATCATAGCATCCCTATTGACTTCCCGACTACCATTATATGGTCGGTGTGGAGAATACGAAACAACATCATCTTCCAGAATGAGAAACCAGATTGCAACCTGAAGGGATTGAATGTCATAGGATGGCTCCTATCTTATGACCGTATGGAAAAGCATTCACATATCAGGAGGACAGTAACATTGCAAATGAAGCAGTAGGGCATTGTGGGCTTTTTTGATGGTGCTGAGCAGAGGGGTAACTGTGGTGCCGGTATGATGATCAAGATCAATAAAACCCTGAACTATAGACTCAAGATGAGCATTGGCCCTGGATCAAACACCAAAGCAGAGTTACTTGCGCTATGGGGTTTATTATATTTTTCCAAAACCAAAAATATCTTGCCAGTCAAGATATTTGGAGATTCAAAGGTTATTCTGGATTGGGCTAAGGGTCTCCATGATCTGCATATCATTCAACTTAATCATTGAATCAGAAGGACCAAAGAACTAATATATTTCTTTCATAATTCCTCCTTCAGCCATATTTACTGAGAACAGAACTCCGAATTTGACATATTATCAAAACAAGCCATTGGTGATGGAATGGAAACCATCAACTAGGCCAAGCTTGGGGGGACTACTGTTCTAGAGCAAGGTTCAATAAATATTAGCTTAGCTGGAATATGAATGTATGTACTGACAAGTTTTGTTTTTTTAAGATTTGGAATCCAATGACTCACCATATAGTTGTACCTACGTTAAATATTATAAGACCTATGGAGAATATGTGTATATGTATACCGTCAAACAGATTGTAAGTTACAACTTTCAATAATATAAATTTTCTCATTTGTGTGAAAAAAAAAAACATGATCATTTTCGAGGTTTTGTTAGGAAGTAACAAATAATAAAAGAGATCTTCAAATGTTTTTAATTTGAAACATATCAACATTTAATAGATACCATTCCAAATTTTTATAATTTTGTCTATGTAGCGCTTATGCTAATTAATTTAAAATATTCTATATTATAAGTATGAACATAGCGTCGTTTTTATTATTATTTTTCATTACTGAATAGTCTGACACTCCCACAAGTGTCATGTACATATAGTCATGGGTTTTGAACCTGGGTGGGAATAGTGATAGCCTACTACCCCAACCACCCAACCTACAAGTATGAACATAGCGCCATTTCTAATGCAAGGGTTTAAAAAACAAATGCTTCACACACATAATTAAAAAGTAATCCATATCGATGCACCCAATGGAATGTAGTTTTCTATTAAAAAGAATTATCTTTAAAACCATTTACCCATGCTTGTAGTTTTCTATTAAAAATAATTATCATTAAAACAATTTTCCATGCTTCCAAGGATATGGGATTTAGTTTTCCATGCAAAGATATAGGATTAAATTGATTTATTTAACATTGAATGATGATGATATCTATAGATGTTATCCATCTTTTTACTAATACTAATGTGCTAGTAGAATAATATTTTTCAAGAGTAAATTGCCTTAAAAAATGTTTACATTTACAACATAATCAAGAACTCATATAATTACATCGATAGGTATTTATATTTAAAGAAATACGTGTTTATATTTTACAATTTGGGGTGGACGAGGGAGGCCCCCCTTCTTAGATTACAAGAAGATGAGGGAAGTGTAAGTTTTCAAAATTTATTTTCTAGTAATTGTTCCAAATTTGAAATAAACAATATATATATCAGTTACATGTGATAACTGGTAGTTTCCAACATGAATAATGATAGTTCGTGGCAATGAACTTGTGGCCTATCGGTGTTAACTTGCCACAAGTTAAGAGGTTGTGATAGTTTACAATTTGGGGTGGACGAGAAAGGATCCCCATC
>LPNX010478501.1:0-53280 GCA_001517045.1 Pseudotsuga menziesii | reverse complement strand
ATTCGAATTCCTAAGGAGGTCATTCGAATTGAATGAGTGAGTCTAGCTTAATTGAATGTAAGCCACAGTCAACACTCAAGTTAACCACTGATCAAAACCATAATTGACTCAACTGATCCCTAACTGAAGTCGGAGTGCAATAAATGACTGAGTCTTAACTGAAAGAGATCAGACACATGTCATAGCAAGCCGACCATCAAGTGGTAGCGCTTCAATGACTCCAGTGAACCTTGATGAGGTTAACTGAAGTGTAACTGAACATCAAAAGTGGTTGGAGGCGCCCTTGTTGACTCCAATTCATTAATTAATCATTAAATAATCAATTTAATGAAGGAAGGCACCTTCACTGCTCTGTTTAATTGATTGTAACCATCAGTTAGCAATATGGTGCATTAATGACACTCAGATCACCCTCGGAGTGCTCCAGTTAGACTCCCCGAATGTAGGAGAAGGCTAAGTTAGCCTCCTTGACTGAAGGTAGGCATGGGTGTGATCTAGCTGATGCCATTTAATGCTCCACTGATGTCAATTAGGTCAATAATACTTAGGATAGTGGTTTAACTAGGCCAAATTGACCAAAATGAGTGTGTAAGGTGGTAAATGTCTCCAACACCCCCCCTTAAGCTATACTCAGGAGGATTTAGAAAACATAAATGCATAAAAATTCTAGGGCCCTGAAAACTAAGGCCATAGGTCACCTTGTACAATGCTGAAACTGAAACAATGCTAAAAAACAAACTAAGTGAGGAAAAGAGGGAAAACCCAGTGGCAAAAACAACCCTCAAGCTAAACACTGAAATTAGTCTGAATCACCCTAATGAACTCACCCCCAATAGTGAATGGAGGTAAGTGAACTTCTTTTTTGAAAATCTCTTGGTGAAGATGTCTGCAATCTACTCATTAGTTGGGCAGTATTGCAGAATGATGGTCCTATCATGCACTAGCTCCCTGATATAGTGGATGTGGGTCTCTACATGCTTGGTCCTCTACCTGGTAACTGGATCTGTGGATATCTTAATAGCACTTTTATTTTCACAAAAGAGGATAGTGGAAAAAGTACTACCAAGATCAAACTCTGAAAGAATGCCTTGCAACCAAACTGCTTGGATGCAAGCATTCACCGCTCCTCGATACTTGGCCTCTGCTGAAGATAATGCTATGGCAGCCTGATTTTTGCTAGACCAGCAAATGGGGCCACCACCAAACATGAATACATATCCAGAAGTAGACTTTCGATCAATAGAATCACCCACCCAATCAGAATCTATGTATCCAACCAGCTCTAGCTTGGAGTCTGCAGCATAGTGAATGCTGTAGGTCCTGGTTCCCTGAATATACTGGAGGATCCTCTTGGCTACCTTCCAATGAAGATCATGAGGCTGCTGCATGTATCTTGATACAACATTCATGGCATAACAGATATTAGGCTGAGAATGTGTCAAGTACAACAAGCTACCAGTCAATTGTCGATAGATAGTGCAGTCCATGGGAGGTGTGTTTTTTCCTTCTTCAAGGCTGATCCCTGAAAGGAAAGGGAATGGTACAGGCCTACATTCAGCCATGTTAAACTTGAATAATAGGTCTGATATGTATTTGGACTGAGTGACCATTATCCCATTAGAATTTTGCTCAATTTCGAGCCCCAAAAATTGTTTTAGGAGCCCCAAATCACTCATTTCAAAGGCATTGTGGAGAGTAATTTTGATGGCTGAAATGGAAGTAACTGTGCTACCTGTGATCAGTAATTCATCAACATATAAAAAAATAATAATCAAATGACCATAATACTTCTATAAATACACATTTGGACCTGATCTACAGCTTTGGAAGTTTTGCGAGAGAAGGAAGGCATCTATCTTGGAATACCACTCTCTTGGGGCCTGTTTGAACCCGTATAGTGACTTCTTTAGCTTGCAAACCATAGATGGATAAATGATGTAGCCCTCAGACTGCTTCATGTATATCTCCTCATGAATATCTCCATGCAAAAAGGCTGACTTAACATCCATATGATGCACTTCCCAGTGTTTAGATGCTGAAATTGCCAAAACAAGGCGGATGGAGTCCATTTTCGCAACCGGTGCAAAGGTCTCATGGTAATCCACACCTTGGACATGAGAGAAACCTTTTGCCACCAACCTTGCCTTATATATGCAGGTGCTTCCATTAGCAGCAACCTTCATCCGAAACACCCACTTGCATTGAACCAATTTTCTTCTCAGAGGAAGAGAAACTAGCTCGCAAGTAGTGTTTTTCTAAAGAGAATTCATCTCTTCATCGATGGCAACTTGCCATCTCGGATCCTTTCGAGCATGGTAGTAGGATTTTGGGTCTGAACTAATAATGAAATACCAAGTTTCGGACATCAAATTATTAGGACAAGAGAGCGCAATACCTGCTCTTTGGAAATCAGACCGGGTTCTCCTTGGATCATCCGGATTTCCAATGTTATCTCCTGCGGAGGAGAGTGTCTGTCGGGCCCATGTGGGAAGATGATTTTGTACTTCAGGTTCTGATTCAGCATCTAATTTTTGCTGCACACCGATATCAGAAATTAGAGGATCCAAATCAGGGTCATCACCCCCATTTTCATCATCCAAATATTCAGTAGAATAGGAAGGAAATTCAATAGTTTTCTCCTTCACTAGTTCCACCTCCTGAAGAGGCTCATCGAACTTGACACTTATCTCGATGATGATGTGTTTTGTTTTGATATCCAAAAGCTTGAAACCTTTTTATTCATTAGGATACCCAATAAATAGACATTCGATGCTTTGTGGGTGCAAAGCCCTTCTTTTATCAAGTGGAATCCGGGCCCATGCAGTGGACCCAAACACCCGTAGGTTAGACACATTCGGCTTGTGTCCGAAGTATGCTTCGAAAGGGGTATTCCCTTTCATGGATGAGTGTGGCACCCTCTTCTGAATGTATGTTGCAACATGCATGGATTCAGCCCACAAATTTGCAGCCAACTTCTTTGATTCCAACATACAGGTGGTCATCTCCTTGAGAGATCGATTCTTTCTTTCCACTACTCCGTTCTGCTGTGGAGTGTAGGGAATTTAATGTTGGAATTGAATACCAATTTGGGAGAATATGTGTAGCAACTCATTACTGACATACTCCCCGCCATTGTCATATCTCAAGATCTTGATCTTAATCCCAAAGGCATTCTTGATCAAGGCCTTCAATTCAGAAAAAATTTCACATATTTCAAACTTCTTTTTGGGAAAGAAGACCCATGTGTACCTTGAAAAATCATCAATAAAAGTCAAAAGATACCTTGATCCATTCATAGATGTGACATGCATCGGACCATTGATATTAGAATGTATCATCCCCAATATGCATGTAGCTTGGTTTTCCTTCCCCTGATCGAACTTGTGCTCAGGGTGTTTTCCAATCACACGACCCTTGCAATTTTTGGTGGTTGCCTTGATGACCGGGAGGCCTTCAACCATGGAGTTTTTCTGTAATTGCTGCAAATATTTGAAATTTAGATGGCCAAACCTTTCATGCCACAACCTACTAACCTTATTTCCATGAGTTAGCAGAGCGGTGGGCTTTGCATCTGGCACAAAGTGGGAGAACTCATAGGCTTTTGCATGATGGTTTGCAAGGCCTTTAGCAATGAGTTTCCCGGATGCAAGCTCCGTTATCTCAACATCATTTGGGCTAAGAGAAACTCTCTTAGGCACTCCTGTATGTGTCATTTGATAGACACTAAGGATATTTGATGCCAGAGACGGTACATACAAAACATTTGAAAAATAGCAATTCTCAAGATCAGTCGTACCTTGTCCTTCTGACATGATGGTGGAGTCATCTCCCATGTGGATGGGGATGGATTTTCCAGTCTCCAAGGATGAAAAGGAGTCTCTTTCAGCCATCATGTGTTTCGAAGCTCTAGAATCGATCAAGAGTGCTTTGGACTTCGAAGTGCTTGCCATGAGGGCATGACCTTTTTCATGCTGTGGTTCCCGATCTTGCTAATCTCTCCTCCGAAAGCTTTCCGGAAGATTGATGTGATTTCTCTCAAGGAGAGAGGTAGCTTCATCAAGCTTCTTCTTCATGCAGGCATGTTCAAGGTGGAAGCCCTTCCCGCAGTATGAACACTTGACTTTTTCCTTTCCATGATGCCCTTTCCCTTTGTTCTTCCTTGAGTCGAAAGACTCATCATGCTGTTGGTTTTCAACTTTAGTCTTAGGAGCTTCGAATTTAGTTTTTGGGTTCTTTTGCTACTTTCCTTTACCCTTCAGATCTTTGGGCCCCGATTCATTGAGGGATTGATCACGGGAGGATCTGATGATCCCGATCTAGACAAGCTTATCATGTTCACTTATTAGGGACTCAATGAAGGCATTGAGTGTAGGCATCTTCCATCCAGGGGTTGTGAGCTTCCCCACACAGAATGTAGAGACAAAAACTGAATAATCAGCTCCAAGTTTGGAGAGTATGGCGAGGATGAGCTGATCATCCGCATTCTCCACTTTGCATTGCTTCAAGAGTAAGACAGTGTGCTTGAACTTTGTGAAAAAGTCATTCAAGGTCTCGAAAATGGAAGGCTGGAGAGACATCAATTCATTTTCGAGCTGGTAAACTGTTAAATCATCCTGCTTTCCATATAGGGTTTCCAGTTTGTCCCAAATCTCCTTTGGAGTCTTCAATCCCAAAAGGTGGAAAAGAAGATCCCAGGAAATAGAGAGGCACAAGAATCCGAATGCTTCACCCTTCTTGTTCAAGAATCTTTATTTGTCTATAGCAGAACCAGGCTCAGGTTCAATGTCCATGGTGACTCTATAGAGTCCTCTAGAGTGCATTTGAATCTCTATGTCTCCTTTCCATGAGTGGAAATTGCATGGAGTCAAAAGATCTACTGAGGAGGCCATCTGGATTTGCTGGAGCGAATGCTTCACCTGTAGAAAACCTGAAAATCACAACAGAAAGGGAAATGTAAGGTCGAACAGCCTACACATTTTAGGCTTTCATCACACCCAGCATAGTCAATCAAGAAAGCTTGATCAACAAGTTCTTTACTTGGGGTATTAAGTGGTAATCCTTGGCTTCTGGTGCAGTGCTGGATTTTTGAGCTATTGCTCAATTTTCATGCAAGATCTGTCAAAAACCTTATTTTTGAGAGATCTGATCTTCATCCCACCATGAGCTCTGATACCATATTAATCTACACAGTGATCTAGAGACTAAACACAAGTCTCATCAAAGATTAATAACAAATAACTCATGAAAATGGTGTAATTGGGCTATGGAATGAGTAGTCGCTCTGTATATTCACACAAGAATGAGTAAATTACATTACAATGTCATGCTGTAAGCATGAATGACTAGCAATTCGAATTCCTAAGGAGGTCATTCGAATTGAATGAGTGAGTCTAGCTTAACTGAATGTAAGCCACATTCAACACTCAAGTTAACCACTGATCAAAACCCTAATTGACTCAATTGAGCCTTAACTGAAGTCAGAGTGCAATAAATGACTGAGTCTTAACTGAAAGAGATTAGACACATGTCACAACAAGCCAACCATTAAGTGGTAGTGCTTCAATGACTCCAATGAACCCTGATGAGGTTAACTGAAGTGTAACTGAACATCAGAAGTGGTTGGAGGCACCCCTATTGACTCCAGTTCATTAATTAATCATTAAATAATCAATTTAATGAAGGAAGGCACCTTCACTGCTTTGTTTAACTGATTGTAACCATCAGTTAGCAATATGGTGCATTAATGACACTCAGATCACCCCCGGGGTGCTCCAGTTAGCCTCCCCAAATGTAGGAGAAGGCTAAGTTAGCCTCCTTGACTGAAGGTATGCGTGGGTGTGATCTAGTTGATGCCATTTAATGCTCCACTGATGTCAATTAGGTCAATAATACTTAGGATAGTGGTTTAACTAGGCCAACTTGACCAAAATGAGTGTTTATGGTGGTAAATGTCTCCAACATATATATATATATATATATATATATATATATATCAATTTACATGTGATAAATAGTAGTAAAGGCATGGATAACAAACAGTTCAAGGAAATTAACTTGTGAGCTATCGGTGTTCACCGACCACAAGTTAAATGGTTGTACTAGTTACAAATGTAATAGATATTGTGGACTTAGGCAATTTCTTTAAGATAAAAACCAGTGTCTAGCTTATCAACAACTTATGTTACTTCTTCCTTTGCCCACTTATGTGAGCCTCAAGGAGAGTGGGCTTGTCTTCACTATGCTTACTTCAGACTATACTGCATGCTAACTAACAGAAATGAAAGAAAACAAGGAAGGCTGCAGAGTAGAAAGTGCTTGCTAAGTTGTGATAGAGATGTTGTTTGGAGAAGCAGAAAGTTGAAGCTTGATAGTTATATCATGTAACTATTCCGCTATTGTTTACATATAGTTGTACATGTCATGGTTGAGCTGCCATGTGGTCAATCTTGTAGATGTGAGGAAAAACTCAAGCAATAAACCATTTCCCATGATGAACATTTTATTTGAAAAGTTAAGTTTCCTAACAAGTCAGTGGACCTATGATCATAGTCCCAGAAAATTTCTACAACTTTCTATTTGATCTTCTTAATCTTGGCTATACATTGTTTTCTTGGCTTGGGATTTGTAAACTCTTTAATTAGGTCCCTCCTTATCTCATCCAAAGTTCTTGTCTAATGTGTAGGAGTACTAGATTTATATTTCATGTAACATTAGAGGGCCCATTATCTAAAGTGGTTTCCAATTGCACAATTTTCACCACTTCATCCATATCTTTTTTTATTATCCATGGATTCACATATGAAACAATGTTATTTTTACATCATTCTTCCCAATTCCATTCAACACAAAAAGTCTAAGCATAGGATTGGTTGATGTTTTTGGTGTTGAAATTTTAAAACTCCTTTCCATTGTATTTCCTCTATTTGATGCTTCTGCTTCTATTCTTTGTCAAATTATGGTTCTGATTTATGATTCTACTGAAATTTCACCTTCTCTTGATAACACATGCATTAGGTTGGGGGGGGGATGTTAAAAAAGGGGTCTATACAACCTCCTTCTCTATTGGACCTTTAATGCTCCTCTTGCCTCATGTGATCAAACATGCCCATCGTTTTTGGTCTGTCCTCACTCTCACTTAAGTCATCCTAGCATCAATATGAAAATTCTCATCAAAGGAATCACCACTTTCATCTTTAAATGTGCTTCAACATTCCTTATCAATCACTAGGATCCAACATGATCTAAATATACTCTATTATAATCTCTTTTAGTGTGGGATAGGGAGGCCTCCTCATGTGCATTGCAAACATGTAGTATCCTTATCTCCTATGCATGCACCTCTGGTGGTGTCCCTGCAACAAGGCACTCTCCTACGCTTCTTTCCTCTGTCTTTTTATTACCCTATTTCTATTCTCTATCATGTTTTCTCCCCTTTTCTTTGAACTATTAGGTTGGATTTTCCAAACTACCTTATGGAACATATTTCTCCCTTTGTATCTTTTTACTCTTGCTTTCTTCTATTCTTTTAGACCCTTTTTCTTCTTATCTCATCTCCCTTGCTTTTTCCCCTACTCCTTGCCCCCTCCCCTGACATGGGGTACTTACAATGTCATGGTTTCATGCCTCATCTACATTAATATTTTTTCAATAAAAAACATCTTAATCCACAATGATATTTCCTCCAATATCCTACCTCTCAATCTAACCTCAAATTTGCACTCAACAACACTAAAGGAGCTAGGATATTTGACACAAAATCCAAAATGTATTGTTTTTTGACTCCACCAAACTAGGAATGAATTTCCCAGGTCCATTTATTGTCTGGGGTTTTTAGTTTATTGATTTTCACTTGATCCCACACCATCAATTTTTGAAAAGGTCGTAGGATATTAATTTCCTCATGCCTTTTTATGCATTTGTGCAATACAATAAGAAAATGAGCAAACAAATATTTTGTGTTTGTTAGCTTAAAAGTACATGTCTTTCCACGCTTCAGGGTTTATGTGTAGCAGGTTCTAAATTCTTTATGTGTGAACTTGATTTGTATTCCAATCATCTAGTGTTGTATCTCATATTGTGATGGTCTCCATGTCATGTCCAATATTTCTTCAATATATTAATCCTATCTCGACCACGAAAACAATTGTTGTCAATAATTTCAACCCCTAGGATCTAAACTTGGGCCAACAATGAAGTTCATTAGTATTGATACAAAGACTAATAATTAACATGATACTCTTTGGAACTTCAAGGCAATTTCCTTAATGAGTGTTCAACATGAAATCAAATAAGTTTTTCAATATTTTCTTATGGTACACATGGAGGGTAACATCAGCCTCACAAATGTAGATTTATTCACCATTGCACTATAGGTCAACATGCCTCCCTTCTTCACTTATATGGCTATCCTAGTTAGGAAAAATTCTTTGATTCTAACCATGTTTCATGACTATGTGCCCAAGCCATCTCCTATGAACATTCCTTGATGGTTTAGTTCATACATTTGTATTGCATCATCAACCATGAAGGAGACCTCTCTCCCAGGATATCTAAATGTAGGCTTATCTAGGTCCCATCTTACCATCAAGTTGCATAAAATTCAAGTCTATGCTAATATTGTTCTAAACTAAGAATTTTTGCTAGACCACATATTCTCACCATATTCTCAATATCCACTTCTCCTCATTTTATAGGAGACCATAGTCATCTAAAGTGATCCTTGTAATTCCCACCTCTTAATGACTATAATTTCCAATTATGTGCCTTATTTCCTTTTTCCTTTAGTAACATGTGAACTTGTAAACACACCTTGTTAGCTACATAATGAGTCAAAATACATCGAACACCCCAAAATTTAACAAATTTTGTTGCTTTCATTTAGGACTACATTTCCTTCCTCAAGAAATTTGTGTCTTCCTATCATTTTCATTGGTAGAAAACATGTGATTCCATAATTGCTACGCGTTCCAACATCATGGTCGATTAATCTCGCAAATTTGAAAAATTCAAAACAAATCAACCATGCATCATTATGAACAATTTTACGTAATAAAAAATTACTAAAGAAAGGACATGCAAAAACTAAAGTTTTGGAATTAATTTTATGGAAAATGGTCATAGTTTTGACCTAAATTTAAGAGGTTTACACTAACCATGGGATTTTTGTAAAAAACAATCTCTTGTTGTAAACATGAACTTGATGGCTTTTGGGATTTATGTATGCTAAGACATGTTTGTATCAATTGCGTAGATGCAATTTGGGTTAATAATTGTTGTAGGTTCATGTCTCATTTGTTGCTAAGGCAACTTTAAAGGGAAACATCGATTTGTACACTTTCTTGGTCCTTTTAACATTATATTTCAAATTTTTATTTTTGTGGGTAAATTTTGCATTATTACTCATTTATGGCTTAATTCCTATGCATAAATTGTTATACTAAATATTTACTATTATTTGTGTTAATCGATGCCCTAATTTTCATCCAAAAATACCTATGGAGACCAGGGATAATTTTAGGGGTGAATTTTAGCCCAGTGGGCTATTTTTCCATGTTTTTCTCCAAAAAAAGATTCGCCATTTTGCATTTTTTGAAGCCCTATTTCGCCCAATTTTGATGGGGTAAAGTTTTTTCACCCTAAAAATCGCCAAATTATTATATAAACAGTATAAAATCCTTGGAAATTAAAATGTTTTTGAAAAATATCGCCAATCATTTTATAGTTGGTGTTTTAAGAATTGGTAATATTTGCCAACATTTATATACTTTTAAATAAGTATGGTTCCTTAAAATCATCCCTTATGGAGACCATAACCCTATTACCTACATATGCAGTGCACTTCCTAACATTTTGGGGGTACAACGATGCATTTTCTAAGTTTAATTGATTTTCAATTTTTTACCAAATATTTATTATTGTGCAATGGCATATTTACTTTCATCTTTTCGTATTTTATGTCACTTTTTTGTGGGGAATATTGAAGAAATGTCTCTCATTTTGTAATTGTAACACAATCCTTTCACATACCATTTCAAAAAATTTCATGACATCCTTCATGACCTTTCCTGATCATGCTATTGTCTTTTATTTCTAGTGAATCTTTGCTTATGTTCTCCATTTAGATTTCTCATTAGGGATTGAGAGAATTCTTCTCAAGTGTTTAGTGTTTAGTATCTTCATGGTTTCTCTTTTACTTAGTCAATAAACCATTAATTATAACTTTCTAGATGTCATGGTATTAACTATGTGGGTTTCTAGTTGGTGTATCCATGTCATATTTAAGATCTTCCCAAAAATATTAACAAAATTTGTATGATTAACACATCTCCATTGGGGTAGTCTAGAGGTATGGTTGTGTTCTCCATGTTTCTAGACCTTTTTCACAATGTCAAACTTAGATTCAACTTGCATATGATCCATCAAAACATGGTAACATCTCATATACACAATCCCATTGTTGTTACATGGTGTAAAGGATTGTTAGCAACAAAGTTACAAATCCCTCTAAACTATAACCCTTGAGTCCTACAACTCGTTTAAGAGGTTAGAAAAAAGACAAATGCTATAAAAACATTGTACAAATACATAGTGACCTTGATTTGATATCTAATGGAACATAACACTTGTTTAAAAGGTTTTCTGCTTCAATCCTTAAAGTTTCTCCCTCCTACCATGCTTTAGTGGTTGCTTTGAAGCAAAAGGTTGTCTATTCATGAAGTTTGAGGTTATAACAAATTCCAAATAGACTTAAAGTTTAAATATTTGTTGCATAGTATCCCATAAAATTGTCCCATATTCACTAGCCATGCTTCATGTTCCGTTTGTCCAATGAAACTATTTTATTCATAGTTGTTGTTGTATTAACCATACAAACATCAAAGAGCACAAGGGATGGCCACACTCGAACCATGTATATGTATTCTCTCTCCTTTTTTTTGACTAGGGGAATCGACAACTGGGGATGGGTTGGCACTCACGTAACATGGGGTCTAGGTATCCATTCCCACTACCACTATACCCCTAGGTACCCCACACCCGCTCGCAAGACATGGGACATAGGTAAACCCAGATGGGATTTGATATCGTGACCTCCTTTACAACAAGTGACTTCATATCAAGTGATGCCAATGAGCCACACCTGTTCGAGAAAATTTAAAATGTTAGGAGGACATGGGGGTGGGATTTGATCCACTTATGTGTCCACGGGTCACGATATCCTTCAACACAATCTCTCTGGGTGGAACAACACGTTCAACCACTACCTCAAGGTGCCCCCATGGATCCATGTAAGGCCCTCATTGGAATTGAGCCTTGCCCACTAGTGAAAAACTCCTCGCTCTTCACCAATGGATCCAACCTATTTGGGGTATTATCTCTCCTTAATCTTCTTACATAACTTTTAATTCTATTTTTACACTAAAACATATCAATTTTATATCAGATTTTATTTCCTTTCATGGGTTTTTTTGGTAAATTATTGGTTATATTGTTGTTACTTATTTTCCTTGTTTTTTCTTAATTGGAGTGAATCAAAATATTTGCAATTCTAGTACTGAATGTTCAAGTGACACTTGTAGAGAGAGTCTTAAACTTCACTTCTCAATATTTAGGATCACATCCCCTAGTGTGTGAAACTTCCAAACAATGTTTTCTTTTCTCCTGCAACCAACTATGAGAATCCAAGACTAGATGTTAGAATTGGTAAACAATAAACACTTAGTGACACTTTTAGAGGGAGTCCAAAACTTCGCTTCTTAATTATTAAGGATCACATCCCTTCGTTTGTAAATATGCCAACCAATCCTCTCTCATCTCCTATAACATTAAAGGCCCAAGATTAGAATTGGTAAACAACAAACTCATAAATGTAGAGTCCATGAATACAATGGTGTAAATGTCAAGGAAGTGTTACACCATAAGAAACACCATCCTTCATTTATTTGATGTTACATGTTACTTACATTTTTGAATTACTCAGACATTCTTTCTTTTTCGATGACAACACAGGGAGTATAGTTGTAGATGTTGGATAGTGTCGATTTGAAGAGATTTCATATTATCAATTTCTATGGGTATTCTAACTTCCACTATGGATAATCACATGTAAAAATTGGTCATTAACCAAACATTGATGTCACACACCTCAAAAATCCATTTTTTTTATAACATATATCAACAAACACAATGATTAATGTTCCTAGATGTTGCTATAGTATAAATACATCTGTTATCATTTTGTGCAGTTGCTTATACAAACTTTACTGCTACATGACAGGTTATGCAATGTGAATGTTTGATAAGAGAAGAATACTATCAGGTTGTCGTCAAACCTATAGGTGATGTTTTTATGCTAAACTATCTTGTTATTGCTATTTAAGCATTGTTCTTCCCTAAGGCTAAGTTTGAGTCTTTGTTGTAAAGATACCCTAAGTGCACATGCCAATATAGGGGATACCATGTGTATAGTCATGACCCCATATCCCTTTGATGTAGTAAGATTTTAGAACTCAAGGTATAACCTTGGTCCTAACGCCATGTTTAAACATTTAAAGCGAGCCAAGGTCTAGCCTTGGTACTCATGCGCATATGTTAATACTATGTGACCTTTGATTTGCAAGTGTATAATATATAACGCCATGGTTTTCACATGCCCCAATTTGCAAAACAATTTAATGTTATTGAGGAATAGTATGTTATATTTTATGCTAAGTTTGTAATTGATGACCAAGTGGGGGTCAAGGATAATTAATGTATTTCAGAATATTTTATTAATAAATAAATAAATGATGAGACAACAGCTTAGGGAAGTTATTAAAATAGTGTTAACTGGTCACTTGGTGGAGGAGACTAGGTGGAGAGTATACTGACAAGTGCCAGCATCCTCAAACTATTTCTAACTATTGTAGGTTGTAACTTCCCTATATTTGTGGTCATGATTCCCCAAGAAAGTGGAATTGGAGCAGGTGGCTCATTAAGTAAAAACAGACTTAGAAGACCTAGGCATTATTATAAAACTTCCCATTGAAGACAACTGAGCCTGCTCATTCTGGAATGGTAATCATTCAGTGTGAATGAAGTGCACATGAGAAACTCAATGGAGGGGACTTATTGAAGTGAGTTTGAGGGGTTAACTGCTGAGAATTGAACTTATGCAGCTGTTAGGCTGAAGTTCTTACTGCTGTGAGCATGTTTGGATTACTGCTGTAATTTGACTAGTCAGGTGACAGAAGGTATTAAGGATACATCCTTCACCCAGTACTCTACCAGGAGGACTAGGAAATAGGCTCAGGGGTCCTAAGGAAGTACATACTAAGCTTTCTCCAGAAGTTGGTTGGGAGGAACAACCTCCTTAAGCTGTTGTCACCTCATCAATTGATAGGTTTTTATTTGTTCAGGTTATTTATAATTTATTTACTATTTTCAACAAATGTTTACTAGTTTTTCAAAGATATGCATGTTATTGTTTTGTTAGGGTTTATGCATAAAAAGAGCATTGTGTATTGATAAAATTAAGCATATGTAGATTATGTTTTAAAACAGTAGTATTTTTGCTAAATGAAATTTAAATAGAAATAAATTACCATACTGTATTTTTCCATGCCTTGTATAGGTAGTACTCTAGTACAGTTGGTTGATTAAGTAGATGTGATGATTTATTTATCAACTCTGAATAAAAAATGAAAATGATTACTTTTATAGTTTGTATGTGATTCATTACAGGAATTAGCAGTAATTGCTCTATCT
Source organism: Pseudotsuga menziesii (assembly GCA_001517045.1). NCBI lineage: Eukaryota > Viridiplantae > Streptophyta > Pinopsida > Pinales > Pinaceae > Pseudotsuga > Pseudotsuga menziesii. Next base: position 39,537 of record LPNX010478501.1, on the reverse strand, counting down.
GCTGTAAGTATCCATATTATCTAATACAGAAAAATAACCGAATATATATTAATTATTAGTAGTCATACTAATCACAGAACTATTATTAATCTCAATATTTGTTCTAATCATAATAGATAAAGTTAAATAAATAAACATAGGATTAGTAAAATAAAATATTACTTAGGGTTTTAACCTAGCTATTACTACTTAGGTCTTAAAATAAATTATTCTAAGTACTTATATGCATTGTGTACTGAAAACAAATATTTCATTATAAACCTCAAAGAATTTACCTAAGGTTTACAAAAGACAGGTTTTATCTTTGCTTACAAACTTGCATAATCTTACTTTTAATACAACATTTAACACCTGTAAAATTACTTAAAATAAAATAGAAAAAACAGAGCTAAAATTTTCTCTTGTAAAATCCATCTTTTTACAAATTTGTAGGTTATTCAAAAAAAAAAAACCCTTCAGAGCGAAAACAGAGTACTAATTTTACTCTTTAACACTGTAAAAATTTCCAATAACATATTTTACTGTAAGTCATTTTAAATTACATGATATCAAATTAAAATAACACTGTAACAATTTGATAAAAACAAAATAAAATAAGTATAATGGCCTTTTATAAATATCTACTGAGGCTTGGGCCTGTTCAAAAAATACTATACAAAACAGTAAAATGAAACAATAACTATTACATTCATGACAAGTAAAAACCCTATATCTGTTTTACAAGTCTCGTTGAGTAAGACAGTGGTGGAACTTGTATCATTATGGCTTAAGCCGAAAGTAAAACTTGAAGTTTTTACATCATCACAGGGCGTATGGGCTCTGTCACAAACCCTTAAGTCACGGTTGCTATAGCCTCAAAACTCTTTACTTTTAATACCCTCTAGGGTTTAAGATTCATAGGAAAACAAACAACAATAAGTAAAAAACTAACAAGAAAAACCCAGGCCGAGTCCATAACTGGTAGCGAAGTATTACCATCCTTACAACCACCTTAATACCAACACAGGAGAAAACCCTCAGTGCAACCGGGGCTTACCAAAAGTTTGCATAGTTAGAAGTGGAAGGAACAAGCTCGATTCCAATCTACAAAGCTATGAGGAGGACCTACATGGAGTAACTACCCTTTGGTCACAAATCTTTTAATAAATTAAACAATTTCAAAATCTACTTCAATTAAAAACTTGTTTTGGGTCTTTACCTGATAGCGTTTCATTTTGAATGAAGTCGTGGAAACCAGCCACCTAAGACCGCTTAATGGCACCTCGCCGGAAGTTAAGAAGACACCGAGTCACGTATCTGAAGGAAAACGAACCGCACTCCAACCAGAACGAAGAAATATCTTTCAAGCTCTATCAACTGTTGTTAACATCAACTCGTAGTCCTTTAAGCTTTAAAGAAAAATAGTTTCTACACACACAGCATGCTACAACAACCTTTTATATTATTTATTTGATGCTTCGTTTACTAACTATAGGATTAAGATATGGACTTTTCTATTAGGGTTTGGTTATGGGTCAAAATGGGGTAATTCTTTTATAAATTATGTAAGTTGAAACATGTGTAAAAGACTTACTTTAATGTTAAACTATAATAAGAAGGAGATCCAATGACTCCTAGAAATTAGCCTTTTAATTGGTTAGAATTGGGGAGTAAAAGGTTAAATAAGACTAAGCAAAAATAAGATCTCTTATAGTATGATAATCAACAAACTTATCTCGAAAGTGTATTAAACAGACTTGTAACAAGGTATAGTTTATAACTAAAAGGTACACTAGGAATGAAAGTGTAAGATACAGGTAATAAGAACTCAAGGTGAAGGACTGTAAAGGTAATAAAGAAGAATTCTTTCAGCTAGGAAGAGATTCTTGATCCAATGCTTTCGATGCAGTGTGTATTTGGGAATGTTACTAAATCTAGTCCATAGACCCATATAATAAATCTCATTATAATTCTAGCATCCAATTTTTGAGTAAACAGATAAAAGTAAAAAGTAGTTTTGGGGTAAGGGTGACAGACTCCAAACATTGTTGAGTACTCTAAGCAATAAGTTGTGAACTTTAATTCTTTCCATTTAAACTCTAGATTACAATTACTGTAAGCAGGAATACAATTATTCATTAGAATATTTAATCATAATCAGCGAAAGGATTTGATGTCTTTTGACAGTATTGCATCATGCAATTTAACCCATGCACATGTGGTTGGTTTTAACGTCATTACATAGTTTTGACAGCAATTAAGATCAACATTACCTCTTATGGAGACAAACTGCATTTTAAACATTCTAAGTCTAGCATCATAAACATGCCAGAGAAGTATCTTCTTGACTTGAATATAAATATTATTTTTACTGGAACATACGCTTACCTGTTAAAACCTGTAAGGAACCATCAGTCCCACTGTGTTAGCTTAAAGCTAAGTAAGCCCTGATCACACATAAGAAACTTTCCCTACTTGACAAAAAAAATCAACAGAATATCTAGTAGCAATAAAATACACGTTCCTTTTCTACTTCTGGAAGAATTACAACTGCTAAGTCGAAAACAACACTAACACAGCTTTTAAGGATATGCCTATAGATTATACAAAATATTATAAAGAAGCAACTCTTTGTTTCTCTTACAAACTGTTTTATTATCTGCTAACCGTTAGTGGTACTTTAGCGATGACATTAGACATTTTATGTCACATGAAAATTTTTAATTTTTTACGAATTTTTGAGTTATTACATGTGGTATCAGAGCACAAGGCTCAGACACTAGGCCTGAATGTGGCTCAAGTTGCATATGTGGAACAGTAAATTTAAACAAATATACTGATGTTATTTTGCTTTGAATGATATTCCCAGAGAATTTTTTTTTGTCTGAGTTAATCACAGGTATGGATAGATTGGAAGAATACGCGGATGAGGAGTCTCCTTACACTGAACAAAATAATTTTCAAAAAGAACCTATACAAGAAGAGATAACTAATAATTTTTCTGAACTACTACAAATAGTTAAGGAACTAAAAACAGAGATGGAATCGGTTAAGAAAGAAAATGAGAGGATTCTGAGAGCTCAAGAGGAGCTAGATTAGATTTTAATGGAAAGATTTCATATAGAGGGAAAAGATAAAAGAACTGAGTTTGAAGATATGGGTTATCAGCATAAAGATAAAAATACTAAACAAGTTAAAAATGAAAGTAGCTCATCTTTTGAAGTATATGGTGATTCACATAAACAAAACTTTCATTATACTAATGACAGTAGTGAAGATAATCACCATACTAGGAAGAGAAAGTTTAAACCTTACGAAGAAATATCTGAGGAATTCAAGAAGATCAAGCCACCAACTTTTAATGGAGAAACTGAAAAGGGGGAAGAAGCAGAATCCTGGCTGTCCGAGATGAAGAAATACTTCCAAATTTATAACTACTCTAATCAACTGAAGGCCAGGATGTCTATTTATAATCTTACAGGAAAAACAGATATATGGTGGCAGGACTTAAAAAGAGTAAAAGGTATAAGGGAGAAAAATATAAATTGGAGTACATTTAAGAAATATTTCAAGAAGAAATTTTTATCTGAACAGTATTATGAAGAAAGGGCTAAGAAATTTTACGAGCTAAAATTGGGAACAATGAATATGAAAGAACTAAATAGTAAATTTCTAAGTCTACTCAGATATGTGCTGTATATTGTGGACGAGAAACCTAAGGTACAACGGTTTCTCAACTGTTTACCTTATCATATAAAGGACATAATTGAGTATGACAATCTGAAAACTTTAGAAGCAGCAATGAGAAAAGTGAATTTCTATTATGAACAGAATCGTAAAAAGGAAAGTATGACCAACTGGAAGGCCAAAAGGAATAATAACTTTGAACAAAAGAAGAAATATTTTGTGCCTAATCGAAATTTTAAGAATAGTAACACCATAAATTTTCCTAGTAAAAATTTCCAAGGGAACAAAAGTAATTCACAGACCAATCCAAATAATCAAAGGATTAAAGAATCTGCTAACAACCATAGTAACTATACAAAGAATTTTGAACAAAAGGACCCCTTAAAGTGTTGGGAATGTAATGGTCCGCATTATGCATTAGTTTGCCCCAATCGGAAGAAGACTGTTAGCAACATACACACAATACAAGAGGAGATTACTATTGGTGATCTAGCGAGGACAATGCCCAGGATCAATGCAGCATTAGAGAACCGGCAAGCAGATTATCAAACTTCCATTGTGGAAGTGGAAGGTAAGATAAATCAAATACCTATATCTATTTTAATTGATCCAGGAGCTAGTTTAAGCTATATTTCTCCTAGTTTAGTAGAAAAGTGTAAGCTTTTAGTTGAAAAGTTTGCAAGATCTTGGTTAGTTCAGCTAGCTATTGGTACAAAGAGAAAAGTAATTAGCTTTGTTAAGAATTGTACAGTAACTATGGATCAGTTTGAAACCTCTGTTAAGCTCAATGTGTTACCTTTAGGTTCATATGATATGTTAATTGGTATGGATTGTTTAGAACAACATAGGGTGGTCCTGAATTGCTTTGATAAAACCTTCACTTGCATAAATAGCGATGGAAAATTAATAAATGTAAAGGGAATCCCTAGGAAAATGGCGGTAAGGTAGATTTCTGCTTTGCAACTTAAGAGAGCTGTTAGGAAATATTGTAAAGCTTTTTCCGTAACAATAATTAATGAAGAAAATACTAACAACAGAGATAAATTAAAACTGAGAGATATTCCGATTCAAAGGGAATATTCATATGTATTTTCGGAAGAAATTATGAGACTGCCTTCGAAAAGAGAATTAGATTTTACTATTGAGCTGGTACCTAGTGCAGTGCCCAACTCAAAATCCCCTTATCAGATGAATACACTGGAATTAAATGAACTTAAGTCGCAGTTAAAAGAACTCATTGATAAGAATTTTACATTAGACCCAGTGTGTCTCCTTGGGGGGAACCTGTCATCTTTGTTAAGAAGAAGGATGGAACTCTACGACTATGTATAGATTATCGTCAACTAAATAAAATGACTATCAAGAAAAGATACCCGTTATCTCGCATAAATGATTTGTTTGATTAGCTATGTGGAGCCACGGTGTTTTCAAAGATTGATTTACGATCTGGATACCACTAGGTCCGAATCAAGGATGAAGACATCTTTAAAATAACCTTTAGGACTCGATATGGACATTACAAGTTTGTTGTTATGCCATTCGGGCTTACTAATGCCCCAACTGTTTTTATGTGTCTGATGAATAATGTAATGCACAAATATCTGGATAAATTTGTGGTCATATTTATTGACGACATCTTAATTTACTCAAAGACTGAAGAGGAACATAAAGAACACTTAAAAATTGTCTTACAAGAGTTACGAGAACATCAACTTTTTGCAAAATTTAGTAAATGTGACTTCTTTAAAGATAAAATCTGGTATTTGGGTCATGCGGTGACTAAAGAAGGAATTTCTATTGACCCCAAAAAGATAAAGGCAATTGAGGATTGGCCAGTCCCAAAAGACGTAACTGACGTCCGATCATTCATGGGGATTACTGGTTATTATCGGAGATTTATCGAAGGGTTTTCAAGAATTGCAAATCCTATAACCTCTTTGTAGAAAAAGGGGAAGAAATTCGATTGGAATCAAAAGTGTGACGACAGTTTTAAAAATTTAAAAACATTATTAACCACTGCACCAATTCTAAGAATTGCTAACCCTAATAAAGATTTTACAGTATGTACATATGCATGCAATGACGGTTTAAGTGGAGTATTAACTGAGGAAGGACACGTCATTGCTTATGAGTCTAGGAAGCTGAAGGTTTATGAAAAAAATTATGCGACCTATGACTTAGAATTAGCTGTTTTCATACATGCCTTAAAAATGTGGCGTTATCATTTAATAGGAAGGAAGTTTATACTAATGACAAATAATAAAGGATTGAAATATCTGTTGGATCAACCTAACTTGAATTCTAGGCAAGCTAGGTGGCTAGCTTTTCTTAGTGAATATGATTTCAAAATTCAACATATTAAATGAAAGGAGAATAAGGTTGTTGATGCATTAAGTAGAAATGCAAAGTTGAATTTTATAACAACCATCATCACTTATAAGACAGACTTGGAAGAACAGCTAAAATATGAAATAGAACAAGATGAAAATTATCGGAAATTACAATCAAAGGTAAGAGAAAATTTAATAGAAAGTCTAAGTACAGGGTATAGCTTGAATGAAAAAGGACTATTATTGTATAAAGTTAGATTATACATACCTAATGTACCTAAGATTAAGCTGTTAATTTTAAACGAAATTCATAAAACTCCTTATTCAGGGCATTCGGGTTATCAAAAAACCATAACCATGCTAAGAAAGGATTATTTCTAGCCAAACATGAAAAATGAATTGGCAGAATATATTGCTAGGTGCTTTGAATGTCAGCAAGTAAAAACTGAACATCAGCATCCAGCTGGGCTACTTCATCCATTGCCTATTCCTAGCTGGAAATGGGAGATAATTAGCCTTGAGTTTATCACAGGACTACCTAGAAATCAGAACTTAAATGACTCAATAATGGTAGTTGTTGATAAATTGAGTAAAGCGGACCATTTTATACCTGTAAAAACTACTTATAAAGCTGCAAATATTGCTGATATTTTCTTAAAACAAATTTTTCAGTTGCATGGAATACCGAAGGTGATAATTTCGGATTGAGACCCTAAGTTTATAGGAAATTTTTGGAAATCTTTGTTTAAAGGGTTAAATACTACATTAAACTTTAGTACCTCTTTCCATCCTCAAACTGATGGACATATTGAAAGAGTAAATCGGGTATTGGAGGATCTACTCAGAATCTATGTAAAGGAGTAGCGAGGTAAATGGGAAGATTATTTACACTTGGAAGAATTTGCTTACATTAATCATTATCAAGCTTCAGCTAGGTATAGTCCTTTTGACATTTTGTATGGAAGGAAATGCAATACTCCCATCTCTTGGAGTAATCTAGTGGACAGATAAGTATTAGGACTTGAATTATTAAAAGAGATGGAGCTAATTGTAAAACAGGTATAAGGTAATTTGAAAATTGCGCAAGATTGACAGAAAAGCCAAGCAGACCTTAAACGAACTCCAAAGGAGTTCCAGGTAGGTGAACATGTTTTTATCGAGGTGAGACCTAAAAAGAGTTCTCTAAGGTTAGGTAGCTGTGTTAACCTAGCACCCCGTTATTGTGGTCCTTCTGAAATACTACCCAGGATAGGACAGGTAGCATATCAGTTAGCTCTTCCACCAAATCTAAGACTTCACAATGTTTTCATATTTCTGTATTAAAAAAATATGTGCATGATGCTACTCATGTTATTAATCGAAATGATGTGCAGGTGGAACCCGAAGGAGATTTTCTGGTGGAACCAGATTGTATTCTCGAAAGGAGGGAGATCTCACATCGGAATCGCACCATTGGTTAAGTGAAGGTGCAATGGAAGCACCTTAGTCTAGAAGAAGCCACCTGGGAATTGGAAAGTCATATGTGGGATGCATATCCAATTCTATTTTAGGGGAACTCTAAGGATGAGGAATACATGACATTGAGGACAATGTTATAAATTAAGGGGGTGTGCATGTCACATGCCCCAATTTGCAAAACAATTTAATGTCATTGAGGAACATTATGTTATATTTTATGCTAAGTTTGTAATTTATGACCAAGTGAGGGTCAAGGATAATTAATGTATTTCAGAATATTTTATTAATAAATAAATATATGATGAGACAATAGCTCAGGGAAGCTGTTAAAAGAGTGTTAATTGGTCACTTGGTGGAGGAGACTGGGTGGAGAGTATACTGATAAGTGGCAGCATCCTCAAACTACTTCTAACTGTTGCAGGTGGCAACTTCCCTATATTTGTGGTCATGATTCCCCAAGAAAATCGAATTGGAGCAGGTGGCTCGTTAAGTAAAAACTGACCCAGAATACCTAGGCATTATTATAAAACTTCCCAATGAAGACAACTGAGGCTGCTCATTCTGGAATGGTGATCATTTAGTGTGAATGAAGTGCACATCAGAAATTCGATGGAGGGGACTTATTGAAGTGAGTCTGAGGGTTAACTGCTAAGAAATGAACTTATGCAGCTGTTAGGATGAAGTTCTTACTGCCGTGAGTAGGTTTGGATTACTGCCGTAATTTGACCAGTCAGGTGATAGAAGGTCTTAAAGATACATCCTTCACCCAGTACTCTACCAGGAGGACCAGGAAACAGGCTCGGGGGTCTTGAGGAAGTACAGACTAAGCTTTCTCTAGGAGTTGGTTGGAAGGAACAACCTCATTAAGCTGTTGTCACCTCATCAATTGACAGGTTTTTATTTGTTCGGGTTATTTATAATTTATTTACTGTTTTCAACAAATGTTTACTAGTTTTTCAAAGATATGCATGTTATTGTTTTGTTAGGGTTTATGCAGAAAAAGAGCATTATGTATTGATAAAATTAGGGATATGTAGATTATGTTTTAAAACAGTAGTATTTTTGCTAAATGAAAAGTAAATAGAAATAAATTACCATACTGTATTTTTCCACGCCTTGTATAGGCAGTACTCTAGTACAACTGGTTGATTAAGTAGATGTGATGATTTATTTATCAACTTTGAATAAAAAATGAAAATGATTACTTTTATAGTTTGTATGTGATTCATTACAGGAATTAGCAGTAATTGCTCTATCTACTGTAAGTATCTGTATTATCTAATACATAAAAAGAACATAATATATATTAATTATTAGTAGTCATACTAATCACATAACTGTTATTATCTTAATATTTATTCTAATCATAATAAATAAAGTTAAATAAATAAACATAGGATAAGTAAAATAAAATATTACTTAGGGTTTTAACCTAACTATTACTACTTAGGTCTTAAAATAAATTATTCTAAGTACTTATATGCATTCTGTACTGGAAACAAATATTTCATTATAAACCTCAAAGAATTTACCTAAGGTTTACAAAAGATAGGTTTTATCTTTGCTTACAAACTTGCATAATTTTACTTTTAATACAAAATTTAACAGCTGTAAAATTACTGAAAATAAAATAGAAAAACAAAGCTAAAATTTTCTCTTGTAAAATTCATCTTTTTACAAATTTGTAGGTTATTCAAAAAAATAATAACCCTTCAGAGCGAAAACAGAGTACTAATTTTACTCTTTAACACTGTCAAAATTTCCAATAACATATTTTACTGTAAGTCATTTTAAATTACATGATATCAAATTAAAATAACACTATAACAGTTTGATAAAAACAAAATAAAATAAGTATAATGGGATTTTATAGATATCAGTTCAGGCTTGGGCCTATTCAAAAAAATACTATACAAAACAATAAAATGAAATAGTAACTATTACATTCATGACAAGAAAAAACCCTATATCTATTTTACAAGTCTTGTTGAGTAAGATAGTGGTCAAACTTGTATCATTACGGCTTAAGCCGAAAGTAAAACTTGAAGTTTTTACATCATCACAGGCCGTATGGGCTCTGTCACAAACCCTTAAGTCATGGATGTTGTAGCCTCAAAACTATTTACTTTTAATACCCTCTAGGGTTTAACAGTCATAGGAAAACAAACAACAATAAGTAAAAACCTAACAAGAAAAACCCAGGTCCAGTCCATAACTGGCAGCGAAGTATTTCCATCCTTACAACCACCTTAATACCAACACGGGAGAAAACCCTTAGTGCAACCGGGGCTTACCAGAAGTCTGCATAGTTAGAAGTTGAAGGAACAAGTTGGATTCCAACCTATAGAGCTGTGAGGAGGACCTGCACGTAGTAACCACCCTTTGGTCACAAATGTTTTAATCAATTAAAGAATTTCAAAATCTACTTCAATTAAAAACTTGTTTTGGGTCTTTACCTGATAGCGTTTCAGTTTGAATGAAGTCATGGAAACCAGCCACCTAAGACCGCTTAATGGCACCTCGCTGAAAGTTAAGAAGACACCAAGTCATGAATATGAAGGAAAACGAACCGCACTCCAACTAGAATGAAGAAATATCTTTCAAGCTCTATCAACTGTTGTTATTTTCTTAGAACATCAACTCGCAGTCCTCTAAGTTTTAAAGAAAAACAGTTTTTACACACACAACATGCTACAATAGTCAGTAATGCAGCTTCGAGCCTGCATGAAAATCATTACAAATAAAAAATCTTTAATCATTTAAACAATGCTCATTCTATGATTGCCAATAATGTTTTATATTATTTATTCGATGCTTCATTTACTAACTATAGGATTAAGATATGGAATTTTCTATTAGGGTTTGGTTATGGGTCAAAATGGGGTAATTATTTTATAATTTATGTAAGTTGAAACATGTGTAAAAGACTTACTTTAATGTTAAACTATAATAAGAATGAGATCCAATGACTCCTAGAAATTAGCCTTTTAATTGGTTAGAATTGGGGAGTAAAAGGTTAAACAATACCAAGCAAAAATAAGATCTCTTATAGTATGATAATCAACAAACTTATCTCGAAAGTGTATTAAACAAACTTGTAACAAGGTATAGTTTATAACTAAAAGGTACACTAGGAATGAAAGTGTAAGATACATGTAATAAGAACTCAAGGTGAAGGACTGTAAAGGTAATAAAGAAGAATTCTTTCAGCTAGGAAGAGATTCTTGATCCAATTCTTTCGATGCAATGTGTATTTGGGACACATTTGGGAATGTTAGTAAATGCAGTCCATAGACCCATATAAGAAATCTCAGTGTAATTCTAGCATCCAATTTTTTAGTAAACAGATAAAAGTAAAAAGTAGTTTTGGGGTAAGGGTGATAGACTCCAAACATTGTTGAGTACTCTAAGCAATAAGTTGTGAACTTTAATTCTTTCCATTTAAACTCTAGATTACAATTACTGTAAGCAGGAATACAATTAATCTTTAGAATTTTTAATCATAATCAACGAAAGGATTTGATGTCTTTTGACAGTATTGCATCATGCAATTTATCCCATGCACATGTGGTTGGTTTTAATGTCATTACGGGTTTTTGACAGCAAAAATTAAGATCAACATTACCTCTTATGGAGACAAGCTACATTTTAAACATTCTAAGTCTAGCATCATAAACATGCTAGAGAAGTATCTTCTTGACTTGAATATAAATATTATTTTTACTGGAACATACGCTTACTTGTTAAAACCTGTAAGGAACCATCAGTCCTATTGTGTTAACTTAAATCTAAGTAAGCCCCGATCACACATAAGAAACTTTCCCTACTTGATAAAAGAAATCAACAATACATCGAGTAGCAGTAAAATACAAGTTCCTTTTGTACTTCTGGAAGAATTACAACTGCTAAGTCGAAAATAGCACTAACATAGCTTTTAAGGATACACCTATAGATTATACAAAATCTTATAAAGAAGCAACTATTTGTTTCCCTTAAAAACTGTTTTATTATCTGCTAACCGTTAGTGGTACTTTAGCGGTGACATTAAACATTTTATGTCACATGAAAAATTTTAAATTTTTATGAATTTTTGAGTTATTACAATGGTTAAGGTTTGCACTAAGGTTGGGTCTTGGTATAAAGGTAATAATTCACATTTTTAATGTAGCAATTTTTTAAATATTAATATGTTAAGTGTTATGGGGTATTTACCATAGTTTTAATATTGTCCCGATATACAATGATTTTAAGCCATGATTACTATCAGCCGTGGGATATGCTGGTGATAAATTTTGGTACTTTGGTTGACTTAAGTGTTCAATGTGCTACCTTGGCTGTAAGTTAATAGCGCAGCCAGGATTTTACTGTTGGCCCGATAGTGCACCTCGGTCGTCCGCTTGCACAACGCGATTTCTAGGGTTACGAAAAGGGTTAATTATCAGTGTTTGTCCTAAATATTCATTTGTTTGGTGGTTTGGTCTGTAAACAAAGAGAGTCGAGGATCTGCTCTGTTAATTGCGTTTTTGATGGGGTTTGGGTGTCAAATATTACACGTGGGTTTAATGGCCTTCTTCATGGATTATTTCCAAGGTGAACCTATGGTTATCATAGCTCCAACGGTCGTCGGTAGCATGCTGCTTACGTCTCCACCAAAACTCGCCACCATCTCCAGCTATGAAAACTGCCCTTTAACAGGTAAAGGTCTAATAGTTTATCTCTGCAAGGTTTTAATTAAATAGCTTCAATGATTTCACCGTAATTACTAATACTACATTGTTTATGGATGCATGAAGAGGAGGGGTAAGGGAAACCCTGGAGGAGACGAACCTTGACCCTCTTTGCAACTTGTCCAAGGTATGTACTATGAGGGTTTAAAAAAACTTATTTACATTATTTCATCTTTAATTTTGTTCTAACTAGAAACTATTTGGTTGTGGGTTAAGAGAATTGGCAAGGAAGGAGACATGGTCACCTCCTCCTAGGATCGTGTCTTAGAATGCCTAGGTAAGGCACAAAACCCTTTACTCTATTTATTTTTATTTAAAGTCTACCCACCACTAATTGTTTTGTGGGTTGTTGCAGGTAACTCTTTGACTGAGTAAATGGGTCGAGAGGCAAAAAAAACTCCAGCTTCATGCAAGATAAGATATCGTGTTTGTTTCAAACCTTAGGGTTTAACCTTTTATTAATAGAGTCTTACGACCACTTTGTTCTTGCATTTGTCTTGTTTGCTTGTTATGACCGTTATAGCTTGTTTTTAGGGTTTACAAGGTTTTTGTGGGAGCCATCGTGGATGGACTTACCACCACATGTAACCTTGATAAATTTAATGGAGTTTCTTGAATTATATATCAAAGATTTAACTCATGGTTGTACATTGTTGGTTAAGTTCCTAGTTACAATACTTTAAATGATATTCGGTTGCCATCTATGATGGACTCACAACCAAGTGAAAGACTTGATGTGAGAAGCTTGTTGTATGCGTATGTAGATTGATTTTGGGTTAATAATATATACAATATTTGTACAATATATTTGTTTTAAATCAATGGTTTCCATCCTTCGATGGTTTTATTTCCATTCGTTAATTTGGAAAGATTCACTGCTAGATGTGTTTCAATTGGAATTCTGTAGTATAATGTTGCCTCGGGTTAAATACCCGTATGTTTAGAGTTGCTATCATGATCTTGGGAACATATTTTAGAAGTTTTAACTGTAAATTTGATTTTGATTTAATAACTAAATACTTGTGATAATTATTGCATAAGCAATGGTTTCCATCCTCTGATGGGCTTACGACCATACTTTGAAAAGGAAAGATTCATTGCGGCCATTAGTTAGGCATTTTGAATTAAAATTTGTAGCATTGATTATGGTAGTTGCCTTGATTCTAGTTGTTGACTGATAGTGTAATATTTGATAAGATATTTGAGAGTCCTTATTGATTAGTTGAATATCATAACATATTTAAACTGTTATTGTTACATGTATTTACTTTAATGATTTTCTTTGCGTCTCGTATAATATATATATGACTATAGGGTATTTACAATTCTTCGTTTGTCCGTTAGCTATGTTGTAAAATCGTGAATTTTTTATATATCAATTAAATAACTTTCATAATAAAGTATTCTTATATATTTTAATTAGATCCCCTTGATCTCGATCTGAACAGTCTCGATCTGGTACAGGGGTTTATGAGATAAGATTTATTTATTAAAATAATGTTTATGTAGAAGGGTTTCTCGGTTTTTAATCCTGATAGGGAAACCATTAAGTTTACAACATTTTTGATTAATTGTAACATTCAATCTTTTTTTTTTTATGCTCTATCTACCTTAATTATAAGTTAAATAGATCTATCTTAAAATACATTGGGAAAAATGGTTTAGCATGAATAAATTACATATATTTAAACAATTAAAGGAAATGAGTGCTGATATTCGAATCCACAATAGAACAAGATTAATTAACAATCTTTGATTCAGGTATGGAGTCCTGATCTAAGATGCACTAACAATTAACTCTATCATTTACAGGTATGGATAAAATACAGAAATGAAGATCTATGTTTGATAACATAATAGATATTTGTCCTATACAAATGCATAAAACATTTATGCGTAAAGAATATAGCTACAATTAAAGTTAAGATAAGCATCCTACTGTAACTAGATTTAAAAATACGCAATAGAATAAGAACCTGACACCATTGCCGGGAAAACAGAAATGGAATAGCCGTTCCTCCCAACCAACTCCTAGAGAAACCAAATCACTTGCTCTAGAACCCCCGAGCCTGTTCGTTGAACCACACGAGCAAAATACAATTAAGGCGCCATCTCTTGCAATATCAGATTCAATCCCCGTCCAATGCTAGCCTCGTGCTTGCAAATGGACATACTATTATATAGTATTTTTCCTAGGACTTGGTCATTTATGAGCCTCCTTCTCTTTAGCACTCAACAAAGAGTTGTAACCTGATTTTTGGGAAGGTGCATCTTGCACCTTGAGTTCTCACTCAGGAACTACAACCACTTGTGGGTTAGCAAACACTCTTCAACAACTATTTCATTTTTGTCCCTTTCAGTATTTTTTATTAATAAAAGAATAATTCATTACATTTGTTTTATTTTTGACTTTCTGTAAAAAATATTTAAAATAATAAAACAAAATATTATGGCAAAGTTTAATAATAAATTATTAAATCTTTATGTATTACATACACCTCCTCTTAGAGGATAACACCGTCCTCGGTGTTATTAACTTTTTGATATATTCTTCCATTTCTTCATCTTGGAATAGGATTGGATATGCCTCCAATTCCCAAGTAGATTCTTCCGGACTAAGGTGCTTCCATTGCACCTTGACTTGTCCGATGGTACGGTTCCAGAGTAAAAGTTCTCTCCAGTCGAGAATTCGCTCCAGTCCCACCTGGAAGTTGGAACTCTCCTTCAGCTTCCACCTGTATAACATTCCAATCGATCACATGAGTATCATCATGAATATATTTCTTCAAAATGGAAACGTGAAAAAAATTATGTACTTTAACAATAGGTGGTAGGGCTAAATGGTATGCAACCGACCCTATATCAACTAATTTTTCAAATGGCCCACAATACCGGGTTGCCAACTTTGAATACTTGCCCAATATCAAATATATTTTCTTGGGATTTACCTTTATATACTTGTGCTCACCTACCTGGAACTCTCTAGGAGTTCTCTTTAGGTCAACATAACTTTTTTGCCTATCTTGGGAAACCTTCAAGTTTTGTGCACCTGTTTCACGTTTAGTTCCATATCCTTTAACAATTCAGGTCCTAACATTAACCTATCAGTTGGACTTCTCCAAGAAATTGGAGTATTACATTTGTGTCCATACAAAATTTCAAAGGGACTCATACCCACTAATACTTGAAAATTATTATTGTAAGCAAATTCGACTAAGTGTAAGTAGTCTTCCCAGTTTTTTCCATTACATACATTCTTAACATGTCTTCTAGGACTTGGTTTACCCTTTTAGACTTCCCATCCATTTGCAGATGATACACAGTACTGAAGTTCAACTGTGTGCCCAACCCTTTAAACAAAGATTTCCAGAAATTTCCTGTAAATTTTACATCTCTATTTGAGATTATTACCATTGGCACGCCATGTAACCTGAAAATATATTTCATAAAATTATCTGCAATGTTAATAGCCTTATAAGTAGATTTTACAAGAATAAAATGAGTTTCTTTACTTAACTTATCGACTACGACCATGATCGAGTCGTGTTGCCTGAAATTTTTAGGAAGACTTGTGTATATAAAATCCATGCTAATTATTTCCCTTTTCCATTCCGAAATGGGTAGCGGTTGCAATAACCTTGTAGGATGTTGGTGTTCTGCCTTTACTTGGTGGAATTAGATGCAGCGAGCTAAGTACTCGACTACCTATTTCTTCATGTTAGGCCAAAATAAGTCCTTTTTGATCACGGTGACCATCTTCTAGTATCTAGGATGTCCTGGATAAGGTCGTTTATGTAACTCATTCATGACTGTTAATTTAATTTCTGTTGTATTTGGTATGTACAACCTACTTTTATGCAGTAGTAGTCCTCTTCTATTTAGGCTAAAATCTGTTTTTATCTGGTTCTTTTCATTTTCAATAGTATTTTATTTTAAGTTTTGGTATTCTTTATCAGAATTTTTTGGATTTAAGATATGATTTTCCAGATCTAATTTGTGACTGCTACTTGCAAATAGTAAGTTTGCATGATGACTCAAAGCATCTAAAACTTGTTTTATTTTCCCTTTATATGTTTTATTTCGAAGTCGTATTCACTTAAGAAAGAAAACCACCTAGCTTGTCTAGCATTTAGATTTTGTTGGTCAAATAAATATTTTAAACTTATGTTATCTGACATTAGCAGAAATTTTCAGGGTACGGGCTGCGTGAACAGCGTGGCGAAGTGCGGCTGTGGTTTTTGAAGGGTACGGGCCATAAGAAATGGGTCCAATCATTTCAAACACCACAGGGAGGCCAAAAAACTGCCCCTCATCACCCTATCATCAGGCGGGGCAGATTGGCGCAGACAGCGTAATGGCCGTCTGCACCAATCTCCCCAACACTAAGCGCGAGGTTGAAAAATATGAGGGTTGTGGAGGGAAACTACCCTGTGGGACAAACACGCCCCCACTAACAATTATGCTATAAACCCCCCACTATATACATGTAGCTACGGGGTGAAGAAAAACGGCCGCGACAAAAAACCTAACCGTGGGGAAAGATCAACAAAACGCCCAAACGGAACGGGATAATACGAACCTACCTGGCACTGATGCGTAACCAATGGGAAGAAGACTGTCAAGTTTCCACAGTTGAAGCCACATGGAACGAGTGTACACCGACAGCAAGGTCCGACCAAGCTCGAGAAAACGACAGCACACAAGAGCGACAGTCGAAATAACAATCCAAATAGAATAATGGAATAATAAACCCGACCCCAAATATATATAGTCAACCACAAGCGGATGGTGAAAAAATAAAAGATCGGACGACGGAGAGAAATGGATCGGACGTCACAAGGCTAATTCCTTCCGCAACGTCGGGTGGCAAAACCACTAGGCTACCCGTCGAGAGATCCGCATCAGAGCTTCACAAGGTTAATCGTCGGGATGATAGCGGAATCAGGAGCCGCAACGGTGGAATCATAAAGGATAATTAAGTCCGCAATGGGAAAAAAACTTCATCGGAGGAGAAACAAAAAATGGCCGGAAGGATAGTAAATTTTTCATCCGCAACGGCGGAAGCCCACAGCTCAAGGATCGGTGACAACCACAATGCGGGATTGAAAAATCAAAACGATGATCGGGAGACTTCATAGTCTGCCGCCCGCAACGGCGGAGAATGAAAGAACAAAATGTTCCGACGCGAAACCAAACAATCAGTCAACTAAGGCAAATGCATCGGAGAAGAATATCAAGACTGAAGCTGATTATCTTTCCGCAACGGCGGGAGAATAAGCAAATAAACTTCCAATTTGAACATTTAAAACGCATTCAAAGGCAATGATGAATTTAAACAAGTAGCGGCTTAATTCCAGCATTGGACAAGGTCTTTCTAAAGAATCACGAGATCAAAACAAAGAAGCAAATCAAGCTAATATGAGCAAAAGGAGGGTCCCGAATTTTTTTGAATTTTGGGAAAATGTTGCAGCTGCAACACTCGGGTTAAATACCCGTATGTTTAGAGTTTCTACCATGATCTTGGGAACATATCTTAGAAGTTTTAACTGTAAATTTGATTTTGATTTAATAACTAAATACTTGCGATAATTATTGTGTAAGCAATGGTTGCCATCCTTCGATGGGCTTACGACCATACTTTGAAAAGGAAATATTCGTTGCAGCCATTATTTAGGCGTTTTGAATTAAAAAATGTAGCATTGATTATGGTAGTTGCCTTGATTCCGGTTGTTGACTAACAGTGTAATATTTGATAAGATATTTGCGAGTCCTTATTGATTAGTTGAATATCATAACTGATATAAACTGTTATTGTTACATGTATTTACTTTAATGATTTTCCTTTGTGTCTCATATAATATATATATGACTATAGGGTATTTATCATTCTTCATTTGTTAGTTAGCTATGTTGTAAAATCATGAATTTTTTATATGTCAATTTAATAACTTTCATAATAAAGTATTTGTATTTATTTTAATTAGATCCCCTTGATCTCGATCTGAATAGTCTCGATCTGGTACAGGGATTTATGAGATAAGGTTTATTTATTAAAATAATGTTTATGTAGAAGGTTTTCTCGGCCCTTAATCCCAATACGGAAACCGTTCAGTTTACATTTTTTATTATTATTAATTATAACATTCAATCTTATTTTTTTTATGCTTTATCTATCTTAATTATAAGTTAAATAGACCTATCTTAAAATACATTAGGAAAAATAGTTTAGCAGGAATAAATTACAAATATTTAAACAATTAAAGGAAATGAGTGTTGATATTCGAATCCACAATAGAACCAGATTAACTAGCAATATTTGATTCGAGTATGGATTCCTGATATGAGATGCATTAAAAATTAACTCTATCATTTTACAGGTATGGCTAAAATACAGAAACGAAGATCTATGTTTGATAACATAATAGATATTTGTCCTATACATATGCATAAAATATTTATGCGTAAAGAATATAGCTACAATTGAAGTTAAGATAAGCATCCTACTGTACCTAGATTTAAAAATACACAATATAATAAGAACCCGACACCACTGCTGGGAAAACAGAAATGGAATAGACGTTCCTCCCAACCAACTCCTAGATCAACCAAATCACTTGCTCTAGAATCCCCGAGCCTGTTCACTGAACCACATGAGCAAAATACACTTAATGTGTCATCTCTTGCATTATCAGATTCAATCCCCATCCAATGCTATCCTCCTTCTTGCAAATGGACATACTATTATATAGTATTTTTCCTAGGACTTGGTCATTTATGAGCCTCCTTCTCTTTAGCACTCAACAAAGAGTTGTGACCTGATTTTGGAGAAGATGCCCCTTGCACCTTGAGTTCTCACTCAGGAACTACAACCACTTGTCTTTTCCTCTTGTGGGTTAACAAACACTCTTCAACAACTATTTCATTTCTGTCCCCTTCAATATTTTTTATTAATAAAAGAATAATTTATTACATTTGTTTTATTTTTGACTTTCTGTAAAAAATATTTAAAATAATAAAATAAAATATTATGGCAGAGTTTAATAATAAATTATTAAATCTTTGTGTATTACATACACCTCCCCTTAGAGGATAACACCGTCCTCGGTGTTATTAACTTTTTTATTTATTCTTCCATTTCTTCATCTTGGAATAGGATTGGATATGCCTCCAATTCCCAAGTAGATTTTTCTGGACTAAGGTGCTTCCATTGCACCTTGACTTGTCCGATGGTACGGTTCCAGAGTAAACGTTCTCTTCAGTCGAGAATGCGCTTCGGTCCCACCTGCAAGTTGAAACTCTCCTTCAGGTTCCACCTGTATAACATTCCAATCGATCACATGAGTAACATCATGAATATATTTCTTCAAAATGGAAACATGAAAAACATTATGTACTTTAACAATAGGTGGTAAGGCTAACTGGTATGCAACCGACCCTATTTCAGCTAATTTTTCAAATGGCCCATAATACCTGGGTGCCAACTTTGAATACTTTCCCAATATCAAAGAGATTTTCTTGGGATTTACCTTTATATACGAGTGCTCACCTACCTGGAACTATCTAGGAGTTCTCTTTAGGTCAACATAAATTTTCTGTCTATATTGGGAAACCTTGAAGTTTTTTTGCACCTGTTTCACGTTTAGTTCCATATCCTTTAACAATTCATGTCCTAACATTAACCTACCAGCTGGACTGCTCTAAGAAATTGGAGTATTACATTTGTGTCCATACAAAATTTCAAAGGGACTCATACCCACTGATACTTAAAAATTATTATTGTAAGCAAATTCGACTAAGTGTAAGTAGTCTTCCCAGTTTTTTCCATTACATACATTCTTAGCATGTCTTCTAGGACTTGGTTTACCCTTTCAGACTGCCCATCCGTTTGCAAATGATACACAGTACTGAAATTCAACTGTGTGCCCAACCCTTTAAACAAAGATTTCCAAAAATTTCCTATAAATTTTACATCTCTATTTGAGATTATTACCATTGGCACGCCATGTAACTTGAAAATATCTTTCATAAAATTATCTGCAATGTTAACAACCTTGTATGTAGATTTTACAGGAATAAAATGAGTTGCTTTACTTAACTTATCGACTACGACCATGATCGAGTCGTGTTGCTTGAAATTTTTAGGTAGACCTGTTTATATAAAATCCATGCTAATTATTTCTCTTTTCCATTCTGAAATGGGTAGCGGTTGCAATAACCTTGCAGGATGTTCGTGCCTGCCTTTCCTTGGTGGAATTAGATGCAACGAACTAAGTACTTGGCTACCTCTTTCTTCATGTTAGGCCAAAATAAGTCCTTTATGATCACGGTGACCATCTTCTGGTATCGAGAATGTCTTGAATAAGGTCTTTTATGTAACTCATTCATGAATGTTAATTTAATTTCTGCTGTATTTGGTATGTACAACCTATTTTTATGCAGCAGTTATCCTCTTCTATTTAGGCTAAAATCTGTTTTTATCTGGTTCTTTTCATTTTCAATAGTCATTTCTTTTAAATTTTGGTATTCTTTATCAGAATTTTCTGCATTTAAGATATGATTCGTGACTGCTACTTGCAAATAGTAAGTTTGCGTGATGACTCAAAGCATCTAAAACTTTGTTTTATTTTCCTTTTATATGTTTTATTTCGATGTCGTATTCACTTAAGAAAGACAACCACCTAGCTTGTCTAGCATTTAGATTTTGTTGGTCAAATAAATATTTTAAACTTATGTTATCTGACATTAGCAGAAATTTTCTTCCGATGAGGTAGTGTCGCCACATGTTTAAAGCATGTATAATTTCAGAAAGTTCCAAGTCATGCATAGCGTAATTCTTTTCATGTTCTTTTAGTTTTCTAGATTCATAAGCCATGACGTAATTCTCTGGTATTAACACCCGGCCTAATCCTTCCTTACAAGCGTCGATGCATACGACAAAATACTTAAAAGGATCAACATTTTTTAGGATATGGGCGGCGGTAGT
Organism: Pseudotsuga menziesii; assembly: GCA_001517045.1. Classification (NCBI taxonomy): domain Eukaryota; kingdom Viridiplantae; phylum Streptophyta; class Pinopsida; order Pinales; family Pinaceae; genus Pseudotsuga; species Pseudotsuga menziesii. The sequence continues at coordinate 18,373 of LPNX010478501.1, read as the reverse complement.
TAACAGATGCTTTAATTTATTAAAAATTTCCATACACTTTTTAGTCCACTCAAACTTTTTACCTTTCTTCTGCAGTGAAGGTAAGGGGTAAGCTATCTTAGAAAATCTTTCCATGAACTTTCGATAATAACCGGTAATCCCCATGAATGATCTTATGTCGGTTACATTTTTAGGAACTGGCTATTCAGTGATAGCCATAATTTTTTCGGGGTCAACAGAGATTCCATCCTTGGACACTATGTGTCCTAGATATTGAATCACGACTTTAAAGAAGTTGTATTTACTGAACTTAGCATACAATTGTTGTTCTCTTAATACTTGTAAAATTATCTTTAGATGTTCTTCATGTTCTTGTTTATTCTTTGAGTAAATCAGTATGTCGTCGATGAAGAGGAATGCAAATTTATCCAGATAGTTACTTAGGATATTATTCATTAAGCACATAAATGTAGACACATTTGTCAACCTAAAAGGCATTACGACAAATTCATAATGACCATAACGGGTCCTAAAAGCAGTTTTAAAGATGTCTTCCTCTTTGATCCACACCTGATGGTATCCAAACCTTAAATATTATTTAGAGAATATTCTTGCACTGCGAAACTGATCGAACATATCATCTATTTGGGGTAAAGGATATCGATTTTTAATAGTGATTTTATTTAGTTGTCGATAACCTATACACAATCTTAAGGTTTCGTCTTTCTTCTTTATGAATAAGACCGGTGCTCCCCAAGGGGAAACAATAAGTCGAATATAACTTTTGTCAATTAATTCTTGTAATTATGATTTGAGTTCTGTAAGCTCTATTATGTTCATTCAATAAGGAGATTTCAATGCTGGTACCGCTTCGAATATCAGATCAATTGTAAAGTTTATGTCTCTTTTCGGAGGTAGTCCAAGAACTTCTTCCAGAAAGATGTCTTTAAAATCCTTTAAGATAGGTATATCTTCTATTTTAGGTTTATTATCATTATCTTTATCATCCATTACGTAAACAACAAATAATTTACATCCCTTACGTACAAATCTTTTCATTTGTAGAGTAGAGATCTCTATGATTGTAACTTTTCTGGGAATTCCTTATACTTTAATTGTGTTTTCATTATCATCTATGCATGTAAAGGTTTTGTCAAAACAACTCAAAATTACTCTATGTTTTCCTAGCCAATCAATTCCTATCAACATATCATGGGAACCTAATGGTAAAATATTCAGATCATCATGCGCATTAAAATCATTCATTAATATTTCACAACCTTTTACATAACCGATGACTTTACGTTTAGTACATGTGGCTAACTGTACCAGCCATGACTTATGAAATTTTTTTGGCACTAATTTACATAATTCAACAATCCTAGGTGATACATAACTCAGACTTGTACCTGGATCAATTAGTATGGAAATGGGTTGACTTTTTACCATACCTTCAATCTCGAACATTGAAGTTTGATGGGTTGCTTGTCAATTCTCCAATGCAGCACTGATTATGGGCATACTCCTCGCTATGTATCCAACTGTAACAACTTCCTGGATGGAGTGAACATTAAAGTTTTTGTTTCTTATAGGACAATATTTAAAATAATGTGGTTCACCACATTTTCAACATTTTAAGGGTTCCCTCTATGCAGTGATTTTATTAAAATTAGTGGGAGGTTCTCTTTCTTTTGCTGCAGTATTCAGTGGTTGAAAACCTTTATAGTTATTTCCTTGATACCCTTTGTAATTATTCCCCATATTTTTGTGAAATTTATTATTCTTCTTTCTTAGATAAAAGTTATTTCATCTTTTAGTTTTCCAATTTGGTGCAGTTTCTCTTTTATTTTTATTCTGGTCATAACATAAATTCATTTTTTTCATTGCCTCTTCCAGCGTCTTTGGATTTTCATACTCAATACGTTCTTTAAACATGATAGGAAAACAACTGAGAAAGCGTTGTATCTTTTGTTTTTCATCTATTATATATGGTACGTAACGAAACCGACTCAATAATTTACTACATAGCTCTTTCATGGTTATAGCTCCTAGTCTTAACTCGTAAAATTCCTTAACCTTCTCTTCGTAATACCGTTCTGAGAGGTATTTTCGTTTAAAATGTTTTTTAAATGTTTTCCAGGTTACGTATCTTTCATTTATTCCTTTTACTTTCTTTATATCATTCCACCATATATCTGATTTTCCAGTTAAATTATATATGGCCATTTTAGCTTTCAGTTCATCGTAGTTATTATAGATTTGGAAATATTTCTTCATCCCTAACAACCAGGCTTCTACCTCCTTTCCTTTCTCAATCTCACCATTAAACATCGGTGGTTTAATTTTTTTAAATTCCCAAAAAATTTCTTCATACAGTTTGCACTTCTTTTTCTTTTTGTTATCATCACTACTTTCACTGGAATCTTGTTGTTTTTTTGTGTGGTGTTTGACTGATTCCTCAATGGAAGTTTCAGCCCCATGATTGGAAAATTCTAGTTTTCTTCCCTTAGGTTTGTAAGGTGTAGTTTTTGTCATATTATGTTCAGGTTCTTTGTTTTTCTCTTTTTCATCGTTATGTATTTTAGCTAGTAAAATATTATTCAGTTCCTCTTGAGCTTTCATGATTCGTTCATTATCCTCCCTAACTCTTTTAAACTCCGATCTTAGTTCTTTAACAATTATGTGTAGTTCAGATGCGTTATTAGTTTGAATCTCATTAAGGTTTACCTAGATTTCACCATCCCTTGGATTACCATCTTCATTGTTTATAGGATTTCTAGGGTGAGACTCTTCTTCTGCAGACATCCCTACTTCTGCCATATCTTTCCTGCAAAAATAAAGTTATCCTTCTCTTCCTATTTTGTAATATAATCAAACCAAAAAATTAAATAAAATTAGTTTTCTGGTTTCTTTAACAGTTTTAGTGTTGAGCATGTTCAAGTTTAGTGTTGTAACCATGCTCTGATACCATTATGTCACACATCTCAAAAATCCATAAAAAAAATTGATATAACATATATCTACAAACACATAATTAATGTTCCTACATGGTGCTATAGTATAAATACATCTATTATAATTTTGTTCAGTTGCTTATATAAACTTTACTGCTACATGCTAGATTGTGCAATGTGGATGTTTGTTAAGAGAAGAATACCACTAGGTTGTCATCAAACCTATAGGTGATGTTTTTGTGCTAAATTATCTTGTTCTTGTTATTTAATCATTGGTCAGCCCTAAGGCTAAGTTTGGGTCTTTGTTGTAAAGATACCCTAAGTGCACATGACAATATAGGGGAGACCATGTGTATAGTCATGACCCCATATCCCTTTGATGTAATAAGCTTATAGGACTCAAGGTATAACCTTGGTCCTAACGCCATGTTTAAATATATAGAGGGATCCAAGGTCCAGCCTTGGTCCTCATGCGCATATGTTAATACTACGTGACCTTTTATTCACAAGTGTATAATATATAACACATGGTTAAGGTTTTCACTAAAATTGGGTCTTGGTATAAAGGTAATGGTTCACTATTTTAATCTAGCAATGTTTTAAATGTTAAGATGTTAAGTGTTAGGGGGTATTTACCATAGTTTTAACATTGGACCGATATAGAATGATTGTAAGCCATGATTACTATCGACCATGGGATATGGTGGTGATAAATATTGGTACTTTGGTTGACTTAAGTGTTTAATGTGTTACCCTGAGTGCGAGTTGACAACGCAACCAGGATTTTACTATTGGCCCGAGAGTACACCTTGGCCTTCCATCTGTACAACGCGATTGCTAGGGTTGCGACAAGCTCAATTATCGTTGTTTGTTCGGAATCTTCATTTGTTTGGTTGTTTGGTCTATAAACAGAGAGAACCGAGGCTTTGGTCTGTTAATGGTGTTTGTGATGGGGTTTGGATGTGAAATCTTGCCCGTGGGTTTAATGGATTTATTCCTGGATGCTTTACAAGGTGAACTTATGGTTTTCATGTCTCCAATGGCCGTTAATAGCATGTTGCTTGCACCTCCACCGGAACTCACCACCATCTGCAGCTATGAAAACTGCCCTTTAACAGGTAAAGGTTTAATAGTTCATCTTTGCAAGGTTTCAATTAAATAGTTTCAATGATTTCACTGTAATTACTGATAATACAATGTTTATAGATGCAGGTAGAGGAGGGATAAGGTAAACCCCAGAGGAGTCAAAGCCTAGCCCTCTCTACAACTTGTCTAAGATATGTATTACGAGGGTTTAAAAAACTTGTTTACATTATTTCTTCTTTAATTTCATTCTAACTAAAAACTATTTGGTTGCAGGTTAAGAGCACTGGCGAGGAAGGCGATAGGGTCACCTCCTCCCAGGCCCGCCTCTTAGAACGCTTAGGTAAGGCACAAAACCCTTTACTCTGTTTATTTTTTATTTAAATTCTACCCATAGTTACGTATTGTTTTGTGGGTTATCGCATGTAACTCTTTGATTGAGAAAATGGGTCGAGAGGGAAAAACAACTCCAACTTCATGCAAGATAAGTTAGGGTATAATCTCTGATTGACAAAGGCTTACGGCCACTCCGTTCCTGCATTTGTTTTATTTGCTCGTTATGAGCGTTATAGTTTGTTTTTAGGGTTTACAATGTTTTTGTGGGAGCCATCGTGGATGGACTTACCACCACCTGTAACTTTGATCAATTTAATGGAGTTTCTTGAATTATCTATCAAATATTTAAATCGTGGTTGTACATTGTTAGCTAAGTTCCTAGTTACTACAATTTAAATGATATTCGGTTGCCATCTATGATGGAATCACAACCAAGTGAAAGACTTGATGTGAGAAGCTTGTTGTATGCATATGTAGATTGATTTTCGGTTAATAATATATACAATATCGGTACAATATCTTTGTTTTAAATCAATGGTTTCTATCCTTCGATGGTCATACTGCCATTTGTTAATTTTGGAATATTTGCTTCTAGATGTGTTTAAATTGGAAGTTTGTAGTATAACGGTTGCCTCAGGTTAAATACTCATATGTTTGGAGTTTGCTAACATGATCTTCGGAACAGATCTCATAAGTTTTAACTGTAAATTTGATTTTGATTTAGTAACTAAATACTTACGATAATTCTTGCGCAAGCAATGGTTGTCATCCTTCGATGGGATTACAACGATACTTTGAAAAGGAAAGATTCGTTGATGCCATTAGTTAGGCGTTTTGATTTGAAAACTATAGCATTGACTATGGTAGTTGCCTTGATTCCGGTTGTTGACTGATAGTGCATTATTTGATAAGATATTTGCGAATCATTATTCATTAGTTGAATATCCTAATTGATATAAACTGTTATTGGTATATGTATGTACTTTAATGATTTTACTTGGTGTCTCATATAATATATATATGACTATAGGGTATTTATGATTCTTCGTTTGTCACTTAGCTATGTTGTAAAATCATGAATTGTTTATATATCAATTTAATAATTTTCATAATACAATATTCTATGATATATTAATTAGATCCTCTCGATCCCGATCTGAACAGTGTCGATCTGGTACAGGGGTTTATGAGATGAGGTTTATTTATTAAAATAATGTTTATGTAGAAGGTTTTCTCGGCTCTTAATCTTGATAGGGAAACCATCCAGTTTACAACATTTTTTATTAATTGTAACATTCAATCTTATTTGTTTCTATGCTCTATCTACCTTAATTATAAGTTAACTAGATCTATCTTAAATTATATTAGGAAAAATAGTCTAGCAGGAATAAGTTACAGATATTTAAAAAATTGAAGAAAACGAGGGTTGAGATTTGAATCCACAGTAGAATAAGATTAACTAGCAATCTTTGATTCGGTTATGGATGCCCGATATGATATGCATTAATAATTAACTCTATCATTTTACATGAATGGATAAAATATAGAAACAAAGATCTAGGTTTGATAACATAATAGATATTTGTCCCAGATACAAATGCATAAATCATTTATGCGTAAAGAATATAGCTGCAATTCAAGTTAAAATAAGCATCATACTATAACTAGATTTAAAAATATGCAATAGAATAAGAACCTGGCACTAGCGTTGGGAAAACAGAAATGGAATAGTCGTTCCTCCCAACCAACTCCTAGAGCATCCAAATCACTTGCTCCAGAACCCATGAGCTTGTTTGTTGAACCATGAGAGAAAAATCCACTTAATTCCCAATCTCTTGCATTATCACATTTAATCCCTGCCCAATGCTAGCCTCCTGCTTGCTAATGGACATAGTATTGTATAGTTATTTTCCTAGGACTTGGTCATTTATGAGCCTCGTGCTCTTTATCACTCAATAAAGTGTTGTGACCAATTTTGGGGAAGATGCTTCATGCACCTTGAGTTCTCACTCAACAACTACAGTCACTTGTCTTTTCCTCTTGTGGGTTAGCAAACACTCTTCAACAACTATTTAATTTCTGTCCCATTCAATATTTTTTTTTTAGACAAAAACGGTTATGGATTGAATTAAAAGAGCAGTGGCGTAACCACTGAAGAGAAATCTACATAGTTCATATTGCTTTTGAAAGACAGCTGTCAAAGACTAATACTGCTGTCTTTACAAAATTTAAGTCGAGAACTCTTTCACGGTGCCGGAGTGGCTTCGCGTTATTACATGTTGCCTTGAATGAGGGGGCTTCTTTTTTTTTGAGACTTTCGTCCATTCTTTGGTGTTTTCTTGGACTTTGCTTGCTACTTGGCTAACATGAGGAGAGTTTAGAGGGTCTTCTTCGTCTGCTTGATCTGCCCAACTTGATGCGGTAGGCTTTTTTGGTGGCTCCACGGTTTCCTCAGAAGGGGGGGGGTTGCGTGAGATGCTGAACTGGTTCACTATTGATTTCATCCGTTGGAGTTTCCTTCGAAAGGTGAGATGAGATACTGTTGTTTTCATCATCTGGAGTTCCTTTTGGAAGATCTGTGTCCTTGCAGATAAACTGGTGGTTAGAATTTGCACCGATCCACTAGGTGGGCTTCCGATGGTTTTTCCTTTTTTTATTTTTCTCCGGAAATTTTTTGTAGTTGAGGGCTAAGTGCCCTGTTTCATAACAAGCTCTACATCTGAAATGGATTTGCCCGTAATCTAACTTTTGAGTCCAAGAATAGCCCTTGCCATCCAAGATTATTTCCGCTGGAAATCCTTTGCTGAAATCCATTTCCACACAAATCCGGGCATAGGTGGTGAAGGCAATCTCAATTTCTTGACTTCTGCTGTGAAACTTTCCGAGGGAATTCCCGATGGATTGCAGAGAGGAGAGACCCCAGAAATGGAGAGGAAGATTTGGGAGCCTCACCCAGACCAAAGCCGAAGAGATAACAGTCGTTGAAGCATCAAAGGAACGGGACCAGGGTTGTAAGGACAGACCCGACCTGCCCCAGAACCACGGCCCAGAGCCATAGATCAGATCCTTATCTTCTACAGAAACAAAGATTACAATAAAAAACCCTTTTGCACAGGGGCAAATGATGGCTCCCTCTCTTAACAGCATGATCCATAGCATCTTGAATGACAGGAATGGTGAGAGCAGGGGCTTCATGCACCACTAGCAAAGGAGGACCGAAACCGAGGCTACGCTTGACCGACTCACTGAAAGAACGAGGAACATCCACAGAAGGAGCCATGGGGGAAAGCAAGCAAGGAGGAGAGGAGCCGTCGAGGGTCCGCCGAGAGGAGAAGCAGGGGAGATGTCGACCGAGAAGGGGCATCAGGCCGAAGCCCTAGCTGGAGCCGCCGAGGAGCCGAAGCCCTAACAGAGCCTCCGCGAGCTGCCGTAAGCGTAATGTATCCACCTGTCCCATTCAATATTTTTTATTAATAAAAGAATAATTCATTACATTTTTTTTATTTTTATTTTCTTTCAAAAATATTTAAAATAATAAAATAAAATATTTTAGCAGAGTTTAATAATAAATTATTAAATCTTGGTGTATTACAATTAAATAGTAAACAAAAGTTGGTGTGCTAATCAAGAGTTTGGAGATTTCAACAACTCATATTTTGCAGCAACCAAAGCTAACTTGTATTTTTTGTTGAGAGATTTGAGCAATCATCTCCTTAATATTAACACTTATTAATAGGATTTGGATTCAACTTATGACAATCTCACTAAGTGTTTGGTTGAGAATTTTGTTGTCTTTGGGGCTGATTTAGATTAGAAGTCTATTAGTTCAAACCCCAATCTATTTTGTATGTTTTTAACAATGATGTCAACTTCAAGATAGAAACTTGTCCTTTCATAATTAGATAATCACATATCACTTTTGGCTTTTAACTTCACATTTCTTTAGGAAGAAAGAAAATTACACATACAATAAATTATTAAATGCATTAGACATATTCAAAAGATAACTTTAAGACCAAGTAACATCTTGTTGAAAGAAAATTCATATTGATGTGAAAAACAATCAAATCTATGATACAAAGATTACAATCATCTTTTTTTTTACTTAATTTGGTTAGAATCTATATTTGATCTTATATCAATGAAGTCATTTTTTAGAATGATCCCAAAAGGATTTAAAAATAAATAAAATGTATATTTTAAAAGCATAAAAGTCTAAAATTAAAATAGATCTATATTAATATAAATAATTAATATTATTTCTTAAGTATATTTTTATTTTACAAATTATATAGATAAAGATGTAGATTGAAAAATAATAATGTAACTCACCTTTCAATATAATTATAATTTCAGTTTCAGTAACATGATTATCTATCTTCTAAGATCATGCATCTTTTTAGTCATTCTCTTTTCTAACTTTAGTCATTTGCACAATAAACCTCGAATTCAATCTTCATCTTACCCATGATGCATTTTCTTAATGGTTCCCTTTTCTAAATTTAATCCTTTAGGAAATCAACCGTGGATTCAATTTGCTCATCAAAGCAAGCATAAATCTTATATAGTACAATCCCATCATTGTTAAGTAGTGAGAAAGACTTAGCAAAGTTATAGAGTTTGATTTCACATTAAAAATAGTACCCAATCAACCTTGGATTCAACTTGCATTTTACTCATCAAAGCAAACATAAATCCCATATAGTACAATCCCATTATTGTTAAGCAGTGAGAAAGACTTGACAAAGTTATAGAGTTTGATTTTACATTAGAAATAGTATGTAATTAACCTTAGATTCAGCTTGCATTTTACTCATCAAAGCAAGCATAGATCTCATATAGTGGAGTAGTCAGGTGGAGTTGCCCCTGTAGTCAAGAATAGAGCAATTTCCTCCAAATAGTCTGGAACTACCTCTATCTTGAATAGGTCGGCATCTGGGAGAACGTAACCTCACTCCCCCTTCCTGCTCTAACAATTACCACCACTTTAAGGTCCGATGGGTCTTCCCTTATGGGCCTTTACACTAAAAAACCCATCTTAAATACTCTACCTTTATGTACTTAATTTACCCTCCCCATATGCCCCCATCATTGTTAAGCAGTGACAAAGACTTAGTAAAGTTATAGAGTTTGATTTCAAATTAAAAATAGTATATAATTAACTTTGGATTCAGCTTCCATTTTAGTTATCAAAGCAAGCATAAATCTCATATAGTACAATCCTATCATTGTTAAGCAGTGAGAAAGACTTATCAAAGTTGTGGAGTTTGATTTCCCATTTAAAATAGTATGTAATTAGTTTAATAGTAATATAGATTTATTTTAAATTATTTAAATGATTAATATTTAGAGAGAAAAATAATGATTATATTTTTTATTTTAAAAAAATTTATAATATATATAAAAGTTTATTTAATTATAATTATTATGATTTTTTATTTTATTAAAATTATAATTATTTTTACAAATTTTTATATTTTTATATTTAATTTATTAATACATTAAATTAAAAAAAAACTTTAATATATTAAATTTAAAAAAAATTTACAGTTTCAAAGATTGTATTTTTTAAAAAACTTTATACAATCGTTAAATTCAAAATCAGGCCGATTAAAGAAACTTTAATTTGTAAATTCATCACAAATACATCTCACAAAGCTGTTCAGGATTACCACATTCCAACCATATCTATTAATACTAATACATTAAATTAAAAAAAATCTTTAATATATTAAATTAAAAAAAAAATCCAGTTTCAAAGATTGTATTTTTTTATAAAACTGAGCCAGATCGTCCGATCTGTGCAAATGATCGGGTAGAAAGTTTACTCCAAAAAAATCCAGTTTCAAAGATTGTATTTTTTTTAAAACTTTATGCAATCGTGAAATTCAAAATCAGGCCGATTAAAAAAACGTTAATTCGTAAATTCATGACAAAAACATCTCATAAAGCTGTTCATATTTCCAATATGAAAATGTACAAGATTACCACATTCCAACCATATTTATCTATTATGTCCTTGAACATTGTACAGGATTACCACATTTCAACCATATCCATCTATTCTGTCCTTGAACATTACATAATTTGGAAATGTGTTCTTTTGTTGGACTTTTACATAATTTGTGAAAAAGATTACAACATTTTTTGAGCCAAAAGAGCCCAACCTCATCCAACACCCTTACATTTGGACCATATCATTACATTACAACATTTCGACCATATCCTCACGTTATTTCTCTTGGTACATAATTTGGATTACAAGAGTCTAACGATCTCCATTTTATTTCATAATTATTGCACACATTCTAACGATATAAATTTTATTCATGATTACTGCACCCCTATCCGTATTACTTGTGATTTCACCCAACAAAAAAAATCTAAACACAAAAAGCAAGACGAAATAACATCCGTCAAAAGAAAAACGGATTATTCACAGGAGAGGCCGTCAACAGTGTATCAAATGCATTATGATACACAGATTTCAGCCGTCTTTTATTTTCCGTCACTTACTTCACTTGCCGGGAACGAAATTGGTAGCATAGGCCCAGGCGTTGTTGGCAACCGGATCCGCCAAGTGATCGAAGAGATTTTCGATAGGGCCCTTGCCGGTCACGATTGCCTGCACGAAGAAGCCGAACATGGAGAACATGGCCAGACGCCCGTTCTTTAACTCCTTCACCTTCAGCTCCGCGAATGCCTCCGGGTCGTCGGCCAGCCCCAATGGGTCGAAGGAACCCCCAGGGTACAGAGGGTCCAACCCCTCCCCAAGGGGTCCTCCCCCAACTCTGTATCCCTCAATTAATCCCATGAGCACAACTTGGGACGCCAAGATAGCCAGAATGCTCTGCGCGTGGATCAGGTTAGGGTTTCCGAGATAGTCGAGGCCTCCCTCCGAGAAAATCTGCGCCCCGGCCTTGAACCACACGGCTTCCCCAAATTTGACCCCGTTTTTGGCCAACAGCTCCGGGAAAACGCAGCCCAGCGCTCCTAACATGGCCCATCTGGAGTGTATCACTTCCAGTTCTCTGTTTCTGGCGAAGGTTTCTGGATCTGCCGAAAGCCCGGCGGTGTCCCACCCGTAGTCGCCCGGGAATTCTCCGGTGAGATACGACGGCGTCTGTTCGGAGAAGGGGCCCAGGAACTTGGGGCGGTCAGGTCCATACCTGCGACAACCGACGGACGGACGGTCACATGACTTTAAACGACAAACTGAATATAAGAAGAACAGAAAAGAATATGAAATAATACTAGAGTCCAGAGTCGTTTACCAAATGCTCTCAGGGGCGCTCCTGACGGTTCTTCGCATGGTGATTCGAGCCTGCGACGCGCCCACTTTCCTGACGAGCTCATTCTGCTGCGGCCTCAGGAGGGTCTGGCCTGCCAAGCTTGCGCTTTGGATGGCTGAGGTTGTTGCCATGGCGAACGTGACAATGAGAAAAATGGTGAGACCAAGGTCAGGTAGTCAGAGTTGAGTTACACAGAGAACGTAAGAAGGGTTTATATAGCGGACGATATTGTGGTGCCTTATCCTAATGCCAGCCGTTCTATTGGATCCCCAAATATCCACATCACAAGACCAGATTCCTCTAAGCCTGAGCCACCAAATAAAATTGCTATCCATATATTTTTTTATATCGGAGAAAAGCTTAATGTTTTTTTATAATTGATTAATTGTGAGCCACATACCTTTTTTTCGAAGGAAACACAGATTTAACTCCGAACAAAAAAATAAAAAAAAGAGAAGAAGAAGAAGGAGGTAGTGACGTGTTTTTAAAAAAGAAGATTTTTGTAAAAGGGAGTTAGCTTTTCATCCGATCATTTGCATCAATTGGACGATCAGCAATGCCTGATGTGAAAGCTCATGCCAGCCAAGTAGTTCGATTGGTGCAAATGGTTTAGTAAGAGAAAGCTGGTTTAGTGTGAAAGCTAACTTCTATTATAGTTTAGTAAGAGAAGTGTAATTTTTTAATTAAATTTAAATTATTTAGAATTTCATATATACAAAACAATATAAATTAAATAACTAAAACCATAAAAATTAGATTACATATTTCTACTTTAAAAAAGGTTTGTACTTGAGAATTGGATCTCTAATAGATCCTATTTTAGATGGATCTATGCTGATGAGTAATATAGCCCAATCCATTCTCAATTCTGAATTAAGACTTCAATTTTAATATGTAGTAAATTAAGTTTATTTTATATTATAAAAATTTCAGTAAAATTTATAGTTAAATAAATAATATAATCATTTTAAAGTAAGATTTAAATTTTAATATAAATAAGTTAATTTTTTAAATGATATTTCACTTAAATCACAACTTAACTAAGTAATCAAAATATAAATGAATAATTTTATTAAAAAAAAAATCCAAATGATAACATATCGAGATAATACCCAAACGATAAATATCGTTAAACATCTTTTAAAAATTTACAAAGTTCATGCAAATAAGATCTTATGGATTTATAAAAAAATATATAACCAAATTTTGACAGGAATTTTAATTACACATTGTCTTTATGTGAGAATGGACAACTTTGCTTTTATCTAGCTAAAAAGCCTATCAAATGACAAACAATATCAACAGAGAGAGGCAGAATCCACATAAATTTTTCAGGTTTTCTAAAACTGCTGTAGCGTGTTGTCTGTCATATGACAGATTGCTGGTTCTTTGGAGATTTTCCAGATATGATGCCATGGCTGATATTGATATGCATTTTCTAGCATTTGGTGATCTCAAGCAACAATATTTAGAGCTTGACTTGAGGGCTGGTTGGCCTCTTATATATGGTACTGAATGGTTTTGGAATTTTTATTTTTCATCTTTGGATGGTCTGGAATAGGCCAATTCTTAGCTGCTGTTTATTTTTATCAGCATTTGACATTTATGAGACTTCATCTGCATGCTAGTTCTGCTCTGATATCTTTGCTTTTGATCACTTGGCCCATTTTGATCTGACCTGATTTAATCAGGAGTGATGATATAAGTCTGCTAAGATCAGACTTAGTTTTTCATGTTTTTATTGCTTTCTTTCTGCTGGAAAGTATTTTTGGTGAACATTATGATCTGAGGATTTAATGTATGTAATGTACTTTAGATTTGGATTGTGGATTTGTGCTCTTTCTGAGGCAAATTCTGTAATGACAACTTCTTAGTTGTATTTTGTAAAATGGACTATAAGGGCCATCTACTGAATGTGAATAAAGTATTTACGATTTTTTTCTTTGGAAAAAAACAAACAAACAATATCAACAATATGTACAAAACTTTAACCACCTAATGAATAATATATTGTCCCCATAAAATAAACTACATACAAGGGTAATATAAAATAAACTATAAAATAAACTACATACAAGGGTATTATATTATCCCCATAAAATAAACTACATACGAGGGTGCAATGATAGAAAAGGTAAGTCAGACTTTGACCATTTAATAATATTATCGTTACTTCAAATAATTTTTAAATTTAATAATTTATAAAGTTTATAATAATTTTTTAATTTAAACAATATAAAGTTTGAGATTCAATCACGAAAGATTTGATATAAAAATATATATTTATATTTATAAAAATTAACTAAATTTATTTTAATTTTATATTTTTTAATTTAATAATATACAATTTATAATACTTTTTAAATTTAAGAATATAAAGTTAAGATTCAATAACTAAAGATTTGATATTAGAAATATATATTTATATTTATAAAAATTAAGTAATTTATATTATTAATTTAAGAAGAAAAACAATATATGGTAAAAAGATAATACAACTAGTTTAAATTTATTTTAATTTATGTTTTTAAGAAAGATTTTTTTTTTAAATTTATCTTGAACTCAATTTAAAAAAAAAAAAAAAATTTAACCTTCAACTTGATCTTTCTTATACATAATAAATCATTATTTAGATAAATAAACATAATTGTCAAATTAAAAAAAAAACTAATATTAAAAAATATATAAAAAAATACCTAACCATTTTTTTAAAATGACAAAATATTCTTAAAATTATTTATAAATGTAAAACGTTGAAGCACCCATTCATTAAAACATTACCATGAAAACCTATATGGAGACCAAAACTTTTATTTAATTTATTTATAAGTGGTGAAAATATTTATAGATGTAAAACATTGAAGCATCAATTCATTAAAACATTACCATGAAAACCTATATGGAGACCAAAACTTTTATTTAATTTATTTATAAGTGGTGAAAATTGAATGATCTATTTATTTTAGAATTAAAAATAATAATTAATAGATAAATCATCTAAACTTTATTAACCATTCCTAAATTAAAACTTACACGATTTCATAAGAAATATAGTTCATTTTTGTATTGTAAAAATTAAACATTACATAGTAAGTATAACTATTTTTAAATTAAAACATACATAGATAATTTCATAAGAAATATAATTTGCTTCTATGCTGTAAAAATTCAAAATTCAGCATTACATATTTAATAATAAAAGTTAAATCTTTGATATAAAATTGTTATTTTGTAAGAAAGAATAAAACGCTTAATTGAAAAAGAAAAGTAAATGGATACCTTACAAACCAAGTAACATGCAATGAGGTGTACTATATTGCAAAACATAATTTTGAAAGTAAAGTATACTTTCTCACTATATGAACTAAGTTGTTGTTGTCATTACAAGATATATGGATACAAATGATAGTGAAACAAGGAGAGTTGCAGAGTAACAAGTCTCTTCCATTTATATAAATGATAATGAAACAAGGAGAGTTGCAGAGAAACAAGTCTCCTCCATTTAGATATGACCAGCTTAGATCTAGCTTTACTCGGCTCTATCATGCGCCGAGAGGGATCAAATCGCATATACCACTGAGCTAAGAGAAATCTGAAGGAACTTTGCCCCGTAGTCCATTTCTCTAGATCTAAGCTGGATTCTAATTAGATATATGTCCATTTCTCTAGATCTAAGCTGGATTCTAATTAGATATATGAAACCCGTCAAATCCTAATTATATAAATTATTCAAGTCATTAGATATATAGAATCTGATTGAATAATTTAAAAACAAATTCTAATTAGAAGAAGTCATTCATAGAAAACATACTTCTTATACAGTCTTTTTCTTGACAAAAAAAGACTGTATATAAAGAGATAAGCAAATTTATATAATTTCTCTTGAAGTGAAAATCGCAGATTGCAGATAAAGAGATAATGTGCTTTGTTGGATCTAAGCTGGAGATTAGTTCATAATTGCTGCATTATTAGAAGTGAAAATTGTAGAAGGGAAAATCCAGATGCCAAAACAAAAACAAAATCCAGAAATTGCAGATGGATTCTGGTGCTCGCAGATGAAAAAAAAAGAAGAAAATCCAGAAATTGTAGATGGATTCTGGTGCTCACCATCAATCACAGAAATGGACTACGGGGGAGAATACATCAAATACTATAATAATCTACTAGTATCAGTTTCTATAATTCAATCGTTTCTTATATGCATACTTGATATAGAAACTTAAATTATACGCATTTGCATACCTGAGACAAATCCAAGAAGTCATTCAGAGAAAACATACTTCTTATACAGTAATTCAATTATACAGTCTTTTTCTTGACAGAAAGCGGAGAAGACATAAGCTAGATCCAATACCAACTTTAAAATGACTGTACATTTAGATGCAACCTGGTTGATATATGCATATATGGATATACATTTAAAGAAATGGAGTAGAAAAGCACTTCATCTTACAACTCTTGGATTTGCTTCTTTGTATGAGTACACACTTTCTGCACTTCATCTTACAACTCTGGAAGCCATGAAATTGAGACCGATCTGTTTGTGCTAATTGCAATACAGTTTGTAAATGGATGGAAATAATTTTAGAGAATTTAAAAGGGTTTTACACTCTGTATGCGTCACTGTCAGTTTGTATAACAGTAATAGGTAGTAGTCGTCGCTATGTCATCCATACTGGGCAGTATGGAGTGAAGGAACCGTTGTGAAGTCGAGTTTAAAACGAATTACAATGAAGGAGGAATACATATTTCAATGCCAGATACAGGAATGGTACTTGCGTTTCCACAACTTTTGCATCGGACCTCTCAATATGAAACCTACCGAGCTTAAAAAATATAAAAACCTAAACGCCTCTAAGAACTTTTACATCTCACCTTTGGTTGAATTCTGAAACTACATAAAAATGACAAAATGTGGATTTAGTATGATTCGGTTTGACTCTCAAAACACAAAATATATAAAGAAATTTTCATTCTCCACACTCCTTGGAGATCCCTCCATTTCCGTATTAGTATCAACAAAAATGCAGAAAATATATTAGGACTAGAGTCGTTTTTTATACAGACTGCTCTGTTGTTTTCATATATCGTATCAATAAAATCGAAAAGCAATCCCTTTCCAATTAGAATCTCATATATAAATAAAGATTTCAAACAAAAAAAATGTTGAAGTCGATTCTACTTTGAGAAATCACTCCTTCCACAACTTAAGTGGGCGCAAAATAAGAAGATGGATTCTGGTGCTCGTAGATGCCAAAACAAAAACAAAATCCAGAAATTGTAGATGGATTCTAGTGCTCGCAGATGCCAAAACAAAAACAAAATCCAGAAACTTAAATTATACGCATTCGCATACCCGAGACAAATCTGTAATTGCTCTCAGCCTTATTCCGAAGGTCCAGCTTGTAAGTATTGTTTTGAAGTGTGTATAGGTGTTTTGATTTACTTACAAATATATATATATATATATATACACACCTAATATTATTAATTGATGATGATGATGATGATGATGGTTAACGTCCCCTGAGACCAAAATTTGGTCTATCGGACCCTGAAGAAGAGAATTAACTAGTTTGTTTTAGAGTGATATTTCGATGCTCAAAGAGCTTGGAGAGAAGCATCCCGAGCTTACTATAATTTTGACAAGCTAAAAGGCTAGGAATGTCGGTATTGCAACAAAGATTATGAAACTGGGATCTAATGTGGGTGTATGCAAGGCACTCTAAGAGGAAGTGATTTTCATCTTCAATGTTCTTACTCTCACAAAGGTGGCATATCCTTTCTACCCAAGGAGTTTTAGGGACTGTCCAACGCCCAGTTTCGCTGTGGAGCTCATGCGAGTTCGTTCTTATCTTAGCTATATTAATTTTTTTCTTAGGATTGATTAACACAGAGACATAGTTTTGATCTTCAAGAGTAGGGTTGATTACCTCCTTATAATATCTTAATTTTCTTTTGGCCTCTAAATCTTTCTCACACCACAATTTTTCTTTAAACTTAGAAGCAATAATATTTTTAATGTTATTAATATTTTGCAATGCAACATTTTCATCGATCTTCCAGTGATTTAACCAAGACCTGGTATCTTTATACCACCCACGCTTGAGCCTTAGGTGATTTTGGCTGGAGTTTAAAGCTAACTTAGGGAGTCTATGGTCTCCCATTATATTGATTTTGTTCTTGTACAACAGGAGTCTAGTCATGGCTAGGCTCTCGATGGGGGAAAGACCCACTTCTATAAGGAGAATAGGATAGTTTGTATTGTTTTTTATTTTGAGGTTGTAAGTTATAAAACGCTTATGGATTTGCTCAATCTTTCTCCAAGATTCTCTAGAGATGCTGCAACCCCAAACCTCACACCCATATAAGATAACAGGAGTGACTAGAGTTTCAAAGAGGAGCTTCTTTTTGTCCCACATCACGAGGTTTGCAGCTTTACAGTTATTTTCAAGACCAAAGTAAGCTTTCCACCCTGTGTTAATCCTTTTCTCAATGCTATAGTTCCAGTTGAGCTTGTGATGAATATCAATTCCTAGGTACTTGTAAGAAGACACTTCCTCCAAGTTGCTATTGTCATACACAAAATTAGCGTATGTGTCCTTCTTGGATTTGATAATGATAACTTTTGTTTTGTCAGTGTTAACAGTCATACCCATTGTAGAGCAGAAATCTTTAAGAAGACAAAGTTGTTTATCAAGATCGGAAGAACACCTTGCCATAAGGACA